>JAOXJJ010000725.1:2459192-2474957 GCA_025769935.1 Phoenix roebelenii | reverse complement strand
TGGAAAACTGGAGTTCCGTGGACAGTCAGTAGCATGCGCATTAATAGTTGAGTGAGCCGGAATTATGCATTAATTGCGGAGTGGACGAGGGTCTTCAGGAGCTATGCGTAAGGATGGTTGAGTAGGTCGGAAATGTGCATTAATTGTGGAGTGGTCCAGAGATTTTACAGGATCGTGCGCATTAAATGCTGACGGCGATGACTGGGTGTGCTCTTTGACCGGGCTGCGAAAAGACGTGACCGTAGTAGGCGAGGGGCCAGGTCAAAGATCCAAGGTGATCGATTCCGAGATCGGAGACTCAGTTAGGCGCCGAGTTGGGGACCCAGGGGGTCGGATGCATTTGAGGTCGGGCGCCTCCAAGGTCGGCCGCCTTTGAGGTCGGCCGCTTCTAGCTCGGCAACTCGCAATCATGTGCCCCGCAACATGCTCACGTGCCTTGGGATGGTCCGTATTATCCCAACAGCCACCAATGAATCGGAAGAGTGCCGATGCCGTCTGATTTACCGCTAAGAGCAGCAGATACTGCCGGAACAGCCTGTTAAGGAGACAAGTACGCACTTATTTTGAAGATCCCGAAATGGAAGGATCGAGCTGTAATGAGACAGTGACAAAGTCAACCATCTTAATTACCTTCCTACGTTCGGATCAAATCCGATGACAAGTACGTTATGAACACCCAGACACCAACTTGTATAAATGAAATGGGAATCTTCAAAATCCATCTTGGAAGCGTATACGACCATGCGGGATAACAGAGCAGATCTCTTCGTTTGAAGAAGATACAGGAAGCTTCAGAACGGTCGTCGGTAGCTCCGAGAGCCAACCATACAAGATAAACACCATTCCAAAGAAAATTTACCGAGTCACGGTGTCTCTCCATGCGCGGGAAGACTGTCATTGTGATGATAGCCATGGCTGTGAATACTGAAAAATTCCAAATTACAAGATTTCAATTTGTCGAGTTCGAACCTTCTCGCTTCGTTAATGGTGGATATCACTCACCTCGATTGCCTTGAAAATATACGTAAATGAATTTCGTTTCATCAGCAAGAGTTCTCTTGCAAGATTAGCTTTCAAAAGTTCCTACTTGCTGATGCCATATTTTGATGCTGTCAGGGAGGCAGGGTGGCTCTTTGGCTTGTCATCAAAAGCTTCAAGCTACACTTCGGTGGATATCTTTCATGACCAACTCTAAATAGAGTTTTAGCATGCAACGTTAACTTCCAGCAACCAAGCAGAATTGATGTAGATCTAACATAATACAACTCTAACTAGTCAAATTAAAGAATCCCTTGCAATAGATATATGCTGAGGTTTGAAATCGTAGATACGATTTGTGATTGAAGTCCATATGACAAAAATGGTGATTCATATCATGCTAGCACATCTTTTTCATCTTTTTCCAAGCTTATATGAAAGCATTCCAATATTTTCAAGTAACGCATTGCAGAGGAATTTAGATCAAGTAATAAGCTTACAAGACTGCACCACAATTAAACAAGTTTCTGATTTTCATGTGACAGTTTGTTTCAAAATAGGTAATTAACTGCACACATTTGCATCCAATAAGCAAATTCGGAAGGAGAATTGCAGTACAGAAGTTCTTACGCCAGAAATCCATGCTCCCCATTCTTGCCTCCTGTTTTGGCACCAACTACATGAGTTTCCAACACTAACAAAATTTCTAATCTTAATACAATTAAACACTTTAGACGAGAGAGAGAGAGAGAGAGAGAGAGAGAGAGAATCAAACTTTTGAAAGAATTTTATGAAACCACCATGCCACATTAATATTACATCAAAACATCAGTTGTTGTCAGCAGGATTCCACCCACAATGCACAACATTGGCTAACTACTGCCACCATATTCAAAAAGTACCCTGCAATTGCCAAGAACCTGATAGGTTACAGAAATTGTGGTAGTTTAAGTTTTGAAATTTTGCGAGTGCTAAAAATTAGGATTCATGTTCAATACCATCAATTAGCTGTGACTATTATAATAGTTGATATAGCAACTGCACACAGCTTTGGTCTTATAGGTACAACATCCTTTTCATCACCAAAAATAGTACAAAATATCTCCCAATATGCCTATAACCACCATTAGTAAAATGCGACTCTTTGAACCGTTGTGTATTTGAAATTGCCGCTGAAGCCCTCACAACGTCCCCAAGTTGCATCTCCATATGAAAATTTGCCTCTTTGTAACATGAAAGATTGATGCTTTTCTCATGATGCGGGAGAGCATGAAAATACTCAGTAAGAACAAAATGAATTTCATGATTGAATCATTTGGCTGGATCGTAGTCACCAAATCCCTTCTTGAAACCTTCTACAATCTGCAATTCCTCATCCTTGTTGAGCTTGCAATTCCTCCAATCAGCTCGTTCTGGCACATTTAACAGGCCTGATAGCACCTGTAAAATTTCGAACAATTTTAACATCTCAATGAAACGACAATGATCATGGCTGGCAGAGTATTGGAAGCTACAATCAGATCTAACATGATAAGCTTTTAGGTTTAAGGGCCAACCTATGTCATTCCAGGAGACACGAGACAAATAACTTAAGAATCAAGAATGAACTGTTCAGAAATTACCTCACGCCCAAACTGGACTGGGAACTTCTCTTTGTCATCAACAAGATGCAACAGTATTGTACCTTCAGGGAGTTCTACATAAAATAAACTTGATTTGCCATCAAATTGAGACCTCAATAATTTTCTACCTTCACTAGAATCATTGTCTGCAAAAGGATCAAGAGATTATCAATGTTGCATGTCGAAGAATGCTAAAGATTTTGACAAAACTTGCAAATTAGAGAAGCCCTTTTGGTCCATTTTATATCCAAACATCTGTGCATTTCAACTGAAAAAACAGAGTTCAGAAAGTTGCTCAAGGACCTCTCCCCCACCAATTCATAACAGAGGGACAGATAGCAGAGATATTCAGAGAAGGCATGTCAGAAAGATCATAACTAAATTATGGCATTCAAGCTATAATCTGATGCATTTGCAGATAGCAGTAGTTTGCTCGTGCTCATCAGTTCTTTTTTAAAAAACACATTTTAATGGAGGTGTGAGCTCAAACAAATTTGAAATAATCATTCAGCTTCTGTCTTGTAAGTTATATAAATCCCACATCTGCCATGGTTTCTCCTCCAATGACTATTTATCAGACCTAGGAAAATATAATGTGCCATTCAAAGTTTGTCAAACCATCCCAAACCACAAGGTTCAAGGCATATTAAACAGAATTGATGCAGAACCAGGATGATTAAAAATCTGAAGATGTTAGAGGAAATTTACAAATAAGAGTCAAAGTTACATATATGACATGTGCCTAATCTAACATTTCTAGACCAGCATGGGAAAAGGAAACCTAAAATTTTGACAATGACTTTCTGACATGAAAGTTAATACCATTTTCTAATGGTGAAAACAGGGTATCATCGACAATGCAAAAAACGATCTACTTCAAATCCTAAGCAAATAATTTAAACTGTTTATCATGAATATGCATCACTGAAATTCCAATACTTCCCTCTGTTCGATGGTATTATCATTCTACCCATGTCTACTATAGCATCTATCCACAGATAAACATAAGGACATTTCACGAACGACATACCTGGTTTCACAACTGCAAATTCAAATCCTAATTTCTTGGCAGCTAGATTGAAAATCCGCTGAACATTGGATGCTTTAGATAATGGAATGGGAACAGCCTGTTCAGAACATTTGCAAGAATATTAATCAACAAACCAAGTAACTCACAACATGCAACTAATAGGATCGTCATGCATTGGACCTTTTGATCATCAACTGCAGCATTGGCGTATATGGTGCTCTTGCATGCTAAGAAAGCACCGCACATATGCAGCGCCTCTCATCGGCTCTACTTGAGGCCACGTCTCAAGGTGCGACGCAAGATGTGTGGCTATCTGTTTGACGATCCAAAGGCCTAATGCATATTGGACCCAGCCAGCTTTCAGGACATACAATACTGATTATGAAATAATCATAGATCAAACTAACACAGCATTCACAGTTTCCACATTGGTAATGAAATTCTTTATTAGGAAAACATTTATTAAAAAAATCTATTGTTGCAGTAACATACAAAAATCATAAAGCAGATGTATTCATCAAGACCATAAGTTACAAGAGAGAGAGAGATGGTGCATGACTAATTATAGATTTGCATTCTAAAACTCGGGAAAAATCAAGAAAAGTTGGTATTAGCTACAACTAATAGGCTAGCTGCAGCTGCAGCTTTTAGTCAAAGCAAAAAAGAGCCCGATTCTTTGTTGATGCTTGCCTTTTAAGAAGCTACCCTAGAATTCTTGTCAGTTCATTTTTTATGCAATCGATACATATTAAAGATAAGATAGCAATGCAAGTTAATGAATTAGAGAAAAAAAAATCAAATAGATCTTATAAAAGAGACAAGCTCTAACTCTGTTAATTTATGGCTATATAATACGTAATTATTAAATCCTCGAGAAGAAATCCTTCCTACCTGAAGATTAGCATGAGGACTGTGTTGAAATATCCACTCAAAAAAGACAACTTCCTTTGCCTGGTTTTTGTAATACATATTGAGAGCATTTTTATATTTTTCAAGCTCCATGTCTGTATCTGAAGGCATCATAAGAGTATTGGGGCAGTGCTCAATTGGTACCAGCAGTACATGGTTCTGCACAAGCGCGCCCTTAGCAAGTGTGCAGTAGTAACTTTCTCCTACGCTTATTACGAGGTGTGACTCAACATTTGGGCTTGACAAGCAGAACCAACAATTTTTCCCTGAGCTCTTCCGATCACTAAAAGTTGACAAAATCACGACATTGAAGGTTAATATCCAAAGGGAGCATCAGCAAAATGGACGCTTCCAGAACTCATACAAAAAATTACATAAAAGAACACTGAAACTATGGAAGTCATGGTTCTCCATCTGGTATATGTGAGATGTGGTCTAAAGCATCAAACACTGGCTTGTAAGGAGATTGACACATTGTACGGGTTGAGAAGCCACCAGTACATTATCGAGGAAAAAATATAAAGCATATTTCACAAAGTACTTAACTTACCTATGAGATTTTGCATTCTGAGAGAAACTAGCCCCATCGTCAGAGAGGCCGTGGTTAAAATTGCAATCAGAACCTCGTTCACATTTTCCTTTGTTAAGAAAATCAAAGCATACATTTTTTAGATATTGGTCCCTCGCATCCGCATCATGTCGATAATTACATTTCTCCCCTCGAGAACAGGATCCTGAAGACGTAAACTTGAAGCACAATTTATCCCCACCTGCCCCTCCCTGTTTTTGCCTCTTTGAAACATCAAATCGCCAGTATTGCGTATCAATATCACTATTGGCAGGACGTTTAGTAGCTTCTCTTGCATGACTGGTTATCTCTGCAATGATATATGGTGATAAGGTGGTGTTTGGTGGTCTTGTGCGAATCTCAGCAGTTGACATCATAGATGCTGGAGTAGGAGAAATCGCATGAATAAACTTCTGGGAAGCATGTATGGCATAGAAACAGTTATATAATGCCTAAAAGCTATAGTCAGATCAATGCAATATAGATTAACATGAACAAAAATTTTACTTCTTAACAGGAACTATCAGCAAAATTTGACTGTTTCAACACCTGTGTTTGCATTATTGTCATATTATGTAACATGTAGAACTGTGAAAGTCAGAAATATAGTATCCCATTTAAGGAGTACGAACCAGTGATTTCAAGAACTTTCACACAAGATGTCATTTCTTAAAGACAGTTGGGACCAATGAAATTCACATAATTCAGTTCTATAAAATTAGCTAATATTTAAATTTAAAACTACAAGCATGGCTGATAGGAGTATTGAATTACCAAAAACATAGAATAATAGAAAAAAGACAAATGAAAAAAAAAATCTTAACTTTACCATTTTATAATCACATAAAGATGAACAATCTAACTCTACCAAATACTGATTTAAGAAAATGCAGCATAAAGCAAAATACAACAACTTATACAGCCTTTCTACTCTTTTCTAGTTAGTAAAAACAGCATCAGAATAACATGAATGTTAAGACAATATTGTAACTGTATTGAAAATTGAACTTTCAATACGGTATTCCAAATAAAAAAACAAAAAGAAAATACATGGTAAAATTTTGGAGACTAGTGCCATACTGCCATAACCAAACATTAAGCAAATGAATTGAACCTGAAAATGTGTACTTAAAAAGAAATCGTGTAAGATGGGTAAGTACTTGTTAGTGCTAAAAAAGAAGGATTTCTACAAAAGAGCATGGAACAGAAAAGAATAGTAATGGAAGAGAAGTTATTTTCTATGAAGGAGATATCACATAGCCTCATTCCACAAAAAAGCATATAAGCTAACAGCATGAAGAGCCAAAACATCATTTTTTGCAACGTGTGTCTACAATCAAATATGATACATGCATGTGAATATGTGTATGTGTGCATAAATTTAGATGGAGAGACGGATAACACAGACAGAGATATGACACCTCTGTTTGATGTAGAAAATACGACACCTCTGTTTGATGTAGAACATAATTAATTCAGATAAATATTTGACTCTGAAAAACAGCAACATTTACCCAAAAAAGATACAAAATACGAAAATAAAAAAGTGCAAAGAAAATAAAGATGTAGCATGGAACATAAAATCATAAAAAAGTAAATGCTTAGGTACAGTGCTTGTGCTAAGAAAACAACCAGACCTGTTTCTCTTTATTCCCTACAGCCGCGAGTCCAATAAAACGGGTAATGTGTTCAGCTTCTTCCTTACAATAGGGCTCACGTGCATAGTATACACCTTTAGTACCTGCAATATGATACCTACAGAAAATAGATAGCAGGCCTCAGCATCAGCATCATCCTATACAAAGTCAGATAAAACTCCAATGCTTGTCAAACAGTTAGTTCCGCAATTTTATTCAACACAGCATTCATAAGCTTATAAACTATAAACCACTGTTCAAACTTGGAATTAATGCCCACCTCCAACAATAAAAAGAATCTCGTTCATGAAGCTTGAACCAAATGAACATAACAGCAAATCAAGCACAGTCAAGTAGAAGAGTTAATTGTCCTCATAGCTATATTATGCATAACTAGATCCTACAATGCCTACTGACATCTTATTCTTGACATACTAAAAGTGCCTAAAGTACACACTTAATTCTCCAAATACGACAACAATATGAAAAGAAAAGAGAAAAGGGACATTGATTTAAGACATCCAACAGAGGGATGCAGATAAACCTTACACAGATTGCATACCACTACTCCTAACAGGTCTGAATTACAGGAATAACTGGTCTGACTACAGATGCATAATGTGCTATTAAATAAATGCTAATATTCAAAAGGGACCTACCTCGGCTTGATCTCTGCAACTAATTCCGATACAATGGGATCATATCCTGAAGGATCTGAAACACCCGGTGGAGTATTGGAAGTATCAGCTCCATTAGAGACCCCACTTGGCCATTCATTAGTAAAACATGATTAAGGAAAAAGGCCAAGCAGAATTCCTTAAGAATCAGTGTGGGTAGAAAAAAATCCATGTAAAATTTACTTCTTTTCTTGACAAAAAAAAAAGTGAATTAAGGATATGTCAAAAACATATCAACTATCCCCGGCTCTTCTGCCAGGGCTCTCAATGCATCAACATCATCCTCGGTGTACACTCCATAGCCCCCAGCGTCTTGTGAATGCCTACCAGATAAATAAACCACCGATAACCCTGTAATCGTTACAGATACTTTAATGATCAAGAGCAATACCCTAATAATTCAAGAAAAGAAACAGGAGATTAAAGTTAGAATCAATCTAATGATCCAAGAAAGCGAGAGATTAGAGTTACAAGAAGAAGTAAGTAAGTCCAATGTATTCAAGAGAACTAGGGCACTGGGGAGACAGAGAGATAGGCGACGCTGACCGTGGAGGGAGAACTTGCCGCTGCCCTTGAGCCAGTAGAGGTTGGAGCAGAGCTGGACGCCGTCGGTCTTGAAGCCGAGGTTGGAGGGGAGCTTGGAGGCGGCAGAGAGGAACCGTGCCGCGCCGACGCCGTAGCCGCCGGTGAAATAGGTGGGGATGGGGACGGCAGCGCGGCCGTCGAGGTAGTCGGAGAGCTCGTCGGGGCGGTCAGCGGAGTCGGGGAAGAACTGACCGACGCAGAAGAGGGCGTCGAAGGGCCCGCTCGATTTGTTCACCTGAACAAGAGATTCGAAAAAAATTAGGGTTTTACGTTTCGATCTTGGCCGGAGCGAAGGGAGAAGGAAACCTAGTAACAGGATGGATCGGAGGGGGAGCAAGAGACCGTCTGAACTCGCTTGAAGAGCTGGTGTAGGTGGCCGAGGACGTCGCCGCAGAAAAGGATTCTTGGAGTTGAAATCGTCGCCATGGAGGGGATGTGAGAGCGGGGAAGAGAGGAGCTGATGAGATGGATGCAATTCGAGAGAAGCGACGGGACCTATCTTGTAAACAAAGTCGGCAAATCGTGCCGTTGCCCGACTTTACATTTTGCCGACTTTGCTGCTTTCTTCAAGCCAGCCGTCCGTCCGTCCGTCCCATATTCCGAAAGCAGAGCTTTAAAATATATAATATATTGATTGACCATTTAATACATATATCAAGTTTAGTTTTTCGCTTTTCAAATTTAGATTCATAGATAAAATTGCAGAGAGGTGTATGAATGAATATCATTATACAAAAATATAAAAGTGAGGTCTAACTTTTCTTGTAAAATCAATAGCAATAATAATTTTTTAGTATCAATTATTTATTGTTTAAATAATATGGTTCATTTTTTTAATTCATTGTTTAAGATTCACATCTAGTGTTACAGGTTTGATGCGAGAGGAAAGTAAGGTCTTGACTTAAATTAAAATGCAATATTTTTTAAGTAGTTATCTTCCAGGATTCATATTCAGCTAATTACTTCAATACCCTCATTTAGATACTTAACAAAATCATCTTGATGTTGCCTCTGGCCCCTGATGGGGGGCAAAATGGATCGTCCTACTCACTACAGTAGGGCCACCCAATTTTAGCCAAATAGACCTCAACACCGGTTGAGCCGGGCCTCAGCCTCGCTAAAAATTAATTCGAGCTCGGACTTCGTCGAGGGCTCAGCCGACCTTAGACAGGTCCCTCCGCTACTACAACTTGCATCAACCTTCTCTGATACTCATAGTAAGACGCCCCTTGAGGGACGAATCCATGAGGAAAAACTTGTCGTGCACTCGTGCACGATGTTAAGCACGTGCGTGCTCCCCCAAAGCGGACAATATCTTGCTCTCTGATGAGCTGCTCCAGTACTCTCCATAGACAAAGCGCCCTAGCCGAACCTAGGGTGCCCCTATATTCACTGACGCACCCCGATCAAGCTCGAGGTGCTTTATCCAATAACGCGCCCCAAGCTCCAAGCTCAGGGCACTTTATCGAGCACACCTCGGAATCACGGATGCTAGACCCACCTCGGCACCCGACAAGCCGACCTTTTCAAACACATGATGCGACCTTATCAAGCTCGGTGTCGCCTATGGCCGCATCCACGAGTCTGCCTACACGCGCCTACGTGGTCATACATTGCAACGCCTCCACGCCAAGCTTTGTTTGCCGGCCAACAACAGTCAGGGACAATGCCATGTTGCTCAAGCCATACCCTGCTACGACTGTCAACGTCCTACTGTTCACAAGAATGGATTGCACCGTGCACTTCAAGTAAGTTCTGGCCGTGCGCCATCTAGCTTGAAGCCATCTCTTCTCATAATGAGAACGGGTCATACCTCCACCACATGGGTACCTCTATAGGGACTATAAATATCCCCATCAGGTAACGTCTAGGAAACTTTTGAAATTCATCTAAAAGAATCCACTCTAACTTAGGCGTCGAAGGGCCCTCACCGGAACTACCGGTGAGGCTTTGTGTAAGTACATCGTCGCGTGAGAGGTGGGTCGCCTTCTTCCTCGACATTCCAGCAGCTCCCTCGACTCCTTCGGTGTGGTCACCCTCGGGCCAAATTTGAACCATAACATTTGGCGCTAGAGGAAGGGCTTGAGTCATGATTATGAGGTTGAGAAGTCACAGAGCTTCAAATGCATCGAGCAGCGGGGTACCAATGCCTGGTAACTTGCTCCAGAGCCCATCCCCTGCAGCACCTATGTCGGCGGACCGGACCCCTCAAGTTCAGCCGTAGCAGTTTGACCTGCTCGCCCAGCAAGTCCAAACACTTACCGCGGCTGTCCAAGACTAGTTGGTAGGAGCCTCATCCGTCGCCGAGCTCGATAAGAAAATCAAAAAATTGGAGCGACAAATTCAGACGCTCCGAGATCAAGCCGCGGAACGCCACGAGGAGCACAGTCAATCAAGGAGCAGATCCCCGCGGCATAGAAAAGGTCTTCCTCGACCTGGGAGTGAGGTTCGTCCGAAATTCCCCCTTTGGAGGCCCGAAAAATATGTTCCCCTCCAAAGATTTAGGAAGTACACTCCCCTCACATCCACTCGGGCGGAGATCCTTATGGAAATTGAGGGTTGTGGCTACCTCCAACCCCCACCAAGGAAGCGACCATCAGGGACACGGGAGCACTCGGACAAGTACTACCGCTTCCATAAAGATTATGATCATGATACGGAGGACTGCTATCAGCTCCGTGATAAGATCGAGGCACTTGTTCGCCAAGGACGGCCGAGCCAAATTGTCTATGGTTAGGCCAACGGAAGGGCGCCCGAGGGGCAGAGCCCGGGGCCACGCGACACGCAGAACGGCTATCGTCCCATCACGAGCATCATCGATGTCGTGGCCGCGTATCCCACATGCTAATAGCTTCGTGACCTCAAGGGGTAGCGGAGAGAACTCATCTCCATCAGTCCGGGCTTGACAACACAAAATTTAGGCTACAACCTCCGGACGGAACTTTAGCCCCTCCAGGTTAGGTTTTTTAAAATCCTAGAATATATTAATTAATAAAGTAGTCCTCTGAAATTTCTCTAAAAGTGTCTCTGAAGTTTCTTAATGAGTTCGATATGACCCGGTGGTCTTTGCGACACGAGTTACATATCTACAAAGTTGTCCTTAGAGCTCGGCTTGGGACACCCTGCAGCATCACCCAAGAGCCAAAGCGCTCCGCAACTGCAGAATCTAAATCTACAAAGTCGTTCCTGGAGCTCGACACGGGACGCCTCACAACGTCGCCGGAGAGCTAAAGCGCTCCGCATCTACAGGATCTAAATCTACAAAGTCGTCCCTAGAGCTCAGCTCGAGATGCCCTGCAGCGTCCTCCGATAGAGCCAAAGTGCCCCACGACTGCAAGATCTAAATCTACAAAGTCATCCCTAGAGCTCAGCTCGGGACGCCCTACAACATCACTCGAAAGCCAAAGCGCTCCGCGACTGCAGGATCTAAATCTATAAAGTTGTCCTGGAGCTCAACTCAGGATGCTCTGCAGCATCGCCTAATAGAGCCAAAGCGCTCCACGACTGCAGGATCTAAATCTATAAAGTCGTCCCTGGAGCTTGGCTCAGGACGCCCTGCAGTGTCGCCCGAGAGCCAAAGCGCTCCGCAATTGCAGGATCTAAATATACAAAGTCATCCTTAGAACTCAGCTTAGGATGCCCTGCAGCATCGCTCGATAGAGCCAAAGCGCTCCGCGACTGCAGGATCTAAATCTACAAAGTTACCTCGGAGCTCGGCTCGGGACGCCCTGCAGCGCCACCTGAGAGCCAAAGCACTCCCCGACTACAGGATGTAAATCTACAAAGTCATCCCTGGAGCTCGGCTCAGGATGCCCTGCAGCGTCGCCTAATAGAGCCAAAGCGCTCCGCGACTGTAGGATCTAAATCTACAAAGTCATCCCTGGAGCTCAGCTCGGGATGCCCTGTAGCGTCGCCCGAGAGCCAAAGCGCTCCATGACTGCAGGATCTAAATATACAAAGTCATCTTTAGAGCTCGGCTCAGGACGCCCTGCAGCGTCGCTCGATAGAACCAAAGCGCTCCGCGACTGCAGGATCTAAATCTATAAAGTCGCCCCTGGAGCTCGGCTTAGAACGTCCTGAAGCATCGCCTGAGAGCCAAAGTGCTTCGTGACTGCAAGATCTAAATCTACAAAGTTGTCCCTAGAGCTCGGCTCAGGATGCCTTGTAGTATCGCCTAATAGAGCCAAAGCGCTCGGCGACTGCAGGATCTAAATATACAAAATCGTCCTTGGAGCTTGGCTCGGGATGCCCTGCAGCGTCGACCGAGAGCCAAAGCGTTCCTCGATTGCAGGATCTAAATATACAAAGTCGTCCCTAAAGCTTGGCTTGGGACGCCCTGCAGTGTCGCTCGATAGAGCCAAAGCGCTCTGCGATTGCAGGATCTAAATCTACAAAGTCACCCATGGAGCTCGGCTTGGGATGCCCTGCAGTGCCGCCCAAGAGCCAAAGCGCTCCGCGACTGCAGGATCTAAATCTACAAAATCATCTCTAAAGCTCGGCTCGGGACGCTCTACGACGTCAACGGAGAGCCACTGAAGAGTTCCTTCGACTGCAGGATCTAAATCTACAAAGTCATCTCTAGAGCTCGGCTCGGGATGCCTTACGACGTCAACGGAGAGCCACTGAAGAGCTCCTTCGACTGCAGTAATCTACAAGTACGTCTCCGATCTGAGTGGAGGGCGCCCTGCCGCATCAATGAAAAGCCACTGAAGAGCTCCCCGACTGCAGTAATCTACAAGTATGCCCCCAATCTGAGTGGGGGGCGCCCTGCGTTGTCAACGAAGAGCCACTAAAGGGCTCTTCCGACCGTAGTAATCTACAAGTACGCCCCCGATTAGAGTGGAAGGTGCCTTGCAGCATCAACAAGGAGCCGCTGAAGAGCTCCCCCGACCGAAGTAATCTACAAGCATGCCTCTGATCTGAGTAAGGGGCGTCGCGTAGGTATCCACATTGACGTCCTTGAGTTGGGCTCGGGGCACCCTGTGTTGTATCGATCATGAGCCAAAGAGTTCCCGTGACTACAGGAATCCACAATGATGTTCCTGGAGCTGGGCTTGGGGTGCCCTACGTTGTGTCGATCGCGAGCCAAAGCGCTCACACGACTGCGGGCATCCACATGGACCTTCTGGGCCCGAGTTTGGGGCACCTGCAGAGCCAGTCAAGAGCCCAAAAGGCTCCACCAACTGTTGGCCAAGTATTCTTCAACAGCACGCCTCGACCTAAGTTCGGGGCACCCTACGTCATGTCAATCGTGGGCCCAAAAGAGCTCCTCGCATCGGGTGGCGTATCATTCGAGCTCAGCCCAGAAAGCTCGGCGAGCTCTTTGCCAACTCTACAGAGCTACATGGAGAGTGGAGGCTGAGCTAATCCCTAAACTACACAGTTCAGGTCTTACTAGCTAAGTATAAAGCTCCAGATGAAACAAGTTCAAACACTATGACATATTTCAAGATAGTGAAAAAAGACCACTTCATTCATGATTGATAGGCCAGGCACCGGATACAAAAACAGCCGACCTTAAGGTCGAGCTAAATACAGAAAGGCCCAAGTGGCCTATTTAGCAAAAGCAAAAGGGGAAAGCAAGGTAGAAAGGAACTATCGGTCTGAACAATCTCCGACTCGGCCATGGCAACTATCTTCGCGGCGTCCCGGACTGTCACCCCCTTCATGGGCTCACACGACTCGACGAGCCTATTCTTCCCGGATGTCATCCACCCTGGCGTCCGTGAGTGTAGACGAAGCACAATCTTGTAGCGGAAGCCCTTTGTCATGCCTGTGATGAGGTTTTTCGACCTCTCCTCAGACCAAGCTCCATCCAACGCAACCACCTTGTTGTATCGAACCGTTGGGGCCCAATTGTTGAAGACCATCTCCGTAATTCTTCGCAGCAAATATGGCAGCCACGGAAGGAGACGAAGGAAAGAGAAGTCGGGTGAAGGCTCCAAGACCTCCTCCCCCAAGGTCTTATATAGCCTATCTCAACGGCTCAGATTGGGCTGACCAAATGCCTACATAGCTGGATCTTGCCACATGGCATGCCTAGAGACTCCCTTGGTGGATCTTTCTAGGTCATAACATTAAAGACCGAAATAGTTATGAGAGCTATTTCGGAGAACAGGCCATTGATGGCTGACTCTTTGCACTTCACCCAGTGACGCCTTGAAAAGGAGCGTCCATGTGACACTTTAAAGAACTCCTACGACCGCTGCCGCCCCAACTGATGTGGTAGCTTCATCTATTCAAGCTCGACTTGTAAGACTCGGGTTGGTGCTTACCCCCGAGCTGGATTCTATTTTTGGGCTGGCACTCACCCTCGAGTTCATTTATATTCTCGGGCCAGCGCTTACCCCTGAGCTCATTTCTATTCTCGGGCTGGTACTTACCCCCAAGCTAGATTCTATTCTCGAGCTCGTGCTTACCCTCGGGCTTGCTCCTATTCTTGAGCTGGTGCTTACCCTCGAGCTTGCTCCTACTCTTGAGCTGGTACTTACCCTCGAGTAGGTTTCTACTCTCGAACTGGATTCTACCCTCGAGCTGGTCTCCTTTATTCTCCGACGCCACTCCTCAGGTCGGCCTCGGGGTGCCCAATGGAATCAAATGAAGAGCTACGAGCTCGTTCAACTGCAAGGACATCTCTAAACTTGGGAATGAGAATTTAACGCCAAGTATTAGGTGAAATGAGTTTAAACATTTCATCGAACCTCATAAAGCAAAGCATTTAAAGAAAAAAAACGCGCTTCATTGATATTAAAAGGGGCAAGGGCCGAGTACAAAAGGAACTGACCTTGAGGTTAGGCTGAATACAGAAGGCCCGAGTAGCCAACTTTACAAAAAGAAAAATAAAAACAAAAGCTAGTCGACTTGGACGACCTCTACACCAACCTCAAAGGCAGCTCCAGTTTCAATGTCAGCCTTGGGAACGGTTTTTGACTTCATCTCGGTGGCGACTTTAGGGACAACCTCCGGCCTAACTTCAGTGATGGCCTCCGCAGCACCCCCGTCCACTTCGGCAGCTTCATCTAAATTCGGCTGAAGGCCACTGAGGTCGACTCCAGGGCAGAGCCATTGGGCTTGACCATAACAATCCTCAAAGCTCTGGATCATAGCACCGGTAGCCTCCTCCGCCAGCTCGTCAAAGTACTCCTCCGAATGGCGAAACTTATTAACGACCTCATAGACAAACTCCCCATGCGACTTTCAAGTCGCATGGTCCTCAAGGCTTCGACTTCATCCTGGAAAGTCGCATGGTCCTCAAGGCTTCGACTTCATCCTGGTGGCCATTCAGAGCGGCTTCAAGCTCGGAGATACGACCTTTAGTGGACAAGCAAGCTCGGAAGTGCTCAACCTCCATATCTTGGATCCGGGAGAGCCAGTCCTTAATCAAGACTTCGGTCGCCAGTACTTTCCTTTTGGCCCTTCGATGCCGTTGGTCGGTAGCTGCCGCCCTCTCCTCGGCCTCACACTGCCGCTGCTCGGCAACCGCGGCCCTCTCTTCGGCCTTGCATCACTGTTGCTCAAAAACCCTCGCTCGTTCCTCGGCCTCTTGTTACAGCTGCGCGGCAATCGTGGCACGAGCCTTAGCCTCCTACTTTCGAAGCACGACGTGCTCTATCCTCAGTCGGAGTAGCCTCATCTCCCCTCGGTAGGCCAGCATGCCAAGCACTAGCATGTCGACTACGTAGAGGAACAGGCACAGAAGATAAAATGTCAGCCGAGGCCGAGCACTTAAGGAACAGGAGAGTTGCATCACTCACCATGA
>JAOXJJ010000725.1:2434155-2459092 GCA_025769935.1 Phoenix roebelenii | reverse complement strand
GAGGCCCCAGCCAAAGTCGGGGCCTTGAAAGGAGTCGCAGCTCCAGTGGAAGTTGGGACCTTGGAAGAAGTTGGGATCTCGAGCTCGCTCCCCAGCTCGGAACCTGATTTGTGCAGATGGATGGTCTCGCGAACCTCCTGAGTTTGGCCAACAGACACAGCCGCCACTTGTTCAGAAGAACCCCCTTCCACTATCGATGGGGGCACCTCGACCTCTACTGAAGGTACCCGATTGGATCTAGCCCAAGTAGGGACGACGCCCTCAATCAGAGCGAGCTCGCCTTGCTCGACCCCAAAGCCAGAGGCAGCTCTGGCCTTCATCAGCTTACTTTCGGATTGAGCTATGTCCGAGGTGGCCACCCTCTTTTTATACTTGGCCATCAATGTCTCGGCACTGAAGATCTTCCCTATAATGTATGGCAATAAAAGACCTTGTTAGAATCCAATATGGAAAAAGGAAAAGAGGGTGCACTACTCTTACCATCAGGGCGAGCCGAGCTCAGGCCAATATTTACTAAGGCCTTCTCGCTGAGCAGGTCGGAAAACTGTGGAGTCCCTTCTAGCCTGAGCAAATTATCTAGAATGCCCTGCTCGGACTGTGATAACTGGGGGAGCTTGTTATTCACCGAGGTCAATGGAAAGCTCTAGGTCGGGTTAAACCCCCACGACCGCTCGGAGAAAATAAAGAAGAATTTATCCTTCTACTCTTGAATAGAGAAAATAATGCTCCATAAGAGCTTGCGGCCTCCTCGAAAGGAGAAGTACCATCATCCTTTGTCTGCAGGGTTGCCTTTTAATATAAAGCAACTCCGAAAGACGCTCATCAGGAGGGTCAGACCATGTACGAGGCAGATAGAGAGGAAGCCAATTATCATTCTCCACAGATTCGGGACGAGCTATGCAGGCACGAGATGGTAAGCCGTCAAAAGCTCATCCATGAACCCGTGTAGAGGAAACCTCAGCCCTGCTTGGAGCATCTCTACATACACCCCGATCCAACCTCTAGGTGGGTTGGTGACTTGCCCCCCGAGGTCCGGGAGCTCGAGGACGAACTCCAGATGAAAGAAGATCAGGCCCGAACCAAGCTCAGATCCTCGTCACTCATGAGCGAGTCGGTCCCATATGGACCTTGGCCCACCTTGAGCTCAGCCTCCTCCACATCGGAAAAATCCTGGGCCCGAGATGAACCTGCACTGAGCATTAGGGCTCTTGTAGGCGATCTCATTGCCTTGGTCACAAAATCATAAAAAGGGAGAAGATAAGAAACTTATTGAGCAACCGAAAAAGGGATAAAACACCCACCCAAAAGTTATTCGAAGAAGATAACCGAAAAAAGAAGAACGATTGCCGGGAATTGAGAGCAAGGCCTGCCACAAAAGTCGCCGGGAAGCTCCCAAAACACCCAAGGAGAAGCTCGAACACCATGACAATGGCGGCCTGGAAAAAAAGTAGGGGCAAAAAGGATCAAACAACGACCCTAGGTTCCCCTTCGGGCCTTATGTAGCCCACTACAACGGCTCTGATTGGCTAACCCAAGCAATCAAGCAAGCCAAATCTCGCTGCATGGTGAGCCCAGAGGCGACCTCAGCAAATCTTTCTGGATTGCGGCACTAAAAGCTGACCATTATGGGGGAGAGCTTTAGGGAATGGGACATTAATAACCGCCCTCTTGCATTCCATCAGGCGAGGCGCTTCGAAGGATGGGGTATTAATGATTGGCCCCTTTTCGCGTTCCATCCAGTAACGCCTCGAAAAGGAGCACGCACATGGTACATTAAAGAGCTCCCACGACCATTTCCGCTTGGAGCAACGTGGCAGCCTAAGCCACCCAAGCCCAGCTCAGAAAGCCCAACTCAAAGCTATTAGCGGCAACAACACACAGTTTTTCCGACTCGGTGCGTACACCTTCATAAGCGCTTAACCCCATCGCAGGCCGACCAACAATCCAACTACTTCCTTCGCTCGAGCTAAAAAGCAACTCGACCTCGAAAGTTGAGGGAAAAATGATGGGGGAAAATGGATCGTCCTGCTCACTACAGTAGGGCCACCCAATTTTAGCCAAATAGACCTCAGCACTGGTTGAGCCGGGCCTCGGCCCCGCTAAGAATCAATCCGAACTCAAATTTCATCGAGGGCTCAATCGACCTTAGACAGGTCCCTCCACTGCTATAATTTGTGTCAAACTTCTCTGATGCTCATAGCAAAGCATCCTTTGAGGGACAAAGCCGTGAGGAAAAAATTGCCGTGCACGAGCCGCGCATGATGTTAAGCACGTGCATGCTCCCCCAAAGTGAACAATACCTTGCTCTCTGCTGAGCTGCTTCAGCACTCTCCATAGACAACGCACCCTGGCCGAGCCTAGGGCGCCCCTATATTCACTGACGCACCCGACCGAATTCGGGTTGTCTTATTAAATAACGCACCCCGATGCCTGAGCTCGGGGCGCTTTACCGAGCACACCTCAGAATTAGGGATGCTAGACCGACCTCGGCACCCAACAAGCCGACCTTATCAAACACATGATACGACCTCATCAAGCTCGGTCTTGCCTATGGACGCATCCATGAGTCTGCCTACACGCGCCTACGTGGTCGTACATTGCAACGCCTCCGCGTCAAGCTTTGCTTGCCGGCTAACAACAGTCAAGAACAACGCCATGCTGCTCCAGCCATACCCTGCTACGACTGTCATGCCCTACCATTCACAAGAATGAACTGCACTGTGCGCCTCAAGCAAGTTCTAACCGTGTGCTATTTGGCTTGAAGCCATCTCTTCTCGTGATAAGAATGGGCCATACCTCCGCCACCTAAGTACCTCTACAGAGACTATAAATAGTCCCATCAGGTAACGCCTAGGAGACTTTTGGAATCCATCTAAAAGAATCCACTCTAACTTGAGCGTCGGAGGGCCCTCACCGGAACCACCGGTGAGGGTTTGTGCAGGTACGCCATCGCGCGGAAGGTGGCTCGCCTTTTTTTCTCGACATTTCAGTAGCTTCCTCGGCTCCTTCGTCGTGGTCACCCTCGGGCCAAATTTGAACCACAACATTCCCTTCATCCATGACTTGCATTTATGTGAAATGGTGAAGGATACTTGAAATTTATTTCCAAGATATCTATTTAAAAAAAAGCCAAAGATACGAGGTGCATTATATCACCTTCAACATAGAAGCCCTATATAAATAATTAATTTTTATTTAACTCTCTTATTTTAATTCCAAGCAATGAATTCAAACAAATTTAACCATAGCAAATTAGTTGCAAGGCAGTTGCTATATAAACAATATGAAATACAGCTTAAAGCTCCAAGAAAATAATTCTTGATGTCACCGAGATTGAAATTTAATTTAATAAAGCATAAGAAGAATGACACACTTGGAAAGAATAAAAGAAACTATCCAACCACAAAAAGAGAAACTTTAGGCGGTGAATCCCATATATTTGACAAACCTTAGCTAATTTGTGTACAATGGGGTCTCCTTTTTTTTTAACCAATAAAAGAAAAAAAAAAGAAAGTTCAAGAACAACAATAAGTTCTATTGGTTATTGTGGTGGAAAATCAAAATATTTGTCCATGTGATTATATAAAAAATGAACTCTTATATCCATGCAGCAACATATATATATATATATATATATATATATATATACACACGTGAAATTCTCTACATCGCTTTCTTCCTCACTTTCTCCCCTTTCTTCCATTTCTGAGCTTTCCTTCAGTTTCTTAGTGACAATAGGCGATGGCATTATGCCTAAATAGTAGACACAGGTGATAAATAAGAGAATTCTACAGATTTGAGTCATAAGAATTTCTCAATTCTAACACAAGGTACTTATTAGATCGAATAGAATGATTTTGTCGTATCCAGAATAATACCAATCCAACCCATTTCATGAATAAAATGTGACCAATTAACCAACCAACAAAACTACTTGTTACAAATAACATCTTGTTGTTGCATTGAAACATATAAATGTTGACTAATCTGGTTAACGTTAAACTTGGTAAAATGAAATGGTTGAATAATTGAAAAATTAGATTATTTAGGAATACACATTGAATGCTGACAGACCAAGAACTACGAGATCACCCCTTTCATTCTGGGGTGACAGAGGGATCGTACCATTCAAGCCTTTTTTCATGCTTTTTTTGGAGGTCTGGAGAAAGCAACAATCAATAGGATTTTCCTAATCCTCCCTTTCCGAAAGGAAGAACATAAAATTCTTTTTCTTTGATGACATAAGTTCTACTCGTAATAAGAATTAAAAGTTTCGGGTAATTATTTTTTACTTTTTCCTTCAGATCTATTTTTTTATCCTACCTCTATTCATGATTAGTAATCACAAACCTTCTATCAACAGGATAAAAAAGTGAATTTTTCCCTCTGAAGAATTAGAATTAGGGAAAATATAAAAAAAATTCTCTGGCCTGCTTACGTATTAATATAGACAACAAAAAAATTATCAAAATTAAAATAAAAAAATAAATATAAAATAGAGAATAGAAGTTATTTCTATATCCATCGATAACCCCCATTTTTTTATTTTACTATGAATTCCCGTTTGTTGGATGGATCGAATTAGTTAGAGTCGCAAACTCCTAATAAAATCTTTTATATGTATGTATGTATGTATGTATGTGTGTGTGTATGTATGTATGGTGTAGTTGTGCACATACTATGATTTGTTGTTTCTAGGTTATATTTTTATGATATTGTTACATAAGTAGATATATTTTTTATGCCACATGTGATGATATAATAATATTCATATGATGATTTGAAGTTGCAATCCATGATTTGAAGTTGCTAAGTGAGATGCACGTGTATGTTAGCTACGTATTTATAGCAAAGATGAGCAAAGACAGCTGTTTGGCCGTGAGGGTGCCAACTAATTGAGTTGGTATAGTTAGTTCTAGCATTTGGGTTCAATCCCACCCTCTCCATATAAAGATGAGCAAAGACAACCGTGTGGTCATGAGGGTGCCAACTAATTGAGTTGGTATAGTCAATATCAGCATTTGGGTTCGATCCCATCCTTTCCTCAATTTTGGTTGATTCAAAAAAAAAAAAAAAAAACGGTGCTCCCTTCGGTCAAACCAACAACAAAAAAAAAAAATGGTGCTCCCATAACTGTTATTAGAAAAATTATATGATTACATAATTCATTTTTGTAACCACATTAACACATTGTGACATGTATGCATTTCATCCCAACATACACACAAGAATGCAATCGATTTACTGAGAAGTTCCTCAAAAGGCATGCTCTTCTTAAACGTTTTTCCAGCCTCGGGCAAAAGCAGAGGCCAAAGAAGTCCCTTATGGTGGCCCACCGGCTCCCTGACTTCATTGCTTGAGAGGCACGTTTGTCTTTGTTTGCCGGCTTAAAGAACCTCGTCAAGGAGGTTCAGTATATTTAGAGAGGCCAACAGAATTGCTGACTGAGTGGTTACTTTCATGGCTAATTATTCAGAAAATACCTTCTAGTTAGAAGAGGTGGAACTGTCTCGGACACTTTGTGAGTTTGTATTCTCCAATTTTATTGAGTGTATTTGTACACGCACTGTATGATAAACCAAAAAAGTAATTAAAAAAAAAAAGTCACAGTAGGGCCAAGAGGCAGGCACTGTGACTATTGGACAATTGAATGAAGTGCGAAAGGGATGCTTAGTTCTGTGGTACCTGGCAGGAAACATAGATCACATGCAGTGTGGGGCCTTCTTGATGTTTACATATAAATAACACTGGATGGCTTCTGCACGCTTCAGACAAAACCAGAATAGTTCACTATTGATAGATCAGCAAGACTGGCGTATCCATCCATCATATTCCTCTCAATGAAGGAGCTCATGGTAATACCCCACATTGAAAAGTTATATCTATGTCCATCTAAAGTGACACCTAAGAGAGATTGGAGTGTTGATGGCAATTTATTTACATGTTAACTTGACTCAGAGGACATGAAGTATCAAATGTCAATCTCAATACCCAAATATAAATCTAGAGAAATCATTGCCTATGCCGCACGCACTATGTGGCCATGCATGCTTGTGTAGACAATAATTTCTAGTAAATCAAAGTACCCGCATCCAAATTAAGATATAGATAGCATATATCATCTAATTCTTGGTAACATTGCCAAGGAAATCTAACCACACTGATACTTGATGGCAGATTATGGAGTTATGTGTAAAGCATGAGATCTAGTGGTGCTACTTCTAAGATAAGATCAAAGCTAATGGATAAATTTCGTGACAAGTGCATCGTACTAGTCACAATCCGAAGGATCCACGCAATGCCACCATGGATGCCACTGAGATCTCCGATGTTTGAATTGACTCGGACCACATCCCCGGCCACCAGCCTTGGTGCGGGGGCCCCGACAAAACTTTAAGTGCCGAGCCCACTTGCAGAGGCTTTCAATTGCTTGCTTGACTCTGAATCTATAGCTTTGAATCAGCTTCTCTCTGACCAGCCAAACAAACAAAAAGTGCCCATTGATTGGATTCGAGAAATTATAACCATATGGCGGTGCACCATGTTAATCACGTGTTTGGTTTATGTGAACCCCATGCATCATGCATCTTTGGTGCACCATTGATGTGGTGCACTGCCGATGTCGTGCGCATGGTGCAGGGTATAATTTCTCTACTGGTATTTGCCATGCTTTAGCTTTAGCCATTGCATTCTCTGGCTTATCTTTTCTTGGAGTGGTGGTCCCAATGTGGAAGTTTTCTGGGTGCTAGTCAAATGCGATGGGGACTACACAACCTCTTCATAAAATGTTGGGTGTCATTAGAGAGAGGAGGAAGATCTTGAATGGTGTCCTGTAGCGGGACTGTCGGAGCCTGCATCATGTACTCCAAGTACTAACATAATATTCTCCACTTACCATCAAAAGTTTGATCAGCGGAATGATCTGGTTATTAGTCCACAAAATGATGAAGAATTCATGAGCAATCACCAACTTATTCATTTTGTTACCATCTTCATTGCCTTGATATTCATCTTTGTATGCACTTGTATATGTTATGCAATAACTAGTCTTCCTTGAATGTCTCATAAGTCTAAAAATTACTGATGTTTGTTTCCCTAATTTCTAACAGAAAATTCTAATTTTCAGAGGCTGAAAAAGAGAGAACTAATGCCATGCTTTAGAACATCTTGATGCCAATAGATAACAACATCCATATGCACAGTATCATCTGATTATTTCCAGGTATTCAAAAGAATGACAAATGAAGCCTTCTACCATGATTCCACTTGTGACTTGAGTCAGGAGATAAATACAAAAGAAGTGCAATAGTTAAATTAGGTGCATCATGACCTAATCGAGCCAAATTGCATTGCTGCCAAAAAAAAACAAAATAAGTCCTTGCAAACCATCTGTTTCAGCCTGTCCATCAATGATGTACCCAACAGACGGTGCAAACTGGCACATCAGCTGAGAATCCACTTAAACTAATGCAATTTCTACTGCAGCCCACCATAAGCAACCAAGAAGCCCTCATTAAACAAAGCCAAGAGCAGTCCACAGCTTAAACTTCCAAGATCAGCCTGTCAAACAGCTAATGATTCCACAAACCATTGCCTCTTCTGACCACCCCAAACATCTCCCCCAGCCCCAGTTTAGTCCCACACCCCATAATGAAAGTTTAAGATGGGAAGTGGGAGCAAGGAATTGAGAATCTAATGGAAACCAAAGGGTGCAAAGGTTGGTCCCTCACCATTTAATAAAGCCCACCTGATAGCATTGAATCTTGATCCAAGACCTTTCCCCCACCCAAACATCTTCCTTTATTGGTTGAAGACTGAGATAGATATGAAGAATCTAGTGTGAGAGAAGGGTGTAGGATTTGGCCTCTCCCCACTAAAGAAGGCCAGCTTGGAACCCTCAGCCAAAGTCTAAAGGCCTTGCGCTTGTATTTCTTTATTCCTCTTCAGAACCTTTTCCTCCAATCCACCAAAGACTGGCGGTGGAGCTATACCATACTGTCCTCTTCGCATCTCTCTCTCTCTCTCTAAAGAGATATCTTTTTAGGTTTTTGTTCATCATGGCAACGGAAGCCATCCTTTCTTGGCATGGGGATTTCCTCTGAAAAACATTTGATCGTTTTCTCTGCTGTCTCGTGCTGTTCTTTTTTATCAAGATCGCTACTTTCCGACATGGTTTTGCTTAAATCTGTCGTCTTTGGCGTTGCCCATATCTTACTCCTGGTGGGTACTTCGGCTCTGTCCTTTTCTAGGTTCTCTGGGTTCGGTGTTTCATCTGATATGGGTTTTTTGGAGTGGAGGAAGGCGTAGAGGTGGGTACGAGGAGCTTTTGTTGAGTGATTCGATCTAGGGTTTGTGTTATGAGTGAGAGGGAAGCGGTAGGATGGGGCGATGGCGAAAGACTCCTCGCCCATGGGTTCTCTGCGTCGTGGTTGTTCTTCTGGTCATCCATGGATCGATAGGTAAAAGAATTCATAGCAGAAGTGTTTGAAAATTATATGTTTTGAATGCTTTACCTGTGATATTATTTATGAAAACAAGCAAAACTTGGGAGGATTTCCTCCCTCTTTTGTCTTGCTGCTATCTCCCTTTCTCATTTGAATCCGGGAAAGGGACAGATGTTTTGTAAAGTTCAGGTTAGGGCTTAGAGAGAGTTTCTTGATGATTTTTGATTCGAATCTATGCGGGCAAAAAAAAAAAAAAAGAAGAAGCATAGTTTAGAAGAAGCAACAAAAAACTATTTGCTTTAGAATGTTCTTTTATTCGAAGAGAACATGTTATTAAAGTCATCAAGACATCTATAGAAATTTAAGACAATTATTCTGAAAGCTTTGTTTTCAGAAGAAAATGGTTCAAATTTTCTAGATTTAATCCAAAATTTCATTGAATTGCATTCACCTAGTATCCAGACTTGCTCTAAAGGGCCCATTTTTTCCATCAAGAGAAGTATGCTTAAATGATGCTTTTGCCATCTGATCTTTCTTCTCTACTTTCATACATTTCTTATATTCCATGACGTTTTTCATGTGGTATGGTGCAAAAATATTCCCTATATAGGTCACTTTTTGTTGTTTTTTTTTTCCAGCATTGATTCTTCGAGGAAGGTAATATAGGTACCTGAGTTAGAATAGGTTGATCATTAACCATTTCAAGTGAAAAACTTCGTGGCAAATGGTCTCTTATTACCATTTTAGATTTTGTTCTTCTTGGTGTTTGCAAGCTCCATTTTGTTCTTTTGCGTAAAAGCTCCTTCTCTGACCATAAAAAAATGAAACTAAAATTGTTTTTGGTAAACAAAGTGAAATTCTTAATGTCAAGAATGGCATATGTGATAATATCTTTCTTTGCTCACTCTACATGAAATACTGGACAGGGTCATGTTTCTTTTTGGGAAAAAAAACATTGCGCGAATGTGATATAACTTAATTGTGAGGGTTTTTCACTCTTCTTTTTCTTGCTGCTACTTGAGGAAGTGATGGATTGTAAAACTCAGGTTAGAGCTAAGGGAACTTTTCTTGATGATTTTTTATTCGAATTTATATAGGCAAAGAAAGGAGGTAGTTATGTGATTTGAGTTTCTCATATAGTTTGAAAGAGCAGAAAACATTTTTCTTTAGATAGTTCTTAGACTCTTAGAGAACTTGTTATTAAAATTGTCAAGACATCTACACGATTTTAAGACAATTCATCTGCAAGCTTTGTTTTTGGAAGAAACTGTTTCAAATTTTCTAGATTTAACCCTAAACCTCATTGAACTGCATTCACTTTATCCAGACTTGCTCTAGATGGCCCATCCTTTCCATCAAGAGAACTATGCTTAGATGATGCTTTTATCATCGAAAGTTATAATCTGATATATCCAGAAAAAATATATGACTTGGTTGATCGTTTGTCATGGTGTTTGGGGAAGGCAGCAGAGGAGTTGCAAAGGTCAAATGGGTAGAGAAACTACCTTTATGACAGATAAGATGTTGTATGAGGTCTTTGACCAGCAAAGATCTTACGAATGTTTCATTTACATACCAACCCTTTCTTCATGGATATGATTAATGTTCTTGGTTTCACTAGATAAATCCAACTCCTCTATTACCATTAAAAGAAGAATGCTCTTATATGCTATGCAACGGTTAATCTCCAGACTATATGAAAAGAAATGAAATCATTGTTCCACAGTCAATTGGATTACCTGGTTCACTATATCTACATGGTTGTGCAGATAAATATATTCTACATGGGATTTTAAAAAACATATAGCCCATTACCATATGTTGCATGCACCAAGTGTTGGCAAGTTATATGAGCTATTATGCAAGGTCCCCTTACAAGGTGGATTAGTTGCGTACACACCTTGTCTAGGCTTCCAACTTCACAAGAAAATGTAGATCTAGTAGATCTAGCATTCCTCACCACATCACACAGTTATCTCATTACACTTTAAATTGGAAGCAAAATATCTTTGCTGTCTGTCAATTTTCTGTCACTTTAATTAATAGGCTTAATGCAGAACTTTAATGACTAGATGTATTGAGAACATGCTGCAAATTTTGCTATATAATGTCAGTTATTTTAACAGCTGACCAATGTCCTGCAGTTTGTGTTATGCTCTGCTTTATCAAGGATTTCTTTTTAGTTGTTAATTCTGACAATAGACAACAAGTTTTTATGGAGATATGTCTGTATCTGGAGAAGAAGCTAACATCGTGCTAATAGTGTTCTTTTTCAATTGGCTGTGTATGTGACTTTTCTAATGCTTTCATATCTCTGCATCCTTTAATACACATATATCCCTTAGAGAGAGATGCCTATGTGAGGGCAAATAGAAGCAAGCAGCAAGCGATGGAATTTAAAACTTCAAAGCATAGCCCTTTAATTTCTTTGATACTATGAGACCTTTTTATTTATTATTTTCCTTCCTAGAGTGGATAGCATCACTTTTAGTTATTATTCATTGAAATTTATGACTACAGCATGAATATGCTAAAATTAAGTTGATATTTTGAAATCACACCAACTTACTTACTGTTATGCTAAATGCACATTTCGGGGTAATGAGATGATAAGATAAATAAGTGAAACCACATATCGAAAATAAATTTTAAAAAAAGATGAAATATAAAGATAGAGAAAAAAGACTATGGAGAACTAGGAGCTATATTTTAGAAATTCTTGCTCTTTTGATTTAGTATGGAAACGAAAGCTCTTAGTCTGCATATGTTTATCTTTCATCTTCGCTAAGTTGCTGCTTCAATAATTAGAGCTACTGAAGCTCCCACCCGTCCCCCCACCAAAAACAAAGAAAAAGAAAACAAAAACCAGGGTGAAGAAAAATAAAAGAAATCTAAAGTGGTTCTGGTCAGTGATCCTATCTTTGGATACTTAAAATTTATCATATAGATGAATACCAAATTTTTCTTAAATTAGTAGCAGTTGCATCCAATGTGGATTAACCATTTATTGTATTCCGAACATTGTTCAGAATTACAATGACATGCATATTTGAGTAGCATATGATCTGTTTCCCCTGTAAGTGCTCTAACAACAACTTCATGTGACATTATGGGAGATGGCTGGCTCTATATGTCTGATTTGTATTGTTTAGAAGTACACTTTAGTCTACCTTCACAGCATGGCTATGAGCTTAAATAATCACACTAACACTTCTTTTATAGGTCCAATTTCAAATTTTGTACAGCAACTACCAAAACCATCACATGTACATCCATGGGCTCACAGAACACTGCTATCAGCAACATCTGGGCCTCCACCCAATGACATGGACACGAAGCTTCAGCTCTCAAGCATGCTGGCTCCATCCATTCCTTCACAGCTTGAACCACCAAGTACAGGTTAAAATTTACGATTTAGTTGATTTGAGTTCCCACATAATAACATTGGATATAAGTGCTTTTGTTCTCATGCTGGGTTTCATCTATTCCCTTCAGACATATCGCCTGCACTTGTACATGTCAAAGAGAAAGGACCTACTCCTGCATATCTTCCAAAATCACAAAGTGAATATGCACATAGTCAAATAATGGTCCCTGAAGGTAGCCTTGTTGTACTCATCATGTATTGAGTTTCTCCTTGAAACAATTTGCTAAACTGTTAATCTTATATACTAGGAGCTGTCTTGCGTCCCCCAGTGATAATGCCACCTAAGCCTGAGGTTTTGCCACCTTTGCCTGAGGTTTTACCACCTTCCACCCCAGCAGTGATACCATTCATGCAGCCTAGTGCTCCACCTGAACATGTAACTACGAAACACGGACCAGTAATAATATCTCCATCTATACAAGGTATATCACCAACTTTTCCGGTTTGGGAAGGTAAATTTCCATCAATAAATTATTCCCACAATGTTCTCGGAATTAGTGAATTCAGATTTTTAATTACATTCTACAGATCATGATCCTTCTCCATCCTGTATGAGCCCTCCACTATCACATGCTGGAATGGGAGTGCCTGAGGCTGGGGTTCATGAAAAAGCAACCAATGGTAATTCTCCAGTTCCAGTACCACATACACAAGGTAAGGCTAATTAATAGCACATTCGCTTGGTTGCCAATGAATGACAATTTTTTATGAATCTGATATATATGTTACTGCACAAGTTTCACTATCTCCAAGAAAATTTCCACTTGAATCACCTACTATCCTCCTACTACAAATTTCAAGTGTAAGCATTTTAGCTGTTTTACACTCTCTTCTTCCTCCTCCTCCTCCCAGCCAACCAGCCAGCCAGATGACCTATGTTCTGTTGGCATCTCAGTGGTCCTTCAGGATTTCTTGCTTAATGTATCATGTTAACTTGGACTGTTACGTGGCTTATAGTTCTTTTAAGTTTAGTTGATCATGCATTTATGGTGACGAATGATGTGCAGGGCAAGATGTTCCTCCCAAATCAATTTCTTTTCCTGTCATTCATGGGAATGGATATGGCACACCTACTGCTGCACCACCAAAGGAATTATCCAATCATTTGACACCAGCAAATGATGTGCCATATCCATTCCCTGAAGGTATTTTTCTCCTTAGCAGAAAAATACTGGATCTGAAATATAAGTGACTAATTCCAAGTCTGGTCTTTTTGAAGTTGATCATGCATTTGTGGCAATATATTTTGTGTAGGACCTGCTGTTTCTCCAACATCAATTACTTTTCCTACCATCCATGGGCATGGATACAGCATGCCAGTTGCTACACCCCCAAAGGAATCAACTAGGCATTTATCCCCTCTAACTTATTCACATACAAAAGGTATCCATTCTTCTTTTTAGCGAAAGATATTGGAATGAGATAGCTAAACAGACTAAATCCATGACTGATCTTCTCTATTTTCATTTGCGGCAATATATGATGTCCAGTGCCTGCTGTTTCTCCAACATCAATCACTTCTCCTGCTAATCATGGAAATAGGTATCGCATGCCGGTTGCTGTACCTCCAACAGATTCATCCAGCAATTTATACCCTGTAAACTATTCCCATCCAAAAGGTATTCATTCTTCTTTTTTGTGAATCATATTGGAATGAGAAAATTAAACAGACTAGGCCCATGACTTATCTTCCTTACATTCACTGCGCATTTGTGGCGATATATGATGTACAGGGCCTGCCATTTCTCCGACTTCAATCACTTCTCCGGCCAACCATGAGAACAGGCATGGCATGCCAGTTGCTGCAACTCCAACAGAATCATCCAGCCATTTATCTCCCGTAAATTATTCACATCCAAAAGGTATTCATTCTTCCCTTTAGTGAAAGATATTGGAATGAGAGTTAAACAGACAAAGTCCATGACTGATGTTCTTTAGATTTATTTTGCACTTATGGCAAAATATGATGTGCAGGGCCTACTATTTCTCCAACATCAATCACTTCTCGTGCAGGGCCTACTATTTCTCCAACATCAATCACTTCTCCAGCCAACCGTGGGAATAGGTATGACAGGCCAGTTGCTGCACCGTCAACAGAATCATCCAGCCATTTGTCCCCTGTAAATCATTCACTCCCCAAAGGTATTCTTCTTCTCAGTGAAAAACAAGATGTCAGAAGAAGAGGACCACTGTCATGATGGATCTTTTATGTATTGATCGTGCACATTCTATGATGTTCAGTGTCTACTATTTCTCCTACATCAATTACTTCTCTTGGAACCCCTCAGAATGGGCATGGCATGCCGGTTGCAGCACCTCCAAAGGAATTTTCTAGACATTTGTCCCCTGTAAACTATTCACATCCAAAAAGTACTTTTCTCCTTAGTGAAGAATGTTGAAATGATAAACATACTGATTCTGTGATTGATCTTTATATGCTGATAGTGCATTTATGGCAACATATGATGTGCAGGGCCTGCTGTTTCTCCAGCACCCACCACACCTCCTGCTAACTATGGGAGATATGGCATGCCAGTTCCTGTACCACCAAAAGATATATCCAGCCCTTTATCCCCCCAAAATTATTCGCACAAAAAAGGTACTTATATCCTCCATGAAAAATGTTTGAATGAGAAGTTATAAATACTAATCCAATGTCTAATCTTTTCTACAGGCTCTTTTCCTGTTATAAGCCCTACTCCACATGAGGCTGGTAGACCCTCATATTCAATAGATTCTCCTTTTGCTTCACATCCCCAACCTCCAGTGCAAAGAATATTTCACAGCACTGCACCAGCACCTGTAGTTTCATTTCGCCAGCCGACAACTAGGCAAAGAACCGGAAGCCCTGCATCTGCTCCTCCACAATCCCGTAATCCAGGTTGGAATAGTATACCTGAAAATGTTATATTGATCCCTCATTGAGTTTTAATAAGAGGCAGGTGTTTTTTCCAGCTTCTTCAAATCTTCCAGCAGTACTCCCAAAGCATAATAGAGAGCATCATGCTCCACTACCCTATATTCAAGGTTGTAACCTTATTAAATAACATATAGACTAACACCTTTCCTGTCAATAATGTACCCATCTACTCAAAATAAATTTATACTTAAGTGCATCTGATTGCTACTCTTATTCTAATACATGTTTCTCCTTTCTTATAATACTACTTGTTATTGGTTTTTGATCATGCTCTTTCCTACAGGGCCTGTCCAATCTCCTGTACTTTCTCCTTCGGCATCTACCTCAGGAAATCCACGGGCACCACAACTTCAACCTTTCCATTCATTACCACCTCCACCGCCTAGACATTCATCCCCTAAAAACCATGCACATCCAAAAAGTACTCTTCTTCTTAGTGACAAATGTTGAAATGATAAACATGCCAATTCCGTGACTGATCTTTATGTGCTTATAGTGCATTTATGGCAACATATGATGTGCAGAGCCTGCTGTTTCTCCAACACCCGCTACACCTCCTGCCAACTATGGGAGATATGGCATGCCAGTTCCTGCACCACCAAAAGATATATCCAGTCCTTTATCCCCCAAAAATTATTCGCACACAAAACGTACTTATATTCTCCATGAAAAATGTTCGAATGAGAAATTATAAACACTAATCCAATGTCTATTCTTTTCTACAGGCTCTTTTCCTGTTATAAGCCCTGCTCCACATAAGGCTGGTAGACCCTCATATTCAGTACATTCTCCTTTCGCTTCGCATCCCCAACCTCCAATACAAAGAATATTTCACAGCCTTGCACCAGCACCTGTAGTTTCATTTCGCCAGCCGATAGGTAGGCAAAGAACCGGAAGCCCTTCATCTGCTCCTCCACAATCCCGTAATCCAGGTTGGAATAATATACTTGAAAATATTATATTGACCCCTCATTGAGTTTTAATAAGAGGCAGGTGTTTTTTCCAGCTTCTTCAAATCCTCCAGCAGTACTCCCAAAGCATAATCGAGAGCATCATGCTCCACTACCCTATATTCAAGGTTGTAACCTTACTAAATAACATATAGACTTACACCTTCCCCATCAATAATGTTACCATCTACTCAAAATAAATTTACACTAAAGTGCATCTAATTGCTACTCTTATTCTAATACATGTTTCTCCTTTCTTATAATACTACTTGTTATTGGTTTTTGATCATGCTCATTCCTACAGGGCCTGTTCAATCTCCTGTACTTTCTCCTTCGACATCTGCCTCAGGAAAGCCACGAGCACCACAACTTCAACCTTTCCATTCATTACCACCTCCACCGCCTAGACATTCATCCCCTATAAAGCATGCACATCCAAAAAGTACTCTTCTTCTTAGTGAAGAATGTTGAAATGATAAACATACTAATTCCGTGACTGATCTTTATGTGCTTATCGTGCATTTATGGCAACATATGATGTGCAGTTTCTCCAGCACCCGCCACACCTCCTGCCAACTATGGGAGATATAGCATGCCAGTTCCTGCACCACCAAAAGATATATCCAGTCCTTTATCCCCCAAAAATTATTCGCACACAAAAGGTACTTATATCCTCCATGAAAAATGTTCGAATGCTTGAATGAGAAATTAGAAATACTAATTCAATGTCTAATCTATTTTACAGGCTCTTTTCCTGTTACAAGCCCTGCTCCACATGAGTCTGGTAGACCCTTATATCCAGTACATTCTCCTTTCGCTTCACATCCCCAACCTCCAGTACAAAGAATATTTCACAGCCCTGCACCAGCACCTGTAGTTTCATTTCACCAGCCAACGGCTAGGCAAAGAACTGGAAGCCCTGCATCTGCTCCTTCTCCACAATCCCGTAATCCAGGTTGGAATAATATACCTGAAAATGTTACATTGACCCCTCATTGAGTTTTAATAAGAGGCAGGTGTTTTCTCCAGCTCCTTCACATTCTCCAGCAGTACTCCCAAAGCATAGTCGAGAGCATCATGCTCCACCACCTTATCTTCGAGGTTGGAACCTTATTAAATAACATATAGATTATACAGGTATATTATTTCTTTAACTCTTGACCCGCTTTCTTTTTCTTCAGGCCCTTCAGTTTCCCAAGCTCCTTTTCATTCAGCAGGTAATGAAGGAACCCTACGCCTTCCCCATCACTAATGTTCCCATCTACCCAAAATAAACGTGTATATAAGTGCTTTTAATTGTCACTCTTGTTCTAACACATGTTTCTCCTTTTTCATAATACTAGTCGTCATTGGGTTTTGATCGTGCTCATTCCTACAGGGCCTATTCAATCTCCTGTACTTTCTCCTTCTGCGTCTGCCTCTGGAAAGCCAAGGGCATCACAACTTCAACCTTTCCATTCATTACCACCTCCACCACCTAATCAAGGTAGGTATGGAGTATCATTATTTTATCAATATGTTGTTGTCATATTCTGTATATTCCCATTGCATTGTTCTAAGATTCTCCAAGTCTAGCTGAATATACAATTACAATCACTATTTATTTGGTTTGTCTGCAGACTGTACAACCCCGTTATCTTGCCCAGAGCCTTTTACAAGTAGCCCTCCAGGATCACCATGTGCTTGTGTGATGCCGATAAGAGTTGGACTTCGTCTAAGCATTGCACTATTCACATTCTTCCCTTTAGTCTCTGAGCTTGCCCAAGAAATTGCATCTGGGGTTTTCATGAAACAAAGTCAGGTCCGCATCATGGGAGCAAATGCTACGACTGAGGAATATGACAAAACTATTGTGCTCATTGACCTGGTGCCTCTCGGAGGCAAATTCAATAGCACTACAGCATTTTCAGTCTATAAGAAGTTCTGGGACAAGCAGGTTTTCATAAACCCGTCATTTTTTGGGGAATATGATGTATTATATGTTATCTATCCAGGTTAGAATAATTGTTTCAGTGATATTCCTCATGTTAGTCAATGCATTTTTTATGTTGCCCATGCAAAGTGCATAGTGTAAGATGGAGTAGCCCCTTATTTCTTCCATTATTGTTTTTGATGGGTGATTTGAACCATCCACTAACTGGCCCAAATTACTGACTGTTAGCATCTTAAAAAAAGATAGGATCTAATAATGTGTTATTCTTATAACATCCTTGGCATGTGTGATGCATGTAAGAGGCATGATTAAGCATATGTTATTATCATATATTTCGATATATAAACTCCTAGTTTTGCAAGGCGCGCTTCTCTTGTAAGGGTAAGAATCGAGCTACACAAGGTTTATATGTCTGATATAGTAATAGCTATGGGGTGGTGGAGCCTCATGAATTGGTTTCTTTCAGACAATGAGGCACTTTGGAGTGTGGCATGTGTGATGGATGTCAGAGGTAGTATGGATGGTTATGATTCCTGAATTTATTAATGTTATTTTGAAAAATAAACTCCCACCATTGAAAAGGTTTGCTTCTCTCTCTCAAAACATGAACTAAACTAGGTGGAGTTTTTTTTATTTATGATGGGATCAGTTACAGTATTGAGAGTGAGAGATGTTAAGAAGAATGACCTGGAGCAAGGTTTGTTTTATTGGTACGCCATATGTCCTCATACCGGCACGTATGGCCTCATACCGGCGTGTACGCTGAACCAATTAGTTTAGTACGCTGAACCAACTAGTCTAGAACGCTGAACCAACCCCTATATACCAAGTATACCAACATTGTACCGGCATGGTCCAGTATTGAGATGGCAAACCTTGACCTAGAGCCTCACAAACTGAGGCATTTCGGAGTTTGCATTTGATAGAAGAAGTCTTGAGCAGATATATTGCTGATCCTTACTGTGATTAGGTGTGGATCCCTTGCTATGGTACCCTTTTATTTAGAATACAGAAAAGGTAACTTGCTGTTTTGTTGATGAATTGGAAAAGCATGGAGGTTTAGGATCTCTCACTGATATGATGTTTTGGCTAATGAAATGTCCTGGACATGGCCAGTTAAATGGAAGTTTAAGAGTTCAAAGCATCCATTACTTACATGATACATGGAGAGAAATCATATTGATATTCTGTTGAAAGTTTGTTTCTGGTAGTGCACACTTTGACTCCTGTCTTGCTTGATTTGTCTTGATTTTTTTTAAAAATATTATATATGCAGGGCTTCCTCCATCACCACCTATGGCACCTGGAAGTGATAATGGGGCTTATGGTAATGACAATAATAGGACGATACATCCTCTTGCAGCTGATGTCAGAAAGCAAAAGCAAAAACAAAATGGCACTGTGATAGCTATCATAGTTCTTTCAGCTGTTATAGCATTGGTATTATGTGCTGGAGCGGCATGGGTTTTCTTGTTGAAACATAGAGAACTTTCTCATTTGCCAATAATAACCCCACAGATGTCACTACCTCCATTTTCAAAGGCATCAGGTATTAATATTTCCTATTATATTTGTCTGATTGTGATTTTTTCAGAATTTATTAGGAAGGACCATAATAAACTGACACATCTTCAAATCTAAATAACATTGTTCGAGTCATTATTATGTTCCACTTACTAATCCAGTTTATTTTGTATGTACAAACTTTAGCAACTTGATAACTGGTAATAATAGAATAAATAGTTCAACATGGAATATTTATACGGCTCCTGGTGTATCCCCAGATTCAGAAAAATGGTCTTGCTCATGTTAATAAAAGGTGTTTCTAAAAGCACCTTTGATTAATGTGAAAAGCATAAATTCATTTTTAGCATCTAATATAGACCATGGTTGCCGTTGGAAAGGACAAATCTGTAGGTGCAAACTTCTTTTAAAGAATTGAGATAGTTTAATTTTGCAAGAAAATAGATTGTAATAATTATATTGCACTTTTTTTTTTTCTTTCAAACAATAAAACTCAGCCTTTCACGTGTTGTTTGATAATATGAGAGAAGTTTGCATAGCTCACATTTGAAGTAGGGGGAGGAACTCTTGTTTTGCTTGTTCCAAGGTTCACCATACCAGTGTCTACCATCCCGTATGGGGCAAACTGTACCATACCTGTACCAAAATGGTACTCTATATGGGAGGTGTACCTAGAGGACCACCAAACCAACCCATCCAACACTATACCAATATGGTGCCAGTACGGGTACTGAAACTGATATTGTGAACCTTGGTTTTATCCTTTAAGAACTCCTTTTTGAGGAATTAGAAGATTTTTTTCCCCCAATGTGTAATTTTTATAGTGTAATATCTCCTTTTTGATGTGTCAAAAAAGTTGCAGGGGGTGTACCTACAAGACCTGGAAGTAGGCCCAGTTCTGCCTCAGCATCCTTCAACTCTAGCATTGCAACATGTGCAGGATCAGCAAAAACATTCAGCCTAGCTGAGATGGAAAGAGCTACAAGCAAATTTAATGATTCAAGAATTATTGGTGAAGGTGGTTTCGGACGCGTGTATGAAGGTACTCTTGAAGATGGAAGAAGAGTGGCCATCAAGGTGCTCAAGAGAGATGATCAGCAGGGTAGCCGAGAATTCTTGGCCGAGGTTGAGATGCTGAGCCGCTTGCATCACAGAAACTTGGTAAAGTTGATTGGTATATGCACAGAGGAGCATATCCGCTGTCTGGTCTATGAACTTGTTCCAAATGGTAGCGTGGAATCTCATCTTTATGGTAAGTACTGGTACTAGTCCCTGAACGTTACTTGGCTCTGCATATTTTTGCTTAACAATTCAGTCAATTCATGAAATAGCATCCATAATGCACATTTCTTTCGACCAGCAACTCCATTGTTGACTACATCACTGTCTAAATGCTTTCAGTTACTCAGTCTCTTGAGTTGTTTAAACATCATAAAGTTTGCTTTGTGGCTTAATCTTCGGCCTTTTGCCGGTACAGAGTTTACTAGTTCAGGCTTAGGTTGATGAAAATTTATACATTAGTTGCATCATGCTGTTTTAATTATGTTCCTTGTATTAATTTCAAGCTGCTTTTAAGAAATGATTTGAACTGTGTTTTCTACACAGGAGCAGACAAGCAAAGTGCTCCACTTGATTGGAATGCCAGGCTGAAGATTGCGCTTGGTGCTGCTCGAGGTCTAGCATATCTGCATGAAGATTCAAGCCCTCGTGTCATACATCGTGATTTCAAAGCCAGCAACATCTTGTTGGAAGACGACCTCACTCCCAAAGTGTCTGATTTTGGCCTGGCCAGAACAGCTCTAGATGAGGGAAATGGGCACATTTCAACACGTGTCATGGGAACTTTCGGGTATATAACTCTAAAATATAATTATTATCTTTTTGCTTATAACTCAATGTGATGCTGTAAATGATAAAAAATATGTGCTCTTTTTTTTTTTTTTTAAAGTTATGTAGCTCCAGAATATGCAATGACGGGGCATCTCCTTGTCAAGAGCGATGTTTACAGCTATGGTGTTGTCCTCCTCGAGCTCCTAACAGGAAGGAAGCCTGTGGACATGCTGCGACCTCCAGGGCAAGAAAATTTAGTGACATGGGCTCGTCCACTTCTTACTAGTAAGGATGGATTGGAGACTATCGTAGATCCATCTGTTGGCACCATTCCATTTGATGGAGTCGCAAAGGTAGCAGCCATTGCTTCAATGTGCGTTCAGCCTGAAGTAGATCAGCGTCCATTTATGGGCGAGGTAGTTCAAGCCTTAAAATTGGTCTGCAATGAGGGCAATGAATATAGAGGATCAGGAAGCTTCAGCCAGGAGGAGATATCTACACAGGATACAGAAGTAAGGATCAGTAGAGTGTTGGATCTGGAGCTGGAGAGGGTGATATCAGCATCCGATATATTCAGTACTTCAGCGAGGTTTACAAGGGATGTTTCTGGATCATTCCGGAGGTATTCAAGGTCAGGCCCTCTTAGAACAAGTAGAAGCTGGCAATCTTGGCATAGAGCGAGAGGCTTGTCATCAGGAAGTGCAAGCGAGCATGGGAAAGTTGGCACAGGTTTGGAGAATGGTGATTAGTGGCTGCAGGAATACTTGGTCCCCTTTCATCTGCTGAAGAGATCCGTTGTCAATCAACATAATCAGCATGGCAGCTCACCATGCTGTAAGGCAAGTGAGGTTCAAGGAGTCCAAGAAGGTTCAGAAGGCTCTTATACAGCAAAAGTGAAGCAGGAATCCCTAGGAAATTGAAAAAGTTCGTAGTGGGGATGGAAGATTGGGATATTTTGCAGCTCATCCTCTTGAAATAAAACATGATTGAAGCAAGAAGGGTTGTTCTTTTGGGCATAAATAGAAATTCTGACTAATGAAGTTGCTATTCTCAAAGAAGCTTCATTGGTTATTCCAATGATTGTCCAATGCCTATGACATTATTTTTGCAGTTTTGCTTCTCCTGATAGGAGTTCTGAATTTTTGGTTAACGAGAATCCTTCTATAGTTGGAATTGAAATAAAACCGCTACTCCAATTAAAGAACTGTTTTTGACTCTTCGGTAAGTTTAGCTCTCTTCAGATTAATCCATTCAATTGTCATTATTGTCATGTGCAATTTCTTATTCTTGCTATACAATCCTTGTAACCTTGGATTTCTGCTCGATAATGCTGTTCAGATTTCCAATAATCTTAATGCCATGCTCTCTGCTGCTGCTCCTGTGAATCGTTCTCATCTTTTTCTTTAGTTGCAGAGACAGATTGGCTACAAAGTATTTGATTATTAGACTCGCCAACATGGAGACTGCTTAGTTGTCCCTCGGTATTAAACCATGATCCCCACAAGAAACCTTTCTTTTTCTACCCCTTTTTTGTTTCTGCAGAGTGTATGACTGCTATCATGTAAGCCTGTACTCCATGATCAGACCTGAGTCTTCTAGCTGGGGCTGCTCTAGACAAGCTTTTTGGCTCTCTGCCTGACCAAAACTCCATTATCTCCGATGCTTATATTGGTCTTCTTGTTGTGCAAAAGCTTGGAGGGACACAACCACAATTTTTGTAGAATACTTATAATTGTTTTAAATGATTAAAACGCTCCCACATGGATGTCATGCGTTTGCTCAACTGCTTGCCCATACGTCATTAATTGCTTGATGATTGGTTCAACATTAAGCATAGATTTGCTGCAGAGAGCAATTTGCAAGAGGCTGCGCACGTGGAATAAGATGTTTAACTAACTATAAAAACCAAAGAGATAATAATGAATTATATTAATGCGAGTCGTTGGATTTGGCTGGCTGCACCTCTGGGTCCATTAGGCAAAGCTAGCATTAAGTTGTCTAAAACATTCGAAGGGTTTTTTTATCAAGTCATGGTTCATACTTCACGCAAACCTGCATCATTTTCTCTTGTGCTTTTGTTTCTTGGTTTGTGGGTTCCTCATGATTTTGACTTAAACAACAAACTTCTTGTGTTTTTTTGTTTTCATTTTAATCTTTTATGAAGTGTTTGGCAGATCTTAATTTTAAAATGATAAAAACATATATTAGTGTTTTTCTGTAGCATCGTGGAACATTAAGACTCAGGTATCGCTAGATGTTGTTTAAAATCAAAGGAAACAATGTGAGGGAGAAAGAAAAATTGCTGTGCTGTTTTTTGAGAGCAAATTGATTCCCTTTGAAGTATCCTTCATGTCTTCGAAAAATACTGCACTCGAATATGTATTCTTTCTGAACAAATGCTTTTATAAAATGATATCTTCTCTCATGAATGATCCAGACACCCCAAAAAAAAGAAAAATCAAGATCTAATATACAGCACTTCTGCACCCTAAATCAAGTTTTAGGACACTATTTCTTTCTTTTGTTCATGTTTTTGTTGCACCTAGTTATTTATTTATTTTGAAAGACCAGGGCAGATAAATCTACCCATGATATAATTACCAAATACAAATATTTGGAGATGTTATCCAAGACCCTAACCAGGACCTCCACTTGCTCCTATGGCAAGCCCCAGTTCGCATGGGCATGGGTTTACCCCAACCCAGTGTGCAATCGTGATACACGGGGCCAGGCAAATGACTTCCATTGGTGTGATTCTAATACACACTTACTGATACAAATATCTACGGGGATACTTGTATGTTGTCCCAACTCGTAAGTACACAGTCTGCAATTAGGCAAGACCAACCTATTTTTACCTTGATAATGGTAGGGACAGCTACTTTAAGGGAACATGCTTCACTTGGAAGCAGTACGCAGGACCTTGATTGCATTCTTTATTGCAATTGAATTCTAAACTATCCTTACAAAAAAGGGGTAAATATGCAATAAATTCTTATGGAGATTGAAGAAAACAGATAAAAGATGAGCAAACAGAAGAAAATTGTCCGAGCGCAGTAAAAAGTGATATTTAAACTATGTTTTTTTGAAATGGAGACTGCATAACATTACAGGAAAATGGGTCTTTCCCGATGCTAGGAAGAAGCGTCGGCAAAAAAGGAAATCGCACCAAAATTTGCCGACGCTAGAGTTAAGCGTCGGTAATTCTTAGGAAAAGACGACGCTTATTAGCGTCGTTGTACTTTAGGACTAAGACGATGCTTATGAGCGTAATTATAAATCAAATTTACATCAAAACCACAGCGGCCGCCCCGTCGTCCTCCTCATTTTGCATCCCGATCAAGCTCTAGCTCGTCTCCTCCTCTTCGGCGACGAGCGACCGACGTCCCTTGTCCTCTTCGGCGCCGAGCGATCTTCGACGCCAAACTCCTCTCCTCCCTCCTCTTCGGCGTCGAGCGACCGTCCGCATCCTCCTCTCCTCCTCCCTTCTCTTCGACAACAAGCGACTGACCCTTGTCCTCTCCAACACCGAGCGACGTCCGACGCCAAGCTCCTCTCCTGCTCCCTCCTCTCCGGCGCCGAGTGACCGTCCGCATCCTCCTCTCCTCCTCCCTCCTCTGTGGCGCCGATCGGCCGACCCCATCTCCCTCCGCCTGAGAAAAAGGTAAATTCTTCTTTCATGCAAAAGATACAAACCCTATTCTAGGTCCAGATGTGATAGATTTTAAGCTATTTCTTCGATGAAACAGCATGATTAAACTTGAAACTAATATACAGCATGATTAAACTTGAAGCTAAAATACAACATGATTAAACTTGTACCATGGACTGATGCAATCCATCAATGCAATTTAGGATCATAACATCACAAATACCTTCTCTTGTAAACCTAGAATTTAAACCTAGGAT
>JAOXJJ010000725.1:2381651-2420949 GCA_025769935.1 Phoenix roebelenii | reverse complement strand
TATAATATTATATTACATTATATTATAATACATTGATATGTTATGTTAAATAATTTAATATTATATTAAATTATTATGCTATAATATATAATATTATATTACTATATTATAATAATATTATATTGTATTACAGTAATATTATACTATATCATATATTTATGTGTTAATATATTCTATATTTTATTATGCTCTATTGTATAATACTATGCAATGTTCTTTATGATAATTTTGTCATATAAAATACTTTCTCAGTTTGTGTACTAAACACACGTTAAAGTACCATAGCACTTTGAAAATGTAGTTATCAAACAACAAACAGTTGTTTATAAAAGTCCTACTTTAGAAAGCTTTACTTCCAATAGCTTTACTTCCAAAAGCTCTACTGTCAACTGCTCTCCCAAACAGAGCCCTAAGATAATAAAATTCCCGTGGTTTTAAACATCCTATGGTTTATCATATGATTTACTCATAATACATACGTTTGATATTATCTACAATCTCAAAACCGTTGCACATGCTTTTCTTGTATAAACCACATCTACTAATCCGGTGACATGAACAAGAGTAATTAATGAAGGAAACTGATGATTAGGCCGGAGAGGTGTGAATGATTTGATGGGACAGAACATTGAAATGATATTTTATTTTAAAAATAATTAGTTATGTAATTACTTAGTAATAAGGGCAACAGTGAGCAATATTAGCTGACATTTTGTCTGCAATATTAACTTGCTATCCATGAAAGGAACTAAACAATCACCAGGTTTAGAAGAATACAAAGATCGCAAGGTGGATTTATTTAGACTTTTTAACTTGTTTTAACATGCAGAATGCTTCTTCCAGCTGATGGTGGACAGAAAATGCCAAACAGGATCTTTCCTCAGATTAAAGGTAATAAATAAGGGTAACTTAGAGAATGAAAACATATTTGGATTCAGAGAAGATGACACCTTGCTAAAAGATAGGTACATCAAATAGACAACATTCCAACAAGTTAAGAGAGTAATATTTTTGTCTTTGCCTCAGTCAGCTCCAAAGGGCTTGGAAATGCAGGTACGTTTCTGCTGTAAGGGAAACTCTATACTTGATATAGACTATTTTGACCACAAATAGGATTAGACAGGGTCCAAAAGTGAGATAAACTATATTGGGAAGCCAAATTGCAGGCCAAATTTTTCGAGGCCATAATTTAATTATACTATATCTGACGGAGATGATTTTTTTTTAAAGAAAAACGGACGGCTTTTGAGTTCTACGATATGATGCTATATTCTCTAGAGGGCGACACTCGAAGTGATCACGTCTAAATTTTATCATTTAAAATCTGAAACGAGACGGTCAAACTAAAAGTTTTTTTTTAGATAAGATTTTGATTGGGTGTAGCTCTTCATCCAAAAAAAATCAGATGAAACGACTCAAGATAGAGTTGAAGTAAAAGTCGAGATCTACCTCCTAAAATATTTCTACTAGTAATGTCTATTTTAGAAAAGAAAATCTTAATAGAATTAGGAGGAAGAATCTGACTCAAATTATGCAAGGACAGACCTTACCATTATAATTTATAAATAGAATTTACGCACCTCATTTTTTAATCATTAATAAAAAAAAGGAGACTTAAGCTTATTTTTTAATTTTTTTTTTTTTGAGAGAGAGAGATTCAAATTGAACGGCTTAAGGATTTTTTTTTTTTTTGTTTCTTTTCCGGTCAGATCATTTTGAGATAGAAGAAGTGAAGTTGTGGTATGTTCATTAAATGATTTTTTTAAAGTTAGCTAGAGTTGCAAAATGTTTTGTGTACTTTTGCAAACCGCCGGCTATAAGATGGGCAGCAACAAACCCATTGATGGACCACCTACCCCGTGCATGGCTCACAAAAACCGGGTTTGGCATTCATCCTGGGTAGGCCAATGGGGTACGCGCCCCTCTTAAATGCACCATGCCGTATTGATCAAAACCTGCACTGCCTCTGCTTACTTATAGCCAATGGAGAGGGAGAGATAATGAGAGAAATAAGGGAGGAGTAAGGAGTAGGTAGGAGCAGGAAGATCCAGCCTTGTGCTTTTCTTTTATGTCATGGCTTGCAAGAAGGAAGAGCTTTTTCTTAAAATCTTGCTTTTCCTCACCATACTTGGATCAACCCAAGGTCTGACTTTTCTTTCGAATATTTAAACTTCCCCCTTTTTTTAACTTCTAATGCGTTTGTTATGTCTCAAAGTTTACTAGAAAATTACTGCAACTCAAAGTTATAGCTGCAGGAATTTACCTCCACTGGTTAGATGATTAGGTGGTCTTTCTTGAGCAAGAATTTGTGGTATAGTTCCAATTCTCTGAGAATAGAACTACTTCCCATGTGGCATCCAAAATGAATTCTTAAAATCCAACCACCTTGCAAACTCTCAGCCTTCAAATTTCAATTTCAGAAGTTTAGGAGTTTTTCCTTACTGGCTCACATTTTTGTTTTGTTTCATTCTTATGCAAGATAAGGCTTCGGTTTGCAAGGTATAGAAATGTTCTTAGATCTTATTTAAGAAAAAAACCAAATGCAAGTTTGCATTCAAACAAGGAGAGTGCTGTTTTTTTTTTTTCCTCCTTATGTATGTGATGAATTTTTTTCTCTTTTGAGAGAGAAAGATGAATTAGCCGTTGTTGTTGTTTTCCTGATTGGCATTTTGTTTGATAGGAAAAGTTGAGAGATGTTCTAAAATATGAATGCAAGTGTTCTTCCGCATTTCAAGTTCACACATCACCTGCTTCTGTTCCCAACTAAAATCACATATACATCTGCCCTTCACCTCTGCCAAGAAGTTTCTTTTTGTCATCATATTTGTCACCAACTCCTTGTAATCTTCAGGTAGGAGGTTCCACAAGCCGAGGCGGCCACATCTCGAGAGAGCAAGCAGCTTCTTTTCAACACCACCACAAGGTTATGACTACATAATAGTGGGTGGGGGCACAGCAGGGTGCCCCTTAGCTGCCACCCTTTCCCTGAGATACAAAGTTCTGCTGCTAGAGAGGGGTGGCTCCCCCTATGGCAATCGCAACATCTCCTTGATGGAGAACTTCCACATCTCTCTGGCTGATACCTCTCGGAGTTCCCCTTCTCAACCGTTCATTTCCACCGACGGGGTCATCAATGCCAGAGCTAGAGTCCTAGGTGGGGGGACTTGCATTAATGCCGGTTTCTACACCAGAGCCAGCCCGAGGTATGCATTTAACTCATCTCTAATCTTTTCTTCATGTCTTCTCTGTTAGCAGCTTACTTTTACTTGCAGACACTTTGCTCCTTAATCTCTTCACCATGTTTGAATGCAAGAATAATATGCCAATAGATGGTAACTCAGCTTTTTTTGAAGTGAAAGATGGCTTCCCTTCATAATTCGTAAACAGAATGAACTGCAAGAAAACAAAGCAAACATAACGACTCCAATATGACCATCACCACCTTGTCGCTTAAGGTGTGTCGTTACAAATAGGGGTGGCAATTTATTCAGCCAGCCCCAATCTACAATGAATCTAGAGCGGATATGGTAAGAGTAAAATCCATCTTGAATCCGATCCGGATATATATAACTTTTCATGAATCTTCTTCCTAAGACAAAAAAAAATTAAATTTGTATGTGAAAAAAAACTGCAGCTTTATTTGACCGATCTATACCCAGTATGGGTTTAGATATCTGATTTGTTGCCATCTCTAATTACAAACAAAGTTTCATTCAACCAAGTTGGTAGTTTAATTAGTTGGCATCTCTCTCTTCAGGTAAGATGTTTTAGGCTAAAATCTAAGTTGTAGCAAAAAAAATAACCATCTCATTCTAAAAAAAAGAATTCAAAAACAATAAGCCTCCAAGCTGTCATTGTTTGGTTGGTCAGTGTTAAAAATCTAAGGTTCAGATAAGCTTCTTTAATCCGAGTCATTGAAAACCTCATAGTTTTGGTTTGGAACAACTCGAGCTCCTTTGTCGGCCTTTCATGGTTTTGATAAGAAACGGATAATAATTAAAGCCTAGTTTCAAAAAAAAAAAAACCTCTACAAATCAATTGATGTGGAATAGATATTCACAACATCGTAGAATGTTTTTCCTTCAGTAAGATATAGCAATATATGTAGTAGTGGAAAGTGATGTTTAGCTTTTTATTTATAGTGAAAAAAAGATACACATCAATGTTGAATGCATGATATTGTTTCTCTGGTTATTGATTTTTATTAAATTTGTCATCTGATGACTATTAGGATCCCACTAAATGGGGAAAATGGCCAACCCGTTCCGTTTAGAGAACGACCACGATATCTCTTTCTGTCATCTTTTTTCAGCACCCTAGTGAAAGTAATGAAACTGATACCATTACCGTTGTAGTGTTGGTGGTTGGGCTTGATGTCCTGGCTTCTTCCTTTCAACCTAGCTTTAATCTTCTGGTACTTCTACGCCCATGCACTCGATTCTATTTTTACGGAGTCCACAGCACTTTCAGCAACAAATTAAAGTAGCTGACGCTGGCCTCACAAATCCCTTTCTGAGCTGCAGAACCAGAACGGCAAGACCCAAATTGTCCTCTCCACTTCCCACCAACCTCGAGCTCTCTTTTTTCACTTCTCGACCTACCATCATGCCTTTGCACTACTTCTTTGAAAGTTAATTCTTTTTACGTCTCAACGAATCCGGCTGGTTCTTTTGCTTTCCTTAGCTTTCAATGCTCCGAGAGGTTAGTAACTTCCACTTGTTCAGAAAGCTAGAGAAAGAAACTAAGTAGGTGAGCTTTTATACGGCTCTACAGCTATGTAAGGGCAGCAGGTTGGGATGGTGAGCTGGTGAACGAGTCATATCCATGGATCGAAAAGAGGATCGTCCACTGGCCCAAGATCGCACCATGGCAAACCGCACTGAGGAACGGGCTGCTAGAAGCTGGTGTGTCACCATTCAATGGATACACCTTCGACCATTTGTATGGGACCAAGGTTGGTGGCACCATCTTCAGCAAGAATGGCTTCCGACGCACCGCTGCCGATCTGCTCGCCGCTGGAAACCGACGGAATCTCAAAGTCTTGCTTCATGCCACTGCTCAGAAGATTATCTTCGATACGCAAGGTATAGAGAGAGGCCTAAGGGCCGTCTCCCAACTAAATATCTTCTCTGAAGCAGCAGTTATTTTGCGTTAAACGTAGGATATCCTCTAACATGAAATTAACGAACAGGGCGGCATCCCAAGGCAGTGGGAGTCCTCTTCAAGGATGAGAATGGCATGCAGCACCAAGCAGTCCTTAATGGCGAGGAGCGCAGTGAAATTGTATTGTCTTCTGGTGCACTTGGCAGCCCTCAACTGCTGCTTCTTAGTGGAATTGGACCCAAGGAAGATCTCATGAAGCTAAACATTTCAGCGGTGTTTGACAATCGGCATGTCGGAAAAGGCATGTCGGATAACCCCATGAACTCAATCTTCATACCTACCAAGAAGCCTGTGGAGCAGTCCCTGATACAGACCGTAGGGATCACGAAGATTGGTTCGTTCATTGAGGCCAGCAGCGGCTTCGGCCAGTCATCAGACAGCATCCGCTGCCACCATGGAATCATGTCTGCTGAGGTCCGACGTCATCCACAAATTGCTTCATCCATCTCTTGCTATCCTTTTCCTTCCAACTTAATTTCCTGCAAACTAACCAGCAGTTTAACCTTAAAACCGCAGCAGATTGGGCAACTCTCCACCATCCCTCCGAAGAAACGAAGCCTGGAGGCGGCCAGGGAGTATTCTAGGAGCAAAGGGAGCCTGCCCCGGGAGGCCTTCCAAGGGGGCTTCATACTCGAGAAAATCGACGGCCCTCTCTCCACCGGCGAGCTCAACCTCGCCGACACGAACGCCGACAACAACCCATCCGTCACCTTCAACTACTTCAGCCACCCGTACGACCTCCAACGCTGCGTCTACGGGATCAGGATGATCGGGAAAATTGTGCAGACGAGGCAATTTGCTAACCTTTCCGACGACCACTTCAACTCCATGGAAAGGTTGCTGAACATAAGCGTGAAGGCAAATGTGAACTTGATTCCCAAACACACCAATGATACTGCATCGCTCGAGCAGTTCTGCAGGGATACAGTGATCACAATCTGGCACTACCATGGCGGATGCCATGTGGGGAAGGTGGTCGACCATGACCACCGAGTTCTTGGCATCGCCGGCCTGCGAGTGATCGACGGCTCGACATTTGTTAACTCGCCTGGGACTAACCCTCAGGCAACTGTCATGATGCTGGGAAGGTATATATTAGCATCACAAATGATGAACAAGTACACTTAATTCCCTCCATAGTTGTTCCCCTACTGATTGATTCTATTATTTCTGATGTCCAGATACATGGGAGTGAAGATGCTGAGGGAAAGGTTAGGGAGAGCAGGAGTGCAGCTGTGACTGATGGAAAAAAATATATGCATAACATAGTACTAATTCTTGCCAGGTTTCATCTCGAAGCATTCAAGTGAAAATAAAAAAAAAGGAGAGAGAGAGAGAGAGAGGAGAAAAGAAATGGTAAATTCATCTGTCTTAGCCTTTCTAGGTTTCTCTGTAAAACAATTGGTTGTACTGTGAACAGTCAATGATATCCCGTTTTATTAGGATCTAGATTGCTGCATCATGTACAAACTCTTAAGAAGTTGAAATTCTCTTGACGATCAAAAGTTCATGCTTAAAGGTGTTTTTGGGCTCAGTATGGTAGATATTTTAACTACCCTCATCTTACGGAGTGTTTGTTGTTTTGATAGTGATGTAACTGATTGTGCTCATGGGAGATCGGTGTGAGCAGCCGATGTACCAAAGAAAAAAAAGGTATTTGTTGTGAAGTCTTCTACGAAAGCAAGGCTGCCTTGGTCAGTTTGTTGGAGTAGGAAGCAACATACTTAGGATCATGATGAGGAACTTCGGGATAATCTATATGTGAATGGTAGGATATGGTTGCTGATCTTGTCTAATTTGAAAATGATTTTTTTTTTTGGACAATAATATGAAAAAAGATTGATAGGGATCTTGTGACCATGAGGGTACCGATGCAATTCCTGCATGTATCTCATCTTATACGGGTTGCCATGGTTCGTCCATGCCTTGGTTTAGGGTTCACCCTAACGGTTAGAAGTTGTTGCCTTGGGTGCTTGGTGTGCCTCCGAATTGTATCATGCGCTCGCTAGACAAAAACTTGGAGTAGCTTCCAAAGGTGAGTCTGCTTGGCTCTTCCAAAATACAAAAACATAACCCTTCAACAAAAATCGACTTAAACCACTTGAAACTTGACCATGCAATAGTTATGAATTGCCCAACGAAGCATCAAATAACTCAATTCCAATTTAAATAGAGAAACAAACGGATCATGACCATTCAAACCGTATTTTGTAGATGGGATTAACTTTTGGATAATTATCCTCTCCATTATAGAAGGGATAGTCTAGTTCATGGGAGAAGTTCTCTGTTGGGCTTCGGTTAAAGGAATAAGTAGGAAGAATAAATGAGTGCATTAATTTTCATGACGATTTGAAATTCATTATAAGGACAATTTCACTATTGACTCTTACTATAGATTTCTAAATGACGGTGGACTTGTTTGCCCTTATTATAAAGTCATCTAGAAGGCAGCAGTGCCAGAGAAGGTAAAGGTATTTCTTTGGCTTGCTTTGAAGCACAAACTTCATACAGGCGAGGTCCTTGCCAAAATGGATGGGTTGTGAGTACAGGTTGTCCTCTTTGTGGTTGTAATATGGAACCTAATTCTCATTTTTTCTTTAGATACCCATTCACCAGGAGTATCTGGATGACTACTTTAAAATTTTATCTAAATGTTAGAGGATGACTACCTAATCTTCACTCTTTATGGACATCTTGGAAGAAGAGGTAGATTCAATCAACCTTAAGAAGAGAATGGAATCAGTTGCTGATGTCTATGTTTTGACATATTTGTCTCGAACGAAACAAAAAAAAAATCCTCTCTTCTTCAAAGGATCCTCCACTCTTTTCATCTTTGGGAACACCATCAAATTTAGACTTGCATCTCTTCTTTAGCTTCTCTTTAATTTTTTCTCTTCCCTTGTATCTCTTCAAATATTCTTTTCTTTTGTACATGTACTTACTTCAAATTAGTTAAATTGAGTGAGGAAAGTATCTTACTTGCTCTGCATTCCATCAAAAAAATTAATAAAATAGAATTCTCAAATAAATTTACTTTTTGGACTTTTCTGAATAAGGCTATTTCTGACCAGTTTTGGCCTTTTGGGACGTTTGGTGGGTAAGCCGGGATCCATCTAGCTGATTGTGTTGGGTCGGGTCTGATGAAAAAAAGGGTCGTTCCCACGCGGGCCCATTTGCTCCAGCTTCGCCGATTACCAAAACCTCAATGCCTCAAGATTCGTGGATGTTCGGATTAGGTTCGCTGCTTTTGTAACATAAACTATCTCTCCGCCTCTCCGGAGAGTTCTCGCGCGGACTCGTCGAGCGGCAGCGTCTCCGATCCTCACTCTCGATACCTCCTCGCGCCCTCGGACCAGTGATCTCTTCTTTCTCTCCTCCTGGTAAGCCAAATCCTAGGGTTTATCTGCGTTCCTATCTCTTTCTTCCGCAATCTTTGTCCTTGTAATCAAGAAATCAGCAACGCGACGATCATTTCTTTCTTTAATTGTTTCTTGAATTCAGATCCTGTTGATATTCGTATACCATAAGTTTCTTGGTTTTCTTGATTTATTTTCTTGAATTCAGATTGTTGTGTTGTAGAAAAACACAAAATTTGATTCGATTCGCGTCTTAATTTTTCTCATATCACTGGTTGCTAGTTTTAATTATGCCAAAAAAAAACCTCGATGATCTGTAATCGATTGTTCTTTTGTCGCTGATAGTAGAATTGGTATCTAGATCTATCAAGAACATGGGTACTGTCCATAGAGAGTCTTCATGCCATCTTGCTTGGTTGTTGGGCGGGGGAAGGAAGGGAAAGGAAAGGACGAAAGGACGAGAAATGAGTGGGCTTAGAAAGGAAGTTCTTGGGAACTTACAGAAATTAGGAGCAGTAATGGTTGGAGAGGACTAAACAATGCTGTAACCTAAGAGGCTGGAAAGGCAAGGTGGTATCTTTGTGAGTTGAAATAACCGAGGCAGGTGAGAAAAGAGCTGAATGGGTTAGATGATTGGGTCCTGAGGTACGATTGGTGGGCAGAGTGCTTGCTGGTGGTATTTGGATCATTAAGCCTAGATTTTTTTTTTTATTTTTGTTGGAAAAAATGGCGAGCAATTGCTACAATATTTGATTTTCTTAGGACCTAGTTGGTATCATTTTTATTTCTTGTTTTTTATTTTTAAAAATCAAAGCTAGTTCATTTTGGCTGAATTTGCCATCATTGTCATCTTTGTTGTATTGCCACCAGACCTGCCATCAACTCCATCACTGCCAATTGCCTTTGCTGCAACTACTATAGTCTCCACAACGATTACCATGCTTGTTTTTGAAAACTAAGTAATAATATCGAATATGTTTATATTTTTAAAAAATAAAAAATAGAAATAGGATTGCTTTTTTTCTATTTTGAAAATAGAAAAAATAAAACTGATGCCAAATGGCATCTTAGTCTTTTGATTATTTATTTGATTTATTTTCATATTTAAGTGGCTTGTTGGTAATGAAGCAAAACATTGGTACTGAGAGTAGAATTGTTTACATCAGCCTTGGTATGATTCCATTTACTTGCTCATGCAAAGTTTTCTGAGCTCTGAGCTGGTGGCTTTTGCTTTATGCATGTTTATATGTGTATGTATGTGAGAGAATTTATTCTTTCTTGTTAGTTTGGTCATTTTGTAAGGCTTTTCTAGAATTAGACCATTGGGATCACTTTTGTGGTTGAAATTATCCCCATAATGTTTTTCCATGCAAAATTGTCATGCTAGTGCTTTTTGTTTTTGCAATTGGGAGGCAAAACTGAGACTTTTTTTTAAGAAAAAAATTGCAGCGCAGGTGCTATATTCAGTCAAAAAAAGATGGGTATTATTGAGAAGATTAAGGAGATTGAGGCTGAGATGGCACGGACACAAAAAAATAAAGCTACAGGTTCTCTTCACATCTGTTATGATTTTTAATTCTAACACATTCATATCGCAGTTTCATGATATAAAGAATATTTATTAAGTTTATGATCAGTTATAGATGCATAGCTAGTACGCCTTAGGTTTCTGGTAAGTGGCCGTGTCCATATTATACAATGATATCATTCAGTTCTTCCATCACTTATTGTATATGAATAATGTTGTTCATTGCTGCATTTGATTTCCCCTTAGTTATATATTATCTTTGCAATGTTGGAATTATCAATTTGTGGTGAATAAATTCAAATTGTTCTAAGAAAATACATATATGGATACAAAAACAAAATTTGAGGATTATTATGACCCTAAGCTTTGGCACTGCATAAATGCATATATGATGTTGTGATTAAACATTATGCAAGGACTCGACTGGATAGCCCTGGTAAATAAGATGTCTGGTTTGGTATATTCAAAAATTTTTGGTAGTCAACAGATGAAGATGTGTTTAGAGATCAGCTTGATTATTGTGCATGAGAGTTTGTATTCATGCTTGCTTTATTTTGCTTCTAAATATTAGTATTCTCTTTCTAGGACTATTAGATAAAAGCTGCAAGATATACTAAAAGTAAACAAATCATGTATCTGGATCAAGGATTAGGTTTGTGGGCTGGTGGCATGTTGGCCAGGCACTAGCACAGTACAGTTGCATCTCAAACCAATGGGTCATTTCAGCCATGGCAAAAATGAGGCATTGATTGAGTTCATTAGATTTTGGTTCCTTGATCAATTTCATAAATACGACATGATGCAAATGAGCTGGGCTAACCCTTTGAATTAATGGTTGTCAAACCATCTTCCTTGTTTCCTGTGGGGAAGCATTCATATGCATTCTTTGGATTCCGATACTAATCTCCCCTGATTCAGTAGTTACCTTGTCTTCAACATTTAAAAGAATTATGTCCTTGCCTTGATTGAGTTTATGCAAATTATCTTACCGACTTTTCATTCTTCTAGTGATTTAATGTAGGCTTATATAACATTTTTATTTTTGTACTATTGATTTATCCTAGATAAAGTACTATTACGCATACATGTATAATGTTTATTATGGTTTAATATATATTTTTTTAATTATTTTCAAACTTTATCTCTTGCAAAAATTTTATATGGCAACTGATCAACTAACTTTCTTTCTTTTTCTCCCCTTCTATATAGAGTATCATCTTGGGCAACTGAAGGCAAAGATAGCAAAATTAAGAACACAGTTGTTGGAGCCTCCAAAGGTATATATCTTTCCCTTTCCTAGCTAAGGTACATATCCGTAGACAAAATGTTTGCTGGTTGTTTCTGTGCAAGAATTGCTGTACGATATGTAATACTCTATTTCATAACCATAAGGTATTTATGACTTGCATTCATTATAGTGACCTTTTGTAATTGCTTTTGTGCTTGGCCATCGCTAGTGTTTTTTAAACTCTGTGAACTTACAGTCATGAACATTTTGTTAAGTGGCTGAACAATTGATTTTTGTTTCTTTTTGTACATCTATATTATTCTTTTTAAACTGCTACCCTGTGTATGGTAATTGATTTTTCTAAGCTCTTTTCCCTTTTTCTTCATAACCCTCATATGCATGAGGGACTTAGTTATTATGTTGAATGACAGAAGATAAAAAAATGTGTTTACAGTAGGTAAAAATAAACTATGGGTGTCCACTTGTTCTGCAGAACTCTTTGATATAAAAATCTTCTTGGTCGGCTTGTTAGTGGCTTTTATAGATGAGATGGTAGGAGTAAGATTTAGTTTTGATAGGGGACAAATATATCAATGGGTTAGTTTTAGAGATCGTGCTTGTGGGTGATACAATGGAGGGTGTGGTGGTGGGTTCCACAGGATGATGATGGACCCTTTTAAAGTTTTCTGATCCATCACCTCCACCAAGAAGAAGTGCTCCATGGTGTATGCTTAGTTATTATCAGACTGTTTTCTCTGACCCCCTTGGGGCTGCTCAGCTGGATAGGTTTGACCTAACTACATTTATGTGCTTTAGTTAACCAAATTGGTAACAACTAGTACGTACTTCATGGTGCCTCTTCTTGGGATTTGATGTTTTTCCTAGTAATGTAATTAAGGTGGTTATTTTTTTGGCTTTGGTATCATTATAGGGGATTGATGGCCTTTTTGGGCTATGGTTTAGATTTATTTGTGTATACTACTTATATTTGCAAACATATTACTTATATTGTTTTACATGCTTCTTCTCCTGTTTATGTTTGTTGAGTTCATATCGGGTATCACCTTAAACCTTAAATGTATGTCAATCAGGGTTCTAGTGGATCTGGAGAGGGTTTTGAAGTGACAAAGTATGGCCATGGTCGTGTTGCATTGATTGGATTTCCAAGGTTTGTCAATTCCTGTGTCCATTGACTTCTATGCTTTTTCTGAGAACAATTAAAAGTAAGATTCACTACTGAATCAATTGGGAAACTTTAGCTTTTTTGAAATGCTCATAGTCTTTCTTGTTTGTTATTTTGACCTTGTGTCTTGAATACCTGCTATGCACTTGATTAAGTTGGCACAAGACTTCATTTTTAGAACCACTGCATGCTGAGTTTAAACTAAGACTTTTGGTGCTGTAAGATCATTTAACACGTAGGTGGATGATTGATGAGGTGCATGCATTGGAGTTTGTAATAAATGGTGTTTGTAATATAAGCTGCACGTATCTCTAGCTATAAATACAACATGCACTGCAATACAATTCATAATGTATAATGCATGAATATGTGGTCTGTAGAAACTCTATTTCTATCCCTGCTCTCCTGGACCCATGAAATTATAAATTTAAAATATATGCTTACACCATTGATGTGCAAAGTGCTTGTGACTTAAATCACTAATGGTCAGGTCGGAAAGGAGATATTATTAGTTATTAGATATTCATATTAGATTGACCAAATTATTTCAATCAAACATAATTTCATCATTTCAATATTGTTAATTTGACATACAATGTACTTATAGTTGATATGTCGTTATGGTAGGACATGTGTGAGATGTGCAACTGTTTTAGACATGCTTGTACCCATGACTCAAAATGCAAACACTTAATAATTGGTAGTATTTGATTTTGGTTTCTATCCAGTGAAGAACAAAATAAAAGGGCTGAAACATTGTGTCCCACAGATGGATTGGAACATCCTCTGAAAGTGATTTAAATTCTTGAGACAAATGGGCACTCTCAAAGAAGGGGTTTTCTTTGAATGCAAGAGTCAGCTAGAGGAGGGGAATATTTAAGCAAATCTGCTTGGAAGTTGTAAGAACAGTATAAGAAACTTTTTGTTGATAGCTGATCTAGTCCAGGATTGGAACAAGTATGAAATATTTATTTTGTCAAAGTGGCATCAAATAGTTGAGTAACTTGTTGGTTATGACCATGAGTATATGGTTCCAATTGCATTGCCTTAAGGTTTTGTGCTGCTGCCGATCTTTCCATTGTCCCCCTGAAAACAAGTAGAGACTGTACAAGCATCATCAACACCTGAAATACAAGATTTCTGATGAGAAATCAGTGACTAACTATCAAAACAATCCACCCTAAAGAGAGTGACATTGCAATAATTTAACTATATTATCTTGTATTTCATCTTTACTTGGTTATGCTTTTCTTTCTCTTGGCTTGTCATCCATTTCTTTATAAAAGGTAGATATAAAAACCTTAAATGCCAAAATAATGTTATTTTTAATGTATTATGACTTCTAAGTGTAAACTATTCATTTATATGTCTTTATTGTTGGCAGCGTGGGCAAGTCAACACTTTTAACTCTACTGACAGGAACACACTCTGAAGCTGCATCATATGAGTTCACGACACTTACTTGTATCCCTGGGATTATTCACTACAATGATGCCAAAATTCAGCTTCTTGACCTTCCTGGAATCATTGAAGGGGCTTCAGAAGGCAAGGGTCGTGGTAGGCAGGTATTGCTACTCATGTATGTTGCCTAAATTGCTTTATTTTATTTTCCATAACCTAGCAATACAGGCTGTTTTTCCATTCATATTTTTTCGTCTTCGATGAGTTAAATTGGAGGAAGCGTTAGTATCCCTAACAGTTTGCCAAGAAAACTACAGTAGAGGTTTGATGGAGTACAATGCTTGTAAGTTTTTATACCTGTAACTTACTATACGATCCCAACTATATTAAAATTGTTAAAAGACCTGTTTACCTTTTTTCACTTCTGTATTGATTACTCCTAATTACATCATACCTGTTGTTCTTCACTCTTTCTTTGGGTATAGAACCTATTTGCCTATATGACTATGAAAAAGACCATCTGTCCCTTATCAGTGGCTTAGAAAAGTTAATTTTGCAGTGCACATTAATGAACAACTTGATCATTGTGTTTACTGTCCCTCCAAGATTTCCGTCTGCCAAAGAAAAATACTAATATGTCATAAGTATATCCTAAGAACTTTTCTAAAGAACTTAGATGACCCCATTAACTCTTGCTGCAAGTTGATAAGGTAAAAGGCCTACTGTTCATCTGCTCCACTTATGCAGGATGTGGTTGTATACTGCACCTGAATCATACTTAAATTTGTGCAACAGTAATAAACTGAAAGTTCAGCCTTTGAATTTACCTATTGATACTACAAAAATTCCCTGCACCTATTTCTTTGTGTGAGTTCTCTGTGTGCTTTTCAATATGTCTTTTTCCTTTGATTTTTAGCAACAATTCTAAACTCCACTTACAGAGTGCATGTCATGAAAGCCATGCTGCTGACAACTCGATCATCTTTTGTATCAATGAAATAAATAACCATCAATAGTTTGAAAAGGAGTAAATGAGTGATGTTTTGCAAATTCCATTTGGACAGTTAACTAGTTTTTTTTCTTTCAATTAAATAAGATGCTATTTTTCTGTCGATTTTTCTAAGCTTAGGGAAATGGGATGTAATTAGTAGTTTACCTTTTCAGGTTATTGCTGTTGCGAAGTCATCGGACATTGTGTTGATGGTTCTTGATGCCTCAAAAGTAAGTCATTTATTAAGTTAATATTCGTGACAGTGTTCTTTTTGTCATACATACAATTCTCTTTTGTTATGTAGACCAAGGCAATTCATTCTGTAATTTTGCTTAGTCTTATTTGTGAATGCTTTCAAAGCTGTCCATATTCTTTTCTTCCCCTAAATGAGGAAGAAAGCTTATAAATGAGTGTGAATTAAAGGATATTTATGTTATTTCTTTTCTTCAATTTGTCTAGAGTAGCAATTAATTTGTTTAAGTCAGCCATCACTATTAGTGACTAAAGGTTGTACTCAACATGCCAAACTTACCATTAAGGTTGGCCGAACTGGTATCGTGGCCCATATTGGTCACTATTGAGTTGGTATGATACTATATTATACCATACCAACACATGGTATGTATCCTAGTGCCAAGTATCGGGTTCACCCAATCTAGGGTTTCATAGTGAAACCCTAAATCTAGAAAGAGGGGCAGGGGATGGAGGGAGGCACAAGAGTCCAGGTTCTACCGGTGGCTGTTGTCATAGATGGTGGTGGTGAATGTGGTAGAGGGTCTCGTGGCTGCATGGTGGTGGATTTGAGCTGCAGGATGTCGTTAAGGGCCTTGAGGCAAGGGTCATCAATAGAGTGGGAGTTGGAGCTAGTGGAGGTGGTGGAAGGAGCTCGTGAGATCATTCGACATGGCCGTTGGAGAGAGAGAGAGAGAGGGAGGGAGATAAGGAGAGAAAGGGGTCGAGATTGGGATCCATGGGGGAGGGGGGAGTTTTATAGATGGGATTAGTACAACCCAGTCAAACTGGTTTAGTATCATCCAAAACCAGGCGGTTCTGCTTGATTCGGATTCATTTTGACTGGTTCTACTTCTATCTTGAATTGAATCTAAGAACTGTCCTTGTACTATATTGATCTTGCCTGGTATGCCTCCAACCAGACAATTTAGCATGGTTCGGCGAATTTTGTTTACCATCATGCTGGACTTCCTCTACCCACATCCTTTCCGGCTCAAACACTGGTTGGATGTATTAAGCATCCAATTGCAGGTGTTGTCAATACGGACTAGATAAGAGAGAAAGGAAATAGAAAACTGTATGCCGACCTACTTTTTCTGAGGTTTTCCTGTTGACTGAAAACCTTTTCGCTTTTGTCTAAGAGCTACCAAAATAGCAAAAAAACTCTCATCTTTAAGAGCTACCTGATAAATTTAAGTGGATTCCCACTGTTTGCTCAAACTGGGACCAATTTGGTGAGTAGCTACTGTTTTAATTTAAGAATATCTATAAAGAAACTCTCATCTTTTGCTAGTGAAATGGTATAATAGATCACAGAAAGGGACAGTATTCTCAAAACCATCTAGAAGAATCTTCTAACTCAGATCTTTTCCCCCTTCTCCCGTTGTTTCAAACCATGTAGGATTTTGACCTTTAATCGATGGTTTGGAAAAGATGATGGCCTGCAACAAGGTAAGCAATCTGTCTTCCTCTCTTTGTCACATCCTTCTCCTCAGCAGGCAACATTGGGAGGGTCCACAAGTTTCTTTCCTTTCTTAGTTTGGGTCTACAGGTGAGTTTCTCAAAAGAATTGCATTGGTGTCCATGGAAACTCCTACATGAGTGAGAAATGGATGTCCCAATAACTAAGATTTTATGACATAAAAAATGAAGAACCTTTGTTTTGGAAATGATGGAATGCCATTCTCTAGTAAGATACTAGTATTATAATTCACCAATTTGGCTTGTTTAGCATTGATCAAATAGATGAATGAACCACTTTAAAATCTCTAAAATGATGTGTATATATTATATTTCCATGCAGTCTTATATGCTGACATATTGGCTAATGCCAAGAATTTGATCTAAGCTTTGGTTACATTTGACATGCTTCTTTCTGTGTTTGTCATCATTCCCATCTTGGCCTATATTATAAAATTGTGCATCGTCCTAATATGTTTTCAGAGTGAGGGACATCGCCAAATATTAACAAAAGAACTGGAAGCTGTTGGATTGCGTCTGAACAAGAAGCCTCCTCAAGTAAGCTTTATCTACTTAGTATATTCCAAGATCCCTATAAAAATTCGGTGTTCTTAATTTCATTTTTATTTTCTGTTTAATGAATATTTGCATTGTGCAGTGAATGACATTTTGGTTGAGTGATTACATATAAGATCATTTTTCTACTTGTTGGAACAAGGAGCTTTTAACTGCTCCATGCTTGTAAAGAACTATGTTACTTAAGTGCTTAAAAGTTCTGCTGTTCTAGTCTGCTTTCCGTTTGATGATTGAAATTTATGCTAATTCCTTTTTAAGGTTGCACTACTGTAGGTAAATGCATGTTAAGAATGTTTACACTGCCACTTTGTTACAAAGATTTTTTTTTTTTTAAAAAAAATATAAATCCAACCTCTCTTCTATGCTATGTATTGTTTTTTCTCTGTTATGGTGCGGTGATTTAGAGTATAGCACTTACAATTAACATGTATCTGTTATAGATTTAACATGATCAATTGCATATAATTTGAACACTCTGTATCCTTTGTAATTTGTGGATCTTAACTTCGCAATGCATTATATCTGTGGTGTATATGCAATGGGTTTTATCAGATCAGATCTAAACCACCACGTAGATTGTTTTATAGTCCCCATGGCTTGTTTGAATCACACAATATATTATGCAAACATCGTTTCCACTAATAGAGGAAGACTGCCTGCCATAATTGGAGGAACTTGAATTCAGTGACTGTTGTCTCACCGCCTCTTCTAAATTATACTTCCAAAATGGACTTCCTTACTGGCAATTTTCTCGGGTTGACTATCAAGCTGATCTCACGAGCATAAACAACTTTCAGGGTAGGTTTCCTACTTGCCACCTAGCCTTTCTTAGTTTTATGGTAGGCTTCTCTCTTACCATCAGTAATATTCTTGTACCTTGATGAATCATACTTCGATCCTTTGGCCACCCATTTAATGGAAGAAGGCCTATTGGTCAAGGTATGATTAATTTCCCTAATCCGAGAGGACTATCTCCACTGGTTGTTGTATTAAGATGAGCCTTTTTTTTTTAATTTTGTTAAGGCATATAAGAAATTATTTTTAATTTTAAAGTTGCAGTGTTGTATTCCTAGCAATACTAGCATATGTAGAAAGATATGGAGAAACTTAAAATAACTTCAGATCTGGCCCTAAATAGGAATACTTAGCGAATAAGGATCCATAAAGCTGATCCCAACAAGTTGAGAAAAGGCTTGATGAGTATGACTAGGATTGTGTTTTGCATAGTTAGAAAGACTTAGAAATTTATACATGTATCATAAACCTTCTGCTAATTATGAAGACCTGTTTGCTCATTTTCAGATATATTTCAAAAGGAAAAAGACTGGAGGCATTTCTTTCAATAGCACTGCTCCTTTGACACATGTAGACGAGAAGCTTTGCTATCAAATTCTACACGAATACAAAATACACAATGCAGAGGTACCTTTGTCTTTGCTTGATATTCTTTTGTGCGTGTAATATATAGCTAAGCAAATTCTTAACTAATCCATAGAATCCTTGCTGGAATCATGTTTATCTATTTTCAATCTGCATCAGGTACTGCATAATATACTCTATGTTTATCTTTGAGAAATAGGAAACTTGAAACATATTTTCTTGTTTTTTTCTGTCCATGATTCGGCATCAACCTTTACGTATTTCTTTATAACTTCTCTTGAAATGCTTCATAATTTTTGAATCCCTTGATGCATAAGATTTAGCATATATTTTTCTTCTTTGTTAATTGGCATGATTAAAACCCTATATATGCATTCCTTCACCATGCAGGTATCCTAGTTCATTCAGAAATGTTTGAAGACTTGATGATGTAGACAATAATATCAATGGAAAGCTTGGTTAGGATCAAGGAATGCTGAACCGGCTTGTACCGGCCGGTTCAGCCTATACCGAACTAGTCCGATCTCTGACTGGTCCGATTCGACGTTAAAAAACAGGGGCCGGAACCGGCCAGAACTGGCTGGAACCAGCCGGTATAGATGTGTGCCATACGGTTCCGTCCGGTATGGCTAGGAACCGGTGCGAACCGAATTGGTTCGCACAGACTCCGGTGCCACATCGGTGCGTTGTGGCATTAAATGCCACAGTGGCGCGCTGTTAAGGCGATCAGTTCGGTTCCGGTCCGAACCGGTCCGGTGGCTGACCGGTACATCTATAAATACCGGTTTGGCGATCCTTAGTTAGGATATTGCAGACCGGTACCGAACTAGTCTGGTGGCTGACCGGTATGCCTACCGGTACCGATTCGGCGATCCTTGGTTAGGATATTGCAAATGTACCGCTTGAGGTGTAGTAAATTGCATAATTACAATAGTGTGCTTGCTCTGAGGAGAATGTATGATTAGGCTTTGATAGGTTGTGATTCTAACAACACAATCAAGTAAAATCCAGACCAGTGTGTCCTAGTGTCAGCCATGTCTCCAGTGGAATAATACACTTTCCTAATATTTCCTTAGCATTTTTAGAAGGTTTTTCATAAATAACAATTGATAATTTGAAATAGAATTTTACCATCCGACTCACCTCAATGTCCTTTTAACAGCCTTTGCCATTGTTAGCTTATTTTAGAGCAGGTTGATCAGAAACCTGAATGAATGGTTCACCTACCATTCATCTCTGCCTGAGAAAATTTCCAATTATTTCTCATGATAAAAAGTAGAAATGTCCCCCTTTACCCTCTTCATTCTGGAATATTGTGTTCTTTATTTGTCCTCGGTACCCACTAAAATATTAGCAGTTCACTGAATTTTGCTCCTATTGTGGCCTGGAAAGGTTCATGGGAAATATGATGTGTCCAGTACCAAAGCCATCATTGGCGTGCAAGCACCATGATGAGACCAAATGGGTACAGAGACGGTGAATCTTTACAGCATACATTTTGATAGTACTGTTCTTTTGGGAAAGTAATCTGGTTAGATGTCATAAAGCACCAAGAAGAAATTCAACTCTCCCTGTGCATGATCCATATTTTATCTTCACCATAGCAGTAATTATTTATTGTGCAAAGGTCTCAAATAAACAGAATTTTAGCCTTGTCGAGTCCACCCACAGTTGGCAAGCCAAGCACCTGCGGCTGACTCTCCATTTAAGGGTAGCCTTCCAATTTCCAGCTACTTGGATAATGCCCTATCAGTGGTCATTGATGTGAAGTTCTCATGGAGATTAATAAACTCAGATGATCTAAACGATCATTCTAGTTCCAGAAAGAGGAATTTCTGTTTAGAAGCTAGCAGCAATGTCCAATCTCTTCTTTCAGATGGATAATTCAGTGACATGAAACATTTGCCACAGCAAGCCTACAGAAGAAACACTTCTGTGGAATGGTCTCTGAAAATTTTTCCGCTACTGTCCAAGCTTCTGGTGCTTTGTGATTTCCGAAGTTTTGTTCAATTACTCGGTCATTTAAACCACTTGCAAATTTCATATTGGTTAAGCTTGAATCAACTATCCCACCTTTTAATAATTGTTATATGTAAATAAGCAGATGTTATAATACACTATACTGCAGAAGAATTGACACAATCTCATCTTTATATTAACGTCAATGCCAAAAAAAAAAAAACACATTTTATCGAATCATTTAAATGCCATTTTTCTCACCTCAATTCATTAAGAATAATTTAATTAGTACTATGCTTCTGCTATATGCTTGTAAGAATGTTCTATAGTTTGTTGCTGCTGGATTTCATTGTTATCATGGATTGATTTCCTGTCTGATTTCCTTACTTGTAGGTCTTGTTTCGTGAGGATGCTACAGTGGATGATCTCATTGATGTCATTGAGGGGAATCGGAAGTACATGAAGTGTATTTATGTCTATAACAAGATTGATGTCATTGGTATTGATGATGTGGACAAACTAGCCCGTCAGCCAAATTCAATTGTCATTAGCTGCAATTTGAAGGCAAGTTGCTTTGTTTTTTCTTATTTTGGGCTGTTTCTTTCTGCAAAAGCTTACATCTTTAAACTGTCATTAGTACTGACAACACAAACTTCATACACATTTTTATATATCTGACAATGCAAGACTACCAACCAACTCTTGTTCATTGGAGACTTTTTTGCACACTTTTATCGGAACACCTCTGTGACTACTTATCTCCATGATATATTACAGCTGAATTTAGACAGATTACTAGCAAAAATGTGGGACGAGATGGGGCTTGTGAGAGTTTATTCAAAGCCACAGGGCCAACAACCTGATTTTACAGATCCTTTTGTCCTTTCCAAGGTCAGTGCATTTTCTTACACACAATGCTGATGCTTTGGAATCTGCAACGGGGCTCTTGCTATCAAAGTTCCAGTAGTTCATGATCTACTTTTGTGACATTCAATCAGGATAGAGCTGGCTGCACGGTAGAAGACTTCTGTAACCATATACACAAGAATTTAATCAATCAGGTGAAATATGCGCTTGTTTGGGGAACTAGTGCAAGGCATTATCCACAGCACTGTGGGCATTCACACGTTCTTCATGATGAAGATGTTGTCCAGATTGTAAAGAAGAAGGTTATATCCTGCTCTAGTTGCCACTCTTTATAGTTCTAAACTGTTATAATTCTTTGAATGATCCTGTCTTTTACCTGTTAAAAGGTCTTTATAACCTACTCCCTCAGTTTTTAGCTACTTGAAACCATCTAACCTATCACAATGAGAATCCTGTATGGTATCGGAACCTACTTGCAAAATCAATGCTTGTTCTTTGCTGTCTCCATCCATACCTGACTATGAAACTTACTGCACTTTTAATTTACTTTCAGGAAATCGAAGAAGGGGCTAGAGGTCGGTTCAAGTCACATTCCACGGCCCCAGCTCGTATATCTGACAGAGAGAAGAAGGCTCCTTTGAAAACATGATTTTTTAGGTGTTCATACACAGTGCGCGATTGCTTGTCCAGATCTGGGATATCATCTCTGGCTCCAAATTGTCAACATTCTAAGAGTCAAGGCATCTTCCGTATCCACCTGATAGAATGGCGTATGCACCTTGTGGATGAAATCATCCTAGGGAAGCTGAAGTCAGATAAATTAGTATAACCATCTTAAAATATTTTTTGAGAGACAAAATCCGCATATTAGCTCGAACCTCCTCTTGTGTTGTGAAGATGTATTTTTGATACTGTGGCCTTATTATATGATCTTGGTGCAGACATTTGACCCTGCTGGATGGTGCCATGGAGTAGAATTTTGTAATTGGATATATGCATACTGCCGTGCTTGAACCCATGATTTATCATGGATGTTAAGGACTGGTATTATAAAGGTTAGTGCTGTAATGTTTGGTTCCTCCAGGCGAGATCTTCGTATTTCTAGTCGGGGATTCTGTTTCCTATCTAATTGTCCAAAATAATTTTGTGTTTTCGGCTGCTTATATGGTCTGAAAAAATGGGGTATCATCGGGTTGCTATGTACTTGATTAAAATCTCCCGAGGTCCATTATGGTGCAGTATTATAATACCGATAACACTGGTCATTGACACCATTTTATACATCTCGAGCTCACCTCCATGGCCAAGATGAGATGAGATCTAGATTCATTTTAATCGAGTTTTGAAAACCAAGGGACCAGCGAGCGGAACTAAGGATGAACTCATGTAATTGAACTACCTTGATGGAAGTGGGAGCCAATAACTGAAAGTAAACATTACCTGGAAGTGGCTCTTCAGGATGTAAGGAACAAAAATGAAGCATGCTGCGAATGCGAAAGTAAAACATAGGATCCATCTTGATCAGGGATTGGTTGAGGAATGGAGGTGAAATGGGAAGATAATTAGGAGGAAGCTCCAACGGTCATGACCTGTTTCATCAACTTTACAAGGCTGATCTGTAATCGACATACATTGCTATCTTCCAACATGATTAGGCAAATGAAATTTGTGTCCTTGTTTTTTTTGCCAAAAGAAAAGATAAAACAAAGGGAATTTTCAGAAATTATTTAGTATATGGTTTAAATCAAACGCAGGAAAATGGAGTCTATTCCAATCCCATGGGGAACAAATGGACTCCTTGGCCCGTTTCACCCACACGCTACCTTGCCAACCTGAAAAAACAAAAGGCATACCATTTCTACTGTCCACATGATCGAGCTATCTCCGATAATAACAAGTCAGACTGACTGTTTCAGGTTAATTTGTACAAAATAATGCCTTCTCTTTTCCCCTTGTAACGGAGAGATAAATACCACACGGAGGCAAACCTATCTTTCCCTGGTTGAGGGCTTGCTACTTTAAGTTCTTAGTACTGACAGCTGAGTAAGAGAGGAGTTATTGGAATCAAACAATGAAACAATGATTGGGTCAGCCTAAATTAATACCCATCGTATTGTAAGTCCCAAAATAATATAAAAAAAAAAGGAAAAGAAAGAGGCCTGCGCGCGGCTACCACACTTGAAGAGCATAAGCGCTGCATGGGTGGTTTGCAGCCTTCCATGTACTAGTCGCTGGTAGGTAGCAGGAGACAGAGATGGGGCCTTAAGCCAGAGGGCATCCTAGGCTCATGTTACACCTCTTTTTAAAGAGACGAATGCTGCAGGGAAGTAAGAACTAAACCCTCTACTCTACCACCAAACCATAACAAATGCTTTGAAATTAATAATTTCGCCCTCCTTAACAACAGAGCTGCAGTGGAGAAGGACATTAACTTTAAAAAGAGATAAGAGAATCATATTAGTGGTAGTTGGTAAACCTAAGGGTGGTGTAATATATCGAGAATGTTTGCATGTCGTATTGTGTGGGTCTCACCTTTAAAACAAGTGGTCCGGTCTCGTGGGCAGTTGTGTCCCAACGTGCGAGCAGTTGTCGGAAGGCCCACACGTGAATGAAGTTGGCCCCGTGAGGCCGCGAAAGGTGGGAAACAGAAGACGGTGCATGCTTTAGAAATTAAGTAGGAGCTAGGTAATGCTACGGGCTAGACTTTTGACCTAAACACAAGCATGCGGGCTGGCCATGCGGTTTTTCTGTGGATTAGACTGAAAGCAGTACTCCATCAATGCTGCATCTCATAGCTTAGAGGGTGGGAGGACCCAAAATGACAGAAGAAGAATGGACTCGGATGAAAGCAAGAGCCAGGTAAGTCCAATTGATCAGTCCGGGAATCTCCGATCAGCTCTTGGGCAATGTTTGGACAAATATGATCACAGTAGTTTTCACAAGTAGTAATCAAAGCGCAGGCATACACAAGAAAACAACAGAATAACATTCTTGCCGAGTTTCGGAATGGTTTCACTATCAAACATATTAAATATAATGTGTGGAAGTAATTTACGCAACCCATTTACTTTATTAGGTCTTCATTTTAGAAGTAGGAGAACAATCTCAATAAAAAAGACTGTCTATTTACAAGGATGTTTGACTATGTCTCACCACATGATCAGGTAAATGCTTTTAGAGAAGCTCATTTTTTGCTGATCCAGATGTTCAAATATAAAACCAATAAATGTTCAATCTCACCACAAGATATCAATGTCACTGTCGTCCCAACTGTTACGCTGATTTATTTATAAGTAGGTTAATTTGACAGATAACATAAAGGCAATCTGAATGGTGATTGACAATTGCTGAATTTATATTCAAGTAGGTAGCTTTCGAGGACAAAAGAAAAAAAAAAAGGTGTTTTAGGTGCTCGGATGGTCCAAGGTCTTCGATTAATTAATTGGTATGATCTCTCTTGAGGCGGCCAAATAATGACACAAGACCTAACTTACACGACAAAAGTCTATGCATTTGATAAGAATACTCCTCTCTTGATAGATGTGGTACTCTTCTTTCAGTTTAGAGAGCTAATAGTTATGGTTGTTGGGTGCTTTGGATATACATTGCTGGAAACGAGCTACCTCGGAGTTAAAGCTTGGCATCTCAAAGAAAAAAGTTTACGAATTGCTTATTTTCTTTTTTCTATCTCGACAAGCTATCTGAGTGCAGTCCACCAACCTCAAACTGGTTCGGTTTCTCTCACTCAAGACTGTTACGAATCCTATTTATCTTGGTTGAATGGACTGTTCATGATGTAAGGACAACGACACAAAACAACAACAGGAGAGAACCTCAGAATTAGCTCTCCCCATTTTTTTTTGCTCTTTCCTCCTCAATGATTGTTCTTTCAAAGCATATTGTTTTGTATTGTACCAAAAATAGTTCCTTCAAAGCATGCAATGCGATCGAGCCTCTGTTCGTTGGACGCTTGTACTAGTGAAGTCGTATTTAGTCAAGAGATGCATCATAGTTGATGGTCTGTTTTCCTAAATATAGTCCTTCAGGTCAAACAAGGAGGCCAAGGTTCCGGGCCTCGCCGCCAAGGTTGGTCGTAAGTGCATGGTAGGACCCTAGTTATCGTTTGGAGGGACCTGTGGAGGAATTTACCTGTCTTACCTCATGGTTTTGAGCTTAGAATTTTGAAAGCAATTATTGAATTTTAAATCTGAAAATAAAGGATAAAGATGCTAAGAAAGAAACTAGAAGAGAGGTAACTAGTATTTTCTTGCCCCGTGTCACTACAAGAAACTTGGACATTAGCAACGCTTTTTTTGGCTATTAGCGATGCTTTTAAGCATCGGTAGAAACCATCCCGACGCTTTCCAAAGCGTCGGTAAAGCGTCGCCTATGCTACAGTAGAAAAAACATTTTCCGACACTTTCAAAAGCGTCGCTAATTCCAATTTAGCGACGCTTTAAAGCGTCGCTCTTTACCGACGCTTTAAAGCGTCGCGAATTACCATTTACCAAAAAAAATACCATTTGCGGTCTGCATCTTCTCCTCCATTCAGAAATACAAACAACCTCCCCGATCGATACCTTCATTTCATCCGTGCGGAGTGGTTGGGTTTGGCTATATAAACAGTTATTTTTTTTTTCAGATCCACCGATGTGGGACTAAAATGAGGTGGTATTTTCTTGCCCCGTGTCCAAGTGGGCCTTGTTGTCATTAAGGATTTCACCAATTGATAACTTTGAGATGCTTTATGATTAAGAGTTCCTAAAATCCAAAAAGGTCCCTCATTATCCATCATGTAGAAAGAGAATACCAGAGTGTACCCGGTACAAAAGAAGCAAGCCATTAATTTTTCAATGATCAAAATTGAGTACATTGGGGGGTTATTTGACATATGTGAGATACGGGCTGAAGTCGGCAGCCCCAGCCGACTTCAGCCCCGTTCTTTTTGGGAAGATCCGAAATAGAGGATCGCGAATGCGATCCTCTCCGGCCCCTCCAGGGCCGATCGGGGCGAGGGCGTCGCGGGCATCCACGGCACCCCCCCTCCAGCTAATTCGCGGCCAATCCGGCCACGGATTTTGCTCGACCACCGCGATACACGCGGCAGAGAGCCATTGTCCTAGGGCTATAAAGCCCTTTCCCCCTCCTCTAGATCACCGCGGAGCTCCCTCTTCTTCCTTTCCTCCTCCTCTCCCTCTCCTTCCTCTGCTCCTGCTTCCCAAGTTGTCGGCGAGCCGCCTCGGCCGACCACCATCACCACTTGATCCTTCTCTGTTTTGAGCTCCCCTTCCTCTTCGGAAAGCGTCGCCACCGTTGCCGCTGCTAGCTGCCGGATCGAGCCACCTACGGCCGGAATCAGCTATCTCCGTCGATCGCTGGTGAAAAAATCTGATCCGCCTACCTGAAGTAGGAATCAAGCGAGAAGAGGTAAGTAACTTAATACTTCAAGTGTGATTTTCAAATTATTTGATAAATAGATTAAATTCTGAAATATGTTTTGTATTTAGTAAAATGGGTCTGGCATGTTAAATTCCATTTGAAAATTATGCTCTGAAATCCGTAAACTACGACTGGGAAATTTATGAAATATGTTTTTATATATATGTATTCTCAGCATGGCTATGATCTGTTCTGTTCTGTTCTGGCCCCGCTAATGGGGATTATACGTTGGACATGTCGACTTGCAATCTGTGAGGAATCGATTTCGACATCGTACCACCGGTGATTAGAATAGTGGTATTTGGACACCGTACCATCGGTGCTTAATAATAGTGGTGTTTGGTACCTTGTGCAACCTATGCCACTGCCGACCACCATCACCACTTGATCCTCCTCTGTTTTGAGCTCCCCTTCCTCTCTGGAAAGTGCCGCCGCCGTCGCCGCTGCTAGCTGCCGGACCGAGCCACCTGCGGCCGGAATCTGCCATCTCCATCGATCGCTGGTGAAAAAATCTGATCCGCCTACCTGAATTAGGAATCAAGCGAGAAGAGGTAAGTAACTTAATATTTCAAGTGTGATTTCTAAATTATTTGATAAATAGATTAAATTCTGAAATATGTTTTGTATTTAGTAAAATGGGTCTGGCATGTTAAATTTCATTTGAAAATTATGCTCTGAAATTCGTAAACTACGACTGGAAAATTTATGAAATCTGTTTTTATATATATATGTATTCTCAGCATGGCTATGATCTGTTCTGTTATGGCCCCGCCAATGGGGATTATACATTGGACCTGTCGACTTGCAATCTGTGAGGAATCGATTTCGACATCGTACCACCGGTGATTAGAATAGTGGTATTTGGACACCGTACCATCGGTGCTTAATAATAGTGGTGTTTGGTACCTTGTGCAACCTATGCCACTGCCGACCACCATCACCACTTGATCCTCCTCTGTTTTGAGCTCCCCTTCCTCTCCGAAAAGCGTCGCCGCTGTCGCCGCTGCTAGCTGCCGGATCGAGCCACATGCGGCCGAAATCTACCATCTCTGTCGATCGCTGGTGAAAAAACCTGATCCGCCTACCTGAAGTAGGAATCAAGCGAGAAGAGGTAAGTAACTTAATACTTCAAGTGTGATTTTCAAATTATTTGATAAATAGATTAAATTCTGAAATATGTTTTGTATTTAGTAAAATGGGTCTGGCATGTTAAATTTCATTTGAAAATTATGCTTTGAAATCCGTAAACTACGACTGGGAAATTTATGAAATATGTTTTTATATATATATATTCTCAGCATGGCTATGATCTGTTCTGTTCTGTTCTGGCCCCGCCAATGGGGATTATACATTGGACCTGTCGACTTGCAATCTGTGAGGAATCAATTTCGACATCGTACCACCGATGATTAGAATAGTGGTATTTGGATACCGTACCACCGATGCTTAATAATAGTGGTGTTTGGTACCTTGTGCAACCTATGCCACTGGGTTACGTGGCTATAGCCTATTATGTTGAGATTCTGGTATCAGGATTTTTGAAAAAAATTATAATAAGTTTTGAAAACAATAAAATGATGTTATTTATGATTTATTCCACACATTATCTTGCATTTTGATCTGATATGCTCAGACCCCACTTTGGGGTATTTTGTTGCTTACTGGGCTAGTGTAGCTCATTATTTTATTTTTCTTTATTTTTCAGATCCAGAGGCCTGATCGCACGGGATTGGGAAGTGCGTTAGATTTTTCGATGATTTTTCAGTTATTAGCATTTTAGTTAGTTTAGTTTGGAAATTTGAATTATGTTAGCAAATGTTATTTTGGAACTCTGTAAGACTGCTTTTGAACAACTTAAATAATTATGTCATTTTTGAACATCTGTATTTGCTCTGATATGTTCCGATACCTTGCATGCCTGCGCGGCACACCGTGCGGGCGTGCGGCGTCTGCCGTGCCTTAGGCTCGGGGCGTGACAACATATTTCTATTAATTTTCAATGATCAAAATTGAGTACATAGAGGGGTTAGCTGATATATTTCATAGTTTTCTTACTTCCATACTGATACAACTTTCTAGAAAGATATGATAATAGAAAATAGTTTTTGTGGTTCCATCGGATTTCTAAACCAAGCAACAAGTGTTTCTGGAAGAGAAAAACAAGAAAAGTTGACCAAAACTTTAGAAAAATCATCCTTAACTCGAGAAGGCCGTGGAATAACATTTTCATAATTAAGTTGAACATCATCAGCAATGTGCAGGTATGATAGGTTTCAATAAAATAATCATAACTTCCTAATTCGAGTCCTAATTTAAATGATTCAGGATGCGATAGAAAGCTACTTGGCGCTGGATATTTTAGAAGCAGTTTGATATTGAAATTAAACTTATACTAACTATGATGATGATATCTTTGGGATTAATACACGCTAGACAACAATTTGACCTAATATTTATTTATTTGTAAAATTTAAGCTTATTGGATACTTCTGCGTCAAGTGTCACCTTGTCTCTTTCTTTTATCAAGTCATTGAGAGGTCTGGAGCCACCTAAGAGACGTATGGTAGTGAAAGGTGCAGCTTGATCCTCGAACTTGTTTTAGCACAGTTTTCTATCATCTATAGCTTCTCTCTCTTCAATTTTGATGATGTTTGCCCATATTAACCCATCCTTTGAGGTCTTTGGTCATGAAACTTATTGTAGGAGGGTCTAGGGTCGAATAATCATAGAGTTTGAGTGTTTCTTGTACTTATCATGGATTTAACAACATATGTTGCTCACGGAAACTCATGTTCTAGTGGGTTGAAGCCAATTAAGACAAATCAGCTTGTATTTTTTTTTTCTAAAAAAAATGTGTTGGAGCAATGGATCCTTCACATTCCAATAGATAGGTATTTCCCATATAATGAGTGTTCCTGCTATCACTCTCCGTGATGAGAGTGGAAGCTTTAATCATTTGATGTGTAACTTTATGCATAAAGATTTCTTTGTTGCTCAGAGTGGGTATAAACTGGTTCTACCATAATGACACTGGGATTTGGATACTAATAAACTGGGTTAGAGTCTCACTTGCCGAACTTTAAATCTATTATCTTGATAAAGTATCTAAAGAAATTAAAAAAATTATTACGTACAAAGGATTACTGTGAGATTTTTTTTCATTTTTCTTCGGTGGAGAGTAGCTAGGGATACCTGTTTTCAACCAAGCTTAATAGTGAATCAAATGTTAGCCAGAGTCGCGCATCCAATAAAAATTTGCCACACATGCACCCAAGTATAGAATTTGCATAGAATGAATTTGACGAGATACAACAGAGAAGATTGATCCAAGGCTCATTACGGAAGACTGATAAAGACATGCTATTTACCTTAGGGATTTTCTATAATGGAATTTGCAGAGTATTCTTGATGCGGAGAGATGCATAATGCTGTTATTCCTAGCTCAAGGATGTAGGGCCAAAATCCTACAGCACCATAAGGTATTTAGATTTGAGCAATGGTTGGTGGACTTTAGAGCATGACAATGATAACATCATCTTTGAAAATTGAAGTAAGATAAAGGACTCCTTTTGTATCACCTAAATGTTGGTCTACTAAGAAGTATGCTTTGTTGCATTAACCCAGGACTTCACCCAAAATAGCCTGCCACAAGGTATTTTTTGGGGTTCTTTAATCCTATATAAGTACTTAAGATCTCCTCGGCCAATAACCGATGTGGGACTAAACACATGCCTGCACGAATTCTCACATACTTCCTCCATTCAAACTCTGACTTTCTCGTCAGGCTAAAGGTTCAAATCCATTCATATCTAATCATAAACATCACGATAGGCCTGTGATCAGCCTCCATAAACTCATTGCTGCATTGTTCTCTAGTCTGCATGGGCTATGGGTCGAGTTCACTCTGATACCATTTGTAACAACTCAGGACTTCATCCAAAATGACTAGTCAGAATGTATTTTTTTGGGTTCCTTAGTCCTGTATACGTACCCAAGATCTTGTCGGCCAATAACCGATGTGGGACTAAACATACGCCCGCATGAATTCTTACATACTTCCTCTGTTCAAGCCCTGACATACTCGTCAAGCTAAGGGTTTAAATCCATTCATATCTAATCACAAGTACTATGGTAGGCCCGTGGTCAGCCTCCATAAACCCGTGCTTATAGTGTCCCCTTGCGGTTACCCACTTTTCTGGAAGGAAGAGGACTTACACAAAATCGGTTATACTACACACGTGCGCGTCGCCGCCGCCCGCTCGACCTAGCTCAAGCTCGGGTTCGAATTCATTTAGAACCTTACTTTGATTTATAACAACCCAGGACCTTAGCTTGCCGGAAGGTATTATTTGGGTTCTTTGATCGATTCTGTATAAGTACCTAAGATCTACCTAGCAAATAACCGATGCGGGACTAAACACACGCCCGCACATGTCCTCACATACTCTTCCGATTCAAGCCCTGACGTCATTGTCAGGCTAAGTGTTCAAATCCATTCAAACCTAATCACAAACACCACGATCGGTTCGTGGTCAGCCTCAATGATCCGTGTTGCAGTGTCTCCTAGTCCACATAGATTATGGGCCAGGTTTGCTCTGATTCCATTTATAACAATGCAGGATCTCACCCAAAAAGGCTAGCTATAAGGTATTTTTTTGGGATTACTTAGTCTTATATAAGTATCCAAGATCTCCTCGGCCAATAACCGATATGGGACTAAACACACGCCCGCACGGATTCTCACACAGGAGTCATAGGAGTGCGATCATACCAGCACTAATGTACCAGATTCCATAAAACTCTGCAGTTAAGTGTACTTGGACGAGAGTGTACTAGAATGGGTGACCCCTTGGGAAGTTCTCGTGTTGCACCTTTTTTATTTTATATGTGAGCACCTGTGCGGGCTTGTATTTAGTCCCACATCGGTTATTCGTTGGATTGATCTTGGGTACTTATACAGGATCAAGGAACCCAAATAATACCTTGCGACTAGCTATATTAGGTGAGATCATGGATTGTTATAAATGGTATCAAAGCGAACTCAGCCCATAGCCTATGTGGACTAGGGAACACTGCAGCATAGGTTAATGAATGTTGACCACGGGCATATCATGGTGCATGTGATTAGATTTGAATGGATATGAACCCTTAGCATGATGAGGACGTCGGAGCTTAAATGGGGGAGTATGTGAAGATTCGTGCGGGCGTGTATTTAATCCCATATCGGTTATTTGTCGAGGAGATCTTGGATATTTATACATGACTAAGAAATCCAAAGAATACTTTCCAGCTAGTCATTTTGGGTGAGGTTCTGGGTTGTTACAAATGGTATTAGAACGGACCCAGCCCATAACCTATGTGAAATAGGGAACACTGCAGCACGGATCTATTGAAGCTGACCACGAGCCAATCGTGGTGTTTGTGATTAGATTTGAATGGATTTGAACCCTTAGCCTGACGAGGACGTCAGAATTTGAACGAGGGGAGTATGTGAAGATCTGTGCGAGCGTATATTTAATTCCATATTGGTTATTCACTGGATAAATCTTGAGTACTTATACATGATCAAGAAATCCAAATAATACCTTTCGGCTAGCCATTTTGGTTGAGATCCTGGGTTGTCATAAATGGTATTAGAGTAAACTCGGTCCATAGTCTATGTGGACTAGGGGACATTGCAGCACGGATTAATGAACGTTGACCACAAGCTTATCATGGTGTATGTGATTAGATTTGAATGGATATAAACCCTTAGCCTGACGAGGACGTCAGGATTTAAATGGGAGGAGTATGTGAGGATCCTTGCGGGCGTGTATTTAGTCCCACATTGGTTTATTCGCCGAAAAAATCTTGAGTTCTTATACAGGACCAAGGAACCTATATAATACCTTATGGCTAGCTATTTTGGGTGAAGTCTTGGGTTGTTACATTTGTACCAAAAAATAGAAGGCCAAAATTTTCGAGGAGATTGATCGATTAAATAAGAAAGAAGATAAATCAGATCTTTCTCTATTGCTCTTCATCAGGTTGGCCAGTAAACTCAGGTTGCTCTCTTTGTCAATCATCTGATGAAGCAGCCAATCATTTGTCTGTGCATCAATTGCTCTTTCTCTAAGAGCATTTGGTTTGCACTGTGTGCTTATTTAGACACTGAACCCCCAACTCTATCAACGTTCTGGAGTGCTTGGAGAAGGAAATAGATTGACTCAATTCAAATATGGATGGTATATATCAACCGATGCTTTTAATCTACTGAATGCTGGATTATTTCCTCAGAACAAATATCTTCTACAACTTCTGTGCTTTCAAAAATAGTTAACAGCTTCTGCTTCTGAGGTAATCTATGTTCCACTAGAAAATTATAGAGCCATTTACCGAGTGATGTGGAAACTCTTATATAACTTTGCATGTATTTTTTTTTGAATTTTTTGCATATATATCCTCCTAAATATTAAAATTTGCATGAATTTCCTCCTAAAATTGATATTTGCATGTATACCCTTATAAAATACTTGTTTTGCACGTATACCCTTTATTTTCCTTCTTTCTTGCATATATGCCCACACCATCTAATGCCGTCAAAAAATTAGCAGTTTAAAATTGAAAATTACTGAAATATCCTTAATGGGTAGATATGCAAAAGAAAACATTTATAAGGGTATATATGCAAATAATACTTTACGAGGGTATTCATACAATTTCATATATTTACGAGGGTTTACATGTAAAAAATTTTAATTTTAATTTTTTTTTTCTATTTCAACATGTTTTAATGCTCAGATTAGTCTAATGTCTGCTCCTTAATATTTTCCATAAAAATATTACTTAAAAAAAAAGATTGATTCGACAATTAGATAATAAAGAGTGTTATGAAAATTCTTTCACTAATTATGAAATTATTCTACTTTATTCCTCTTCATTTATAACAACCTCTATACTTATTTCATCGAAATGTAGCTTATACTATTTATTGTTATAAATGCATATATGAGGGCATACATTAGATGATGGAGCATATATGCAAGAAAAAAGAAAAATAAAGGGTACACATGCAAAACAAGTATTCTATAAAGGTGCACATGTAAATATAAATTTTAGGAGGGTATTCACGTAAATTTTAATATTTAGAAGGGTATATGTGCAAAAATTTTTTTTTCCTTTTTGTTGATTGGGTAACAAGCTGAAGTTAGAAAGTACAAGGGCTTCTAAAACACTGAGAGAAGGCATCCTGAGCCACGGCTAATGATTGACAAATATATATACATGGAGGTGCTCAATCACTCTCTTCTGTGAAGCATTTTCTTTCCTATTTTTAGAGGCTTTTGTGCCCTTTTATTAATGCATCATAAGCCCCTCAATTTAGTATCTTTTTGGTTAAACCTCCTATCAACAATTTGTACAACAAACATCTCTCTGCCATTTTAGGGTTTTGTGCTGGAACCGGCCATAATGGTCCATCATCCGATCATGCGTGTTGATTCCTTCTTGTCTTCTTGCCCATGTCATCATCTGCTCCCCTCGCCAATAGTACTTCAGTATCTATCATTTATTATTGATGTCCACTGGGTTATCTTCTCTCGGATAAGCTCAATACATAGTTTAAACAAGGCCAAACCCTAATTAATTACACCAAAAACTTGGAAGTTTTTATGGTTCGGACTGCCATGCCATGCATCTAATAATTCATTTCAAGCACCTCGATTGGTAAGTAGTAGTTGAGGAAAATTTTGGATTTGATTATCTCCTTAGTTATATATATAAAAACATAATCGCATCTTTATGCTAACATTCCATACAGTGATACAGACAAGCTAATTCAGCACCTAACAGGAACTCCTTTTCTTTTCACCCTTACAGTATCTGCTTACCTCTTCATCCTCCCTACTAAAAGCTACTACTTTCATGTCTTAAAATTAATGTTCGTCACATCTGTGCACCATCTGTGGACTGAATCCTTCTCTAAGATAATTAGATGGTTTTGTTGCACGAAAGATAGATGAAGATGGGAGGACTTCAATGCAAATGGCCCTTTTCTACAGTATTTTCTCATTGATTGAAGATTAAAAGAAGTGGGGAAAATGGCCTTAAAAAATAAAGAAGAAAATATGTTCGTAATCCTAAATTAGATATTTAATTTCTAAAATGCCCTGCAGTATTTTTTCCCCCAAAAATGTTATGTATAGCACAAGGCAAGGCATGCTCATCCTAAACATATTGATATAATTTAAGAGAGTTTAATATCTCGATACAACAACATTAGGAAAATGTGCAGTTTATAACCAATATGGAAGTGGGATGCTTGCTACGGTAATAAATTATATATATATAGATAGATAGATAGATATGTATGTATGTATGTATGTATGTATGTATGTATGTATGTATTATGCTTCCATAAAGATATTTAAAGAAAGTTGAAGCATGTTTGCACATTGACTACCGAAAAGCCACTGTTAATGGATCAATATTCCAACTTCTATTTCTATTAATGGCTACATATATAGCTCACTGTTAATAGGTATTTTTCAACTTATTTTCTTAGTTCAAGTTTCGATTTCTCATCCTTTTTTTTATAAAAAATCTGGACATGGGGAAGTTAAGCTAGCTACTTGGGTAAGCTAGCATGCCTCTTTGCAATAGAAAAGAACAAGAAAGAACTTATTTATTAGTATCCCATTCCATTCCAATTCTCCCCAGAGCCATCCACCATTGTAAACCCAACAAAATAAGATCAGCAAGAAAAACAGTCAAAGCAAATAGAGTAAAGCCAAACTGCCCCAAAATAATAATTCCACCAGCACTAAACTTGCATGGCATATTAAGGATTCACCTTCAACATAGAAGCACAGGAGGAAGATTACTAGGCACGTTTATGAACCAACAAGAATGCACTGCTGCAGTATGTAAAACTTATGACTAATCCTACTACTAAAAATAAAGATGTGGAAACAAAGGTTCCTCCCTTTGGGAAGAAGAGAGAAGGAGAGAAGTAGTAAAAGAATACTAAGCCACTGTTTTTTCTTATGAAAGGATTAAAAGGAAAAAAAAAGCCATTCATACCAGTTTCTTCTGAGGAACTACCCATGCCATGGTTCCTTGTTCTGCGGGGGCTGCTCGTATGAAGAGGAGGCCATGGAGGGGTCCAGCCCAGCCATGCTGAGAATCTCCCCATGGGAGAAGGCCCGAAGACCCAGGAAGTCTCTTGTCATTCCATCACTTGCACCACCACCGCCACCTCCCCCTCCTTCATTCCTTCCATGGCTTCTTAAGAGGCCCTCAACACCGTTCCCCTCTCTCTTCGATTCCAGCATTCCACCCAAAGCTCCTTCAAAAGACCATCCACCAAGACCAGGAGCTGATGGCATAGAAGCCATCATCATATCTTCGAGCACAAGAGCACCACCTCCACCCCCATACATCTCTTTGTGCGATGGCAAGCCGACGCCAAAACGAGGGGCACTGATCTGACCAGTGTGAGGGGTTCTACTCATGGTTGCGCCCATCTGAGCTGCCTTCTGAAGCAGTGCAGTGGCTGACAGGTGAGGGGTGGCTGCCGAGGATTGGTATAGCTGTGGGTGAAGGGGTTGGTTCTCATTTCGGAATTCAGGTCCCAACCTTGGTGAGTAAATAGAGGGAGGGAGGTCAGGTGGTGGGCCAGGGCATTGACAGGCTACCCACGGTGGGATTTCGCGCCTGATCCCGAAGTCCTGCTGCTGGTGCTCTCCTTTTAGTGAGAGCTCTTGGAGATCCTGGCTGCTTGCAGTGCTGGTGCTGGCCTCTGCAGTTCTCATCAGGTGAGGGAACTGGGCTTGGTGTATGCCGGTATATGGAGTAGAGAGGTCATGGGGTGCTGTGGGCTGAGAGCATGGCAGTGGATGGTGATTAGCCATAGGTTTCGCTGTGATGGCTCTTGCACTTTCTTCAGCCAATGCATCACAAAAGGCTCTGTGGGTGATAAAGCTGTCCCTTCTGCGACCGCAAGCAGCATAAGTAACCAAAATAAAAAGCTAAAGAGAGAGGAAAAAAAACATCACAAAGATGGAGATACAATTCTAAAAGGTTTGCTAAACTCCAGACAGAAGCAAAGGAAAAAGGGGCCAGAAATGAATAAAGTAGGCTTCATTCTCATGATTTCTTTCCTTGTCCATAAGTATATTTAGCTGTTCTCCAACTGTGTTCCCTTCTCACTCACCCTTATTCCATCTTCCTTTTTCTTATAGCTAGCTCCATGATTATAACTCAATAGGTAGAGAAGGTATTCTCCTCCCAGTTCCCTCAAAAAAAAAAGAAGAAGAAGATTGAAAGGTTTGGATGGATCCTCCTCGGTGGTGGATAAAATTTAATGCTTAATGGTCTTGAGGCACTCTTAATAAAGAAAACTGAACTGCTTGTGACCTTATTTAATTGCTTTCAGCTTCTTATTTTAGTTAGGCTTTAGGGTTGGTGGTGTTACCTTGAGAAGAGGGTTCCACAGTTACATCTATATTCCCTTGTGCCACAGATCTTGTTGTGGGCTTTCCAATCAGATTGAACAGCATATTTCTTGGAGCACTTGTCACATTTCCACCTCTTCTCCCCATGCTTCCTGCAGAAGTGCTTCTTGATCCCAGTGAGGTCCCCAAGAGCCCTGGAGGCATCATGGTGCACACATGTGACCTCTGGGCAGATGTACACCTTCTTCCTCACCTCCTTGTTGGTTCTCTGCTTCAGCTTCCATGGAAGGTTATGACCCCTTCTGTGGAGCTGGAGGTTCTGGTCCCTCTGGAAGCCTTTGTTGCAGATCTCACACACAAACCTATTTGTTGTCATCAGTGTCTTGGGGGACAGTGCTATCACTTCAGCATCCGGGTCTAACCACCAAAGCCCAATAATATTACTTAAAAAGAAGCATAATTAATACCAATGAATAATTGAGAGAAATAACATAAAAGAGAAATAAATCTCATTCAGTTCATTTGGCTTATATGAGACCTGGGTTTCCTGGAAGGCTCCTCTTTTTCTTGACTGGATTTGCGGTAGTAGAGGCAAAAGAAGACTGCCGGTTTGAAGAGACACTGGCTTCACCAGAGGCAGAAGTGAGGTTGGACATATTCTCCTCCAACACTTGGTGCTGCTGAATTCCCAACCCTTTCATCATCAAATTGCTTTAATTTGTAGGGCTCAACCTCTCAAAGGAGATCTATGTCTTACTTTAAACCAGTAGAAGGGAATCATGTACAGCATCAAGAGCTAATAATTGAAGCATAACCAATCACAAGACTAACATGCATCTATGATTGACATACCACGATTCTATATAAAATACGTACAAAAAAGATGAAGAAATGCAGTAGGGTAATAATAGTATCTCCACAAGACTTTGCAAGAGATCTCAACTCTCAATAGGCAAGGGAAAAGAGCAACAGTTCAAGTTAAGATTCCAATAATTTTTTTCCCAGAAAAAAGATGAAGAAAAAGAGCAACAGGAAAAGGCCTTCGTGACGCTGCTAAATGGAACTGCACCAAACCCTCCTTAAAAGATAAAATAGGAAGAATCTCTCATGCTTCAATAGCTGTATATGCTTTGATGCCTCAAAGAAGAGACCTTAGCAGGCTATACCAAGGTGTAAAACAATCGAAAACAAGGAAACCACAGAAACTCAATAACCCAAGGAGTCGATATTTTTAACAAAGGCAAGAAATCTCGATAATTTAGATAGCAAGTACTTGCAGAAAGCCTAAGGAATTTAGGGGAAAATTAGAAGGGAGGAAAGGAAAGGAAAGGAAAAGGAAAGGGATGGAGGACCAAAGTAGAGAGAGAGAGAGAGAGAGGTGTAAGCCTGTGGATGAGGGAAGAAACCAAGTGCGCAATTGTCCACCCATTCGATACCCACACCCTACAACCATGCTTTGACGTTGCGCTTTCTGTCTTTTCCTTTGTCCCCTTCGCATATCTAGAAATAAATTCTTCCTCCCCTCTTCCATCTTCTTTTATTCTTTTCCCTTATCAGCGTTTTGGATTTTGGTTTCTGCTTATTTTTAACAGTATTTACTCCAGCTGAAGTTAAGTGTAAAAGCCTGGACTGGTTCATTAGTCTATGGAAATTAAGAGTAATGAGTCACTTTCATTGATAAGATTTTGTCCGATATTTCTGCACTCGGTTCAGTGCATCACAAAGAGGAGCTGCACCGACAAGCGAATGCAGGCTTTTTCATCTTTGGTTGGAGTAAAGGGGTGCATTATACAAAGGTGGCCACCATTTCGAGGGGTACGTCTTTGTTCTCTGAGATTGGGAAGCTGGGCATAGTATAAAAATGAACTTAACTTTCAAATGTAGCTTTTATATTATTCTTAGTACCTTTTCTTTCACGGGGTAAAGTAAAGATTTCAAAAGGAGGGTCTGATCTTATGGAGAATGATGGGCTCCTGATTATTTCACATTGGGGGAAGGCATGGGGTTAATAGTAAAAGAAACCACCTCTGTCACTGCTTTTCGCACTTACACTAACATGATTGGCTCATTGATTGAACTAAATGCAGTCATGTTTTTCAAAT
>JAOXJJ010000725.1:2371016-2381641 GCA_025769935.1 Phoenix roebelenii | reverse complement strand
ATATCAAAGAAAAAGGCATCAACTCTTCTTATTCTTTTTCATAACATTGATAAGCCCGAACTATGCCTAATTTTCTTAGTCTTCCTTTTCGCCTGTTGTTTAATGCCCCGGAACGGGAACACCTACCGCCTCTTCTGTCTGCTGGTGTAGGCAATCTAGATTACTATGGAGTTTCCAATAACAAAGAGTATATAATTGCTGTTTAGGCAAAGCTGTTTTTTTTTTTTTTTTTCAAAACCATATCATTTTGAACGAGGTTAAGTTTATGAAGTTGGTAGAGTTTTTACCTAACCTAATGGTAATGCTTTCACCATCTTTATGAAAAACAAATTGCTAACTACAACGTCCAAGGCAAGGTTGATACTTTTGGAGCAAACAAGGGGACAAAAGAAATATCCAAATACAGAGTAATTATTTTATGTAAACGACCGTATTGGATTGCTGCATCACTTGCATCTGCCTTTTCCTCGTGTTAATCACTTTCTCTGATGTGTATGAGATAGTGATCAATGTGGGAAAATCATTGTTGAATATTTTCAAAATAATAAAGATTAATGTTTATTTTAAAACTCAACCAGCCAACTGCTGTCGTGGTCGGTTGGCTGGCTTATTTTTTTGTGAAAAGAATTATTTATCTGTCGTATTTGAGAAGAAAAGTGTCTGGTTAGCATGTGTGTGACGGAGAGGCGCACTTCTAGAAAAAAACACATATTCCTATATTTCTTTAGAAAAGAAAATGTCTATCCTGAAGAAGACACGGAGTAGTCTATAAAAAGCAAATGTAATCTAACGTATCAAACACATTACAACACAACTCTATCAGATCAACTTCATTTTGTAGACACTGGTGAATGCCCATTGCTTGGACCCATTAGTGCAAAATGTGATCAAATATTGGGCTTCATTGTGTTCTAAAAGTTTATCGCATATTCCTCTTGCATACTTAATTGGTGGGGACAAATAAAGCTTTCAAGAATGTGACACTGCTGCACGCCTTGAAGCCATCATCTTTTCTAGTTTTCATTTTTTTCCTTCCCCTTGATTTGACCCGTTAGTGCAAACTGTAATCAAATATTGGGCTTTATTGTATCCTAAAAGCTTATCACATATACCTCTCGTATACTTGATTGGTGGGAGCGAATAGAAGCCTTAAGGTGAGTGGCAATGCTATATGCCTTGAAGCCATACTCTTTTCAAGCTTTCCATTTTTTGCTCCCCCATTGCTCTAACAACCCAGACGGCAAAACACTCACCCAATGCATGCAAGCCTTCTATTATAATAATGTTTTCAAACTAGTTACAAGAAACAAGGAAGTTGCAAGTGGATCTTTGTTTATTGAGGTACTCATTCAAGATTACCAAGAAGATTTTTTAACCCTCAAGCTTAAGCTTGCGTGGTGTTGGCTTAAGCACATGGATAATATCTTATTCTAAACTTGTTGGCAAATAACCTAATTTAGTGATTCATGACGGTTGTCCTTGGATTGGGACATCTGAATCTCTAAGTTATATGGCTGTTTAGAAGGCATGACTTCATGTTGTGTCGAAAAAGCAAAATTACTAAAAAGAAAGAACAAAACTTCCCATGGTCAAAAATAGTTGCTTACGTTTGTGAATCAACTACTTGATTGACCATGCAATTGTTCAAATTGTGTTAGGGACACAAGCATAAGAAAACCAAAGCATATGTTTTGCCTCCAACTTATTAATTTCCTGCCCAAGAATTCCTCCAACTTATACTTTTCCTTACAATTGAGTGTTCACAACTGGGTTATTGTGCTCGCCGTTCCAAGGTATACCATTTTGTAATTCAAACACTTGAAATTAAACCCATGCAGTGCTCTAGCATGACTTGTGATTTTTAATTAGTACGTTATTTTGTTCATTTTTTTCTTTATTTTTAAACAACCAAATCTTTGTTTTAGCTTCAACTCAACTAGATGCATGCCCTTTGTGCCATGGTTCATCAGGGCCAGACAAGAGATTGAATTCTTGAAATGAGGTCATTGCCTGCTTGGTTTAAGCCGGAATTTATCAGCATATAACCTTTAGCAAAGGTATACATGCACGGCTTCACCATTAGTCCCTTGGAAGAATTATGCCTACTTTTTCCCACCAAGAGGCCACTAACTGGAGGCGGCTCGACAGCGAGCGAAGTTCCTGAAGCCTTGACAGTCCTTCTGATGGTCGTCGATCGAGCTTCGAAAATATAAAAAGAGGAAGAAAATTTAAAGAGCCGAACCATACCCAACAAGCAAAGGAAAACACCACAGAATTGTTTGCGGCAAAGAACTAGAAATCTCGTGGGGCTGCAGCTTTTTGGAGCTTTCATGTTCCCAATGGATGCTCGTTCCCCTACTATTTTATATCAACAACCAGCAATATTTTACATTCATTTGTTTGTCACTGTCTGCTGTTATTTTAAGGGCAAAGGTCGTGCACAACCCGGCAAACATGCTCTCCCAGCTCATCAGACTCCACTCATAAAATGAAAAATACTGCTATAATCTAGTTTTTAATGAGATTAAATAACAGTTATTACCTCCAATCACGCATATATTTACGGGAAAAACGATAAGATGTTAGACATTCGGTTGCATTTAATTGGAATCGGAGAATAAAGTTATTTATTGGAGCAATGCAAGGAAACAAGCATTACAAGACAAGAATAGCTGGATCATTGAGTAGTAATTGTTGTCTTGGAAAACCTTTTTTTTTTCCTTTTTTTTTTCTAAAGCGGGTAAATCATACCTAACGAATATGGATACACCCAATAAAATCAAAAAATAAAATACTTCTGAGCGACAGGGGTAACTCTCCATCTCCAGCCTATAGGGTACTATCCGTGTGACTAGCTCCATAAGCAGCCACCCAGTCCACAGCCCCGTTAGCTTCATGGAAAACATGCTTGGCCTGAAAGGCCCCTCCATCCCTCACCATTGCCCAGATATCTCAGAGCAAGGGGTGGACACAATCATTACCCCTAAGGCTCTCCCGGATCCAATTGATGACCGTGGCCGAGTCTCCTTCTAGGATAATGGAACTGGCCCGTAACACACACTAGCGTGACAAAGGCCCGCTCATGCGGCTCTCAGCTCCGCACCTGGAACCGATATATTGAAGAGTTGACTGCCTCCTACAGCCACGACCCTAGCCACCCCTCGAACCTCCGTCCAATACAGACCCATCGAAGTTGACCTTGAGAAAACTTAAAGGGGTGGGGGCTCCTAGGTGAAAAATACCGTACGGGATACTACCGAAGCAAAATGGAAACCCCAGATGTTCCAAGCTGTTAAGGTCCCTACGTCCGGTATGATGTGACTGAGCTCCGCCGCCTGCACATAGGCACTCTCCACCACAAATTTCAGCGACACACTGCGCTCGCCAAAAGTTCATGCATTCCTAGCCAGCCAGATTTGGTAGGACTTGCAAATCTCTCCAGCCGCCTTCTGGCGAAGCAATAGAGATTCTGAACATCGGCGCTTGGCCTATAAAAACTGGTCTCTCCAGCCCCAAACCTCCTGCAAGATCCCTGCCAATCGCCAAATCGCCATAGCTTATGTGCACTGAAACAAGGCATGGTCCACCGTCTCGTCCACACCACAGTCCCCACATACCGGAGGAATCCTCAGTCTTCATCTACTAAGTACTACTATTGTCAGAAGACAATCCCAGACCACCTTCCAGAGAAATAATGCTACCCTCGAGGGGAGTCTTAAGCATCAGATCTAGGCGTCTTGGAAAACTTTTGGGCGTGCATATCCACGAAATTAGCAAGAGATTTTCAGCAAAAAAAAAAAAACGTTGGTATCATAGAGTACTCGTACTGAAAATAGGAAGATTGGTTACCAAAAAAAAACATGACGATAAGAATTTATTTACAAATTTAAGATCCTTAAAAGTTACTAACAAAATTCTGTCCACCAAAATTAGAGATTAAAAATCTGGTGACAGAAAATATCTTATTTTGTTAAAATGGAAAAGGGAAAAGATTAACAGTCGCTCGGATTTAGTAACAAGTATGGGATCATACATTTTTTATGCACATGCTTCTAGATGTAACTATTTGTAGTGCCTGCCAATGCACAACATTTAGTTGCAGACATCAAACCCATGAGCGCGGATACTAGATATTAGATTCAAAATGGATATTTGGATGCTTCTGTAATACATATTTAATTCGAAAGTGTAGAAAAGTAAAAATGGGGAAAAAAATCCCTTTAGATGTATATTTACAGCACACCGATGTTTCCTTTTTTTTCCAATTAAATAAATAATGATTTTTGTTGCAATAATACCGACAAGAAAAAAGAAGGGTAAAATTAAGTATTAGTCTAAAAATTACTTAACTTCAAATATCAAGATTTGTTGGATATGGAATCATCAATGACTTGGTTAATATTTGTGCCCTCACCTAGCAAACAAAAATCCTGAGTTTGAGCCTTGAATGGCATATTTATATTTGGGTACGGAATTAATTAATTATTATTGTATTACAGCAAAATGTAGTCTCCCACTTTTCCTCTAAAAAATTAAGAAATAAGTTTTCGAAAGAAACGTCTGGCTTGAACGGTCATTGCCAGGACCAGACCTATGATGCAAACCACCCTTTGGGCAAGCTCGACACTAATGGTAAGTTCAACCTGTTCCAAGATGGAAAGATTGAAGGCATTTGTGCCTGAAACTGTCAGATGCCAGGAAACATTTTCCAAATGCTTTTCCTGATCCGAAGTCTCCTCAGCTTCCTCTAAAACCATCCTAATTTTAGGATCAGAAATCATGCACTGGATGATTAGATGGCCAATGGACCCCAAGGGCTCTTAGCTCTCTTAAATCAAGAGGAATCCTGCACTGGAAAGAGACGTCCTCCCCCGTAAAGCAACATTCTAAGGAAAATGCTTCCAACCATGCGTCACGTCGTTCCCCTCCGTAACATCACATCCAACATGCGAGGAGTCAAAAAAACACGTCGAAAGAGCACCGACTTTTCCCGATTGTCAGGAAGAGATGGGTATCCTTGTGCATTGCACGATGGCTGTGCAAGGCAACATCCCATAGTCATGCGGAAAAAGTCGCTTCTCTGACAAAGTTTTCTGCAAGTGTGGGCAGACAAAGGCAACACGCGCATTTCCTCGTCAAAATTCTTCCTATCAGTTCACTATTGGCGATTGATGTCAAAATAACTGGAGAATCTGTCTGCATCCATATCATGCCAGAACGAATTAAGAAAAAAAAAAAGATTACTATGCTGGCGTTTTATTTGACCTCGCCAAACAATCCAAAAATTAGTCATGGAGATGCATCGCATTGCTACAGCATCCCGACCCCACTTAAAAGGCAGCAGGATTGCAGTGCCAATTTATTAGACATGATTGTTGAGAAAACGAATGGTGAAGAGTTTCAAAACAAAAAAAAAAAAACTCTTCTAGAGGCTTACTGGTACACGGAGGCCGTCATAGCTCAGCTGAACATCCAGACCCTCTGTCTCCATCAACTTAGAAAGCTGTTCATTTACTTTGTCATGGTCCATTAAATGCATCATACCTGGCACATCCCAATCGTATCAGCAGCTTAAACCAAATTACTCAAGCATCGATGCAATGCAATAGCCAATTAATTACCAAAGTATTTTGCCAACTAAGATGGTTATCAGTCGGGGCATTTCAGAAAGGACCTTAGTATGACACTTATATTGAGGGGGAAACAAGATTTCACGCAAAGAATTCATATCTCTACAAGAAATGACAACTGAAAGAACTCCAAGAAAAGATCTCGGGTTCTTGAACTAACCTCCTTTTTATTGGGTAATGAGATGGTAAGATGCAGAGGGGGAAAAAAAAGTCTCTTTCACAGATCATCAAGTTTATAAATGATCAAATAATTTGCAAAATTTGGGTTACAAAAGAAAACTCAAGACATTATCACCCTCATCCAAAGTCAAAAGCAAAATAAGAATATATTGACGAGGAGAGTTCAAATAGCAAGGTGACTATAGGCATTAGACTAGCATATAGCCTAGGTGGCGGCCTAGGGGACCCACCAAGGCAAGAGACCTAGTACAAATTCACTCGGTCATTACTCTATTCAAGTACTTCACTTTCACAATTAGATTTTTGAGCTATTTCAATAATTTACATTGTAATATACCTTGAGGCATACATAGTAAGCATAAACAATTAAGCCTCTTTCAAGATATATTCTAATTTTTTAAACTTTTATTAATTCATAAAATATAACAGAAGTAATAACATATATTGTTGTTCTTTCACCTCAAGTGGTGGAGTCTGTTTTCTTAGTCGTTTATCTTGTTAGAGATTGGAGCTAAGCTTGATATTATCGAATGAAAAATCTTTTTGTGATCACATGTTTAGCACTTGTTTTTAAGTTAATTTATTTTCAAACTACAAACTTTCCATGAGGTTTAGTCTAAAGTTTCTCACAACCTTATTGGTAGATATGTGTCACATGAGAAAAGATTGCAAGAAAATAATTTAAAATGCTATATGTGTGTACGTATTTATATGTGCATGAATTATAAGTGTGCTCATACGTTTTTTTACCTATATTTATGTATACAAACTAATGACACACTTGTATGTGCATTCCTATACAGTATATGTCATACATATATCTATACATAACATTGATATAGTCGCATTAATATATGTGTGTATTATATGAATCTTTGCCTATATGTATGAATTCATGATTAATGGTCTAGGTGAGGCTCGCCTAGGCATTCAAAGGCCTGTTTACCACCAAGGCGGTAGCCTAGGTGCCTAGGCAACCGCCCATAACAATTGTTTGGCCTTGGTACCTGCTCCATAACCAAGTCAATTCATTTGCTGTACGTCCAAGTCTATTTGGGAAAGAAGCTTATCCATAGAATACAAATAAGGAAAAGGAGGGTTTCAGGATTTCTCCTAATGGGCATGTCTTAATTTCATAGGATAGATCCAGCATATGCTCTTGTCATGGACTTTCTATCTTCCATGATGATAGAGCTTGAAAAATGTAAAAGACAAAAATGTGATTAAAAATAGAATAGCTGCTCAGTAATGAAACCCACAAGATGAATAAAAAAGAACAACCTGAGGATATTGGATGACTCCAGTAACATTCAGCTAACGCCGAGAAGATTATAGAGAACAAAAGCTCAAAAAGAACTACTCAAACATTTGCTGCTGGAAAGAAGTGAGGCAATCCATGTGCATATTTTATAAAACAAACTTTGATTGTGAAGGTGTATCTAATAGAGCAATGAAGCACCAGAATCAGAAAATAGGTTAAAAGGATTTGATAATACAAACAAAAGCTCAAAAAAGAACTACTCAAACATTTGCTGCCCGAAAAAAATGGGCGAGGCAATCTATGTGCATATTTTATAAAGCAAACTTTGATTGTGAAGGTGTATCTAATAGAGAAATGAAGCACCAGAATCAGAAAATAGGTTAAAGGATTTGATAATACAATTAACAGGAATCAAATAATAATAAACTTCAGCATTAAGTAATTTTCATGAACAAGAATCCTCGTGTTAACACTCCTAACAATATAAACAGTGCTGCAGCGACTTAAGGATTCTACAATGCAGCCCATAAGCAAATCATTGAAAAACTCACCTTCTTAAAAGAGTGACTTTGAATAGCATTAAACCATACAATGCTAGTTGTCAAAACTTGTCTAGGTCTCTATCAGCAAACTACCTACATCTAAAGAACTGAAAAACAAGTTTTGCTCTGTGAACACCTACTGAATATTACCTCTCCATCAATTTCACAATCAAGGAAAGAAGTTCTTAAAATTCTAGACTTCAAAAACATGAAAAAATTATGCATGTAAAGTGGGTATTTGGATGCCCCAGAATATAATGTAAGTAATGCATTAGTGGTCTTTCTAGAACAGGTAAATAGGTAGAATTTCTTGTTACAAGATATAAGAACTAACCCTAGCAACATAAAAAATAGTTTATAACTTAAAAAAACTGAATAAAGTGATTTTTCTGTGTAAAATATTTAATATTAATTGATTTCCATGCTTCTGAAGCACAAAGATACCAGTATAACATATGATTATACAAAATGCTTATTCTACATAGTATATGACATACCAGTAAAAAGTGTTCTCCTTGGTTGAATCTTCCGGACTTCCTCTAGAGCCTGATCAAGAATAAAGTAAATAAAACTTCAGTAAAAAGTCCCAACAAGAACAAAAGTTACCAAGGACGAACACACTAAACAATAAAGACATCAACCCTTGGTAGTCCAAAATGTGTTGGAGATGAACGATCTGGTCTTAGTGCATCCTGAAGAAATTTTCGAAATAAGCATTGTTAGTATCATTAGCAAGGAAATTAAAACAAAAATATCTCCAGTAATTGCTTTCTTTTAAAAAAAATTATGTTCTACCAAAATCAGAAGTTCACAATCTTTGAGAAGCTCGTAAGTTTCTTCTGGTATGTCACTAACATCACTGCACACAAAAGTAACAATTTAATAATGAAAAATATAATGCAATAAATTTCATTGGAATCATATAAATAGCTATTAGTATGTTACCTTATGTAACATATATCCCCGAAACGAAAACCTAGGGAATGGTAACCATGTCCATGCCAGACAGGTAAAGGAGTAATCTGAAACAGTGACATGCAACAACATCAGGAAAAGGAATTAAAAAACATTTCTAATTTACCAAAAAATGACATAAACTATTTTTATATTACATATTTGGTTTAGACATGAACAGTAAATTGAATCAACCAAGAAAACACTAATGAACGAATAAACATTTGAAAATTGATAAGAATAAAGTAAGACTATTTCCTATTGCAACATGTATGATCTATTAAGACTTCTCAACTTCATGGCTTTACAGATTTTGCTTTGTCATTGTGTAGCCAGTTCAGAATCAGGGTGTTGGAGAATCATTCACTACTTATATCCAGGTCTTTTCATCTTTTCTGCTCTTCCTCGCTGCCTTTTCCAACTTAACTAGATAAGAACTAACTAACAAAGACAGATTAGTGACTTCAAGTATTACTCCATGGACTTTGCTCTGGAAGTAAGCTAATACTGTTTAATCCAGTTATAAAGACATCTCTGCCGCCAAATAGATGATGCAAACTTTATGAAGGTTGTGAGAAAAGCTTGTTAGGACATCCAGTAAGAAATTCATTGACTTCTACCCTTGAAATTTCTTTCATCAAAAAGAGTTTCTAATCATTTACTGAATGGAACTTTTATTGAGTTTAACAAGATAACAATCAAGATTTCAATTTAAAATTCACATTCTCTAATTCTAAGAAAAGCTCTAGAGTTATAATCAGGTCAATTGGCATGTAGATTTTATCAGAGCCATTACTTATTAAGATGTGTGAGAGAAGAGACCCATTACATTTTATTCCCATTGGGATTGACACAGCACACTGGTACTCCTTATATATGGAGAGCCTGGTGATACTATTTGTGAGGACCCATGCGGGCGTGTGTTTAATCCCACATCGATTATTCGCTGGGTAGATCTTGGGTACTTATACAGGATCAAGGATCAAATGGTATCAGAGCGGATCCGGCCCATAACCTATGTGGACTAGGGGACACTGCAGCACAGATCTATTGGGGCTGACCACGGACCGATCGTGGTATTTGTGATTAGATTTGAATGGATTTGAACCCTTAGCCTGACGAGGACGTCAGGGCTTGAACCGGGGAAGTATGTGAGGACCCGTGCGAGCGTGTGCTTAGTCCTACATCGATTATTCGCTGGGTAGATCTTGGGTACTTATACAGGATCAAGGAACCCAAATAATACCTTCCGGCTAGCTATTTTGGGTGAGATCTTGGGTTGTTACAAATGGTATCAAAGCCCAGGTTTAGATCACTAGGGATTGTAACTGAAACATTCATATCTGAGCCTAAGTTTTAAGATTTTTAGGATTCGTCAGAAAGATTGAGAGATGGGTAGGAACCAGATAAGAGGATAATGTTCATTTGTTTTTATTAACTATTTCGTTTGGATAGGAACCAGATAAGAGGATAATGTTCATTTGTTTTTATTAACTATTTCGTTTGGATGATTTTATGACATTTACATTTTTTTACTGAATTAGAATGCCGCCTCGTCGTGTCCGTAGCCTGAATCAGATGGTTAGGGGCGCTCGGGGAAGAGTCCCTGCTAACCAAGCGGATAAGGCTTCACAAAGCTCAGGGCCCCAGGGTCAATCAACAATAACTCCGAAAGCTGTCGCCGGAAATCAAACCCAGGTGCTCGAACTGATCGAGGAGGTTGTCGGGTTAGTACGCCAACAAAGGCAACAACCTCAGCAACCAATCTAGCAAGTCGTTGATCCTCCTGAGCAAAGGAGTATAGCAGAATTCAAGAGAATGGCACATTCGACTTTCAAAGGCACCACTAGTCCTCAAGAGGCCGAAACTTGGATAAACGAAATGGAGAAAGCCATCAGGGCAATGGAGTGCACCGATGAAGAGAAGGTCAGATTTGCCACCTATATGCTTCAGGACCGAGCTCATCATTGGTGGATGTCTATGGAGCGCACATTGGCACCCGAGCAGGAGGCACTTACCTGGCAGAGATTCCGCACAGCATTCTACTCCAAGTATTTT
>JAOXJJ010000725.1:2343387-2363321 GCA_025769935.1 Phoenix roebelenii | reverse complement strand
CAATCATCACTTAATTTAAGATCCAACAGAGACAACATTTAAAAAAAAATTCGAAATATCTGGCGACCGGTCCGACCAGTACGGTACCGGTACCGACCGGTACGTACCGGTCCGGACCGGTACCGTACCGGTCCGGCCGGCCACCGTACCGGTCCGGCCGGCCACCGGTACGCCGACCGGTACCGGTACGGCGGACCTTGCCTTGAAGTGCCCAAATAAAAGCTAAGAAAACTCATTAATTTTCAAACGGAAATAAGTTTCCAAAGGTTAACTATTTGTTTGCATTATATACATCTTTTCACAATAAAGAGAAACATCTGAAGAACAATTTGCTATTTGATTCTCTAAGAAAATTCTGTGCCACAAAAGGTAATATTTTGCTAACCACAAATAGTTGGGAAAAGGAGAGATGATTACGAGAAGGTAGTAGTTGATTTGAACTTAAAAGAAATTGAGAAAGAGGAACATAAGAGAGAGAGAAAGGGCGATAGAATATTGCCATTTGAACCATTTGATTCTCTTGACAACAAAGAGAAAACCATACTAATTATATCATTAATGATCAAAACTCGAGCATCTTTTATAAGATTCTAGAAGCTTGGAAAAACATGTATACATATTGGAAATAAGAATTTGTGTCAGTCATGGCAAATCTGAAGCAGTGAAAATTTAACAAATAATACTAGTGTAACCTACTCTCCAACCTAGTATCGGTCAGGGACCATGTCAAGATGATACTGTCCACTAGGTATGGGTTCGCATTCCTAATGATTCACCAGGATGCCTTTTTTCTTAATTATTGTTTAAATGGTTTTAAAGGTTTGTTTGTCAAACTCTAGGATCAGGATAGGTCTTTTGACTGATGGTTGAGTTTATGTTGCCAGTACCGATTCTTCCTCTCCTTTCCCTCCTCTTTTCCTCTCTCCTCCACGTGTGAAAACATGTAGACTAGAGACAAGCCTCAAGGTCTTTCTTTTTGACCAGGTCCTAGGTTTGTAATGATTGGAACCCATTGACTCGGTCACTGACCTGTTCGGTCTTGACTGAGACCACCAGATAAACAAGGATGGCTAGTTTATGTGGATCCAACATCCCGTAGTCATCCCATGACCACTCCTTTCACCAGTCTGTTCCAGGATGGCTAGGATGGATGGTCTTCAATCCATTGTAAATGTGATCAGCATTCTGTACAAGTTATATGATACTTTTGTGGTGCTTCTCTAATGGATAATGCATGTGAAGAGCAAGGGCATCATTCCCCTTAAGAGAAATTTCTTGATCTTTAGTGGTTTGTAAGTGTTTTTATAAAATTCAAAGAAATTAATTTTAGTCCTACAAACTGCTTTATCTAATTCAGTCTCAGAATCCTGCACCATCTTATTTTATATGAATGGCTTGGGCTGTGTTAGTTTATCCAACTATAAACAAGAAATCCTAGCCCTTTTGCTCAAGCACATGAACTTACGTTGTCCAAACATCATATAACATATTTGTCTGCATTACAGTGCAGCTACTACAAAGAAAACAATGTTTATAAATACAAGCAACATATTTAAATATTAAACCATGTAAACAATGTTTATAAATATAAGCAACATATTTAAATATTAAACTCTATGTAAAACAAACAAATAGTTCAACTAAAGTTTTAAGGATTATACTGGGATTCATACATAGCAACACCTAGACAGAAAAATCATAGATAAAAGCATGATAGATTATTGCTTATGAAAAAAGGAGTACATGAACTTATTTGCAGCTATGGAAAACTCAGAGTTACAGATCCAAAGAATTTAAATCCAACATCCTCATTGCTAAATGTTCAGGTATGAAAATTTGTCTTCTGTAACAAAGAGAAACAGCTGATGGCCAGCACTCAACCTTAGAGAACCAAGTATAAAATATGCTCGACATCACTGACCTTGAGATTGTGAACAAAAAATGGTTCCTCCTCTATAAGATTAAATTGCAATGCAGAGACAGCAGCACCAGGTAAAACTACACTTGTATCCACTAAATAGTAATGAGTCTTCTTCATCACCTGAAACATACCTAAGAATTGATGTCAGAACAAGCCTAAAAGAACAGAAAACAAAAAATACAAAATAGAAAAGAAAAACAGAACATATTAGAATTTTCTTTACATGATAAAAGAAGATAACTGTAACAAAGATTATCAAGCCTTGTAACAAGTTTTTGGGGGTTGTAGTAGTAGCAATAATAAATCATAATTTTGAGACTGCCATAATAAGGATGATGATGAATGAAAAACAATTTCTTTGCGGTACAAGAATTATAAAATATACAACTTATCCAAACATAAAAAAGTGCTATCAGCAACTATAACAAGGGTTTTCATTAGGGAAAGGAAAAATTCATGCAGATCCATTGGTGCAATGGCAAGGTTGCTCCACTGTCATCCGAGTTTCATCGGATCAAAACATAGAAACAACCTTGTCATACTTGGGGTTAAAAGCTGCGTACATCTAACATCCCCAAACCCTACAGTGGCGGGAGCTTTGTGCACTGGAATACCCTTTTCTATTAGAGGGCAAGCATAGGTGTGACTATAAGGTTGCTCCAATGTGACCTGGATGTCATGGATTCAAAACACAAAAATAGCTTCTCCACACATGGAGGTAAAGCTAGATATATCTGACCCTCCCCAAACCCCACCGCGGCAGGGACCTCATGCATTGGAACATCCTTTTTTACAACTTATCCAAGCATAAATCAGCTAGTTGGGGTTTAACTTTCATAATTATTGATTACTTTTCTGTTAAAAGATAGGTGCAAACAATGTGATAATATTCCTTCCTTCTCCTTAACCTATGTTGGAAGAGTTTTTACCCAACTTTACTCAGATGTTCACCTAGTATTGTATGTATATAAGCGTAATTATTTCTCCCATTCTACATGTCATGATAATTAGACTATAGAATATTAAGTCTTTTTAGGAGCATTTTTCAGAAGAGTAAAGGTCCAATGGATGCTTCTCCTAAGAAAAAAACAATCCTGTGCTTTAAGTGGTTTTTCCCAATAATTGAAAAGTGCTATTCGATTAAAGGAATTAACTATTAAGTTCACATTGTTAACTAAAGAAGACTGGCGATGACAACACAGATCTGAATATAAGATTAATTATTTCCTATTAAAGTTATCAAACCTGTTCCCTAAAAGATATAGATAGGATCAAGCTTTATGTGAAAGCTCAATTACAAGCACCTCAGCATGCTTAGAGTCTGTATTTCATCATCTAGTAGGCAAACAAAGCATGTGCAGGCTTAGTTACTAAAGTATGGTCATGAAGTTGCCTTAGCCATGATGCAGTGATGTAGAGAATGAATCGACAGAGGAAAACAAAGAAAAGGGCTGAAATTACTAGCTAATTTTTCACTTGCTCCAGAATGAGGGATTTGTGCTCATGAAAGAGCAACCCCCACCCCCACCCCAACTTTTCCCCTTCCTTCATGCAGACATGCAAAAACCCCTTTCTCTGCTTAATGAGTCCATTCCTAACTAACCAAGGAATGACCAATCTGAGTGTTTTGAGTTCAAAAGATGAGTATATAGAAGCTTTAAAGCTACCTCAAATTGCAATTCTAAGCTCCAAGAATCCTTCACCCAAACTTGTAACTAAAACAAGATCTTCTAACAGTAAACTTGGTTAAAAACAACTCATAAATTTACATTCACTACCAAACAGGCATGTGGCAAAATAATCAACGTCATTCTATGTTTTATTATTATTACTTTTTTTATAATATGCTGGATTATAAAATACTGAAATCAGGAACTAAAAAATAAATAATGGAATGAACAAGCAAATAATACAAATCAAAATATGCAAATAAAATTGTAAAGTAGAAAGAACAAAAAAAGTTATAAAAGAGGAAACAAAAACCAAAGTACAATTAAGTACAAAATTATAAAAAAAATACAAGCATATGCTAAAATACAGATAAATAATTTTAAAACAAAAATAAAACATAGAATTGATAATGAAAAATATAAATAGAGAAATGAAAATGAATATATTCAAAATTTGAAAACAGAAAGAGAAAGGGAAATGTTGGGTCAATTTGAAACATAAAAAAAGAAAAGCAAAAAATTAAGATAAGCAAACCAAACTAAAAAGACAAATCAGAAAATCAAATACAAAAAATGAAGTTAAAAATAGAAACAAAAAATATAAACCAAAAGAAGCAACTAAAAGTGTGAGATAGAATGAACAAGACAAAATCAATAAACAAGGAAAGGAGACAAGAAAGCAAAACAAAATAAAATTCAAGTTATAAAATAAAAGTAAAAGATGTTAAAATATAGTAAGATGTACAACAAAAATTAATAATCGTGAATGAACTAGAAAAGTAATAGGTTTAGTAATTAAAACAAAATTTAACACAAATAAAAATCTGAAGACATTAAAAATCTGAAAACAGAAAGGGAGAGAGAAATATAAGTCAACTGAAAACATAAAATAACAAATAAAAAATATAGCAAACAAGTCAAATTAAACATATATAAAATAGAAATTAAATTATATAATTTTAAAAATGTAAACCAAAACAGGCAACTAAAATCGCGAACTAGAAGGAACACAATAAAAGCAAAAAATCAGAAACAAGAAGCAAAGATAAATATAAATGTTAGAATTAAAAATAAAACAGATGCTTAACTGCAATATAGAATATTATAATTTACACAAAAGATAACTAAATGAAATAAATAAACTAAACAAGAACAGAATGTGCAAAAAAAAATATTAGATAGAAAATATAAGAAAATAGAAAAAATACAAAATACATAATAAAGAAAGTATAAGAATATTAAAAACTTAAAAAATGAGAGAGAGTGGGTGAGTGGCACACAGGAAAGAGTGGAGAGAGAGGACAGCAGGGGGAAGAGAGAGGGATCATAGGATTGAAAGATTTTAGGAGAGAAGGGTAGTCTGGGGGGAGAGGGTGAGACAGGGGTTATATATCCAAAATTGTAGGAATTATGTGAGAAAATGGAGAGAAATATGAGAGAAACCGTACAAGCTGTTGTGAAATTTACTTATAAACAGGATGCCTAGTGGTTGAAGACATTCTGCGAACAGAAGTGACTAACTAAACTCTTTTAAATAAAGTACAAATACCACTTATTAGTGACCTATAAGTTGCACAACTATTGGACTGCATTCATAACTCAAATGTCTAAGCAAAACTCTCCAGGAGAAAAATTCATAACTGAAAACTTGGAGATGTCATTATTGTCTCAGAATAGAAAACCTGGAGATGGACATCAAAAATGTCAACACTATAAATATGTCATTTCCTCATCTTAGATCACATAGGACTCTACCAAAGAACTAAATGCCGCAAGATTCAGATAATGCTTGTGAATACCTTATATGTTAAGTATAATAGTGTTCTCCTTGATTTTAGCTTAAACCAGATATTTTAATAAATTGTAAGAGAAATGCAACTCGGTTTGCATCAAAAGTTCACTGGAACAAACAAGAGAGCCTTTATGACATGTATGGCCTACAATTCTCATAAGATCTATATTCACAATGGGATAATAAAATTTTATCCTGGTAATCAATTTGGAAAAAACTCAGATAATCATGGAGAGACGTGATGATTCACTTGATACTGACAAGAACTAAAAATTATATATATATAAATGTATGCTATTGAGTCAAACCTCAAAATCACGCCTAGCTACATAGATTGGTATGTGTGGCTGGACATTGTTTGTCCAGTCTCGAAGGTCATCAAGACCTGCATCAGGAATAAAAAAACATGTTTGTTCAAACCAAAGAAGAAAAAAAATCCAAACATCTTCTGAAAAGTATACAAATCCTCAAATGTAGTGTAAAAGCACAGAACATATTCTTCAAATAGTATGCTAACTGCATAAGAGTATTTGTAGAGAACATCTGACAAGAAGTGAAAAGATCAGTTGTCATGTCATGTTGCAAGCAAGAAAGCACGGAATATCAAATCACTTCCCATATCCATATCGGATACGTTCGACATTAATACTAGTTGGATACTTCTCAGATACGTCTCCGATACTCTTGTAAGTTATCCTATTTTTCAAAATTAAACACAAAACTCCAGATTTTTCTTGGATACACTTGAGAAATTTCCCCGATACCTCCATGCAGGAGGGTATTTTCTTTCCTTTTCGATGTTAACCGTTTAATGATGGACAGTCAATTTTGTAGTCTATGTTGTTATTATTTAAATATGATAAAAAAGAAAGATAGGTGCCCCCAGCGGAGGCAGTCAACCATCAAAGCGCTAAGCCCCTAACTCTTGGAATTAGAATGGGTTACACACGCTTCAAGTTTCAACTGCGCCTTACCCCGCCTTAAGAGCCCCAATAAAGGTTAATGCAAATAAATGAAGTTTTGATCGACATTTCCGAGCTATATATCGTCGTCTAACTTTGGTCATTGAATCAAATTAAACCTTAATGAATAACTAATTAATTTCTCTTCTTTCGGTCATCCTTTACCCCCATCAATTAATAACAAAATGGATTATTCTGATATATAAAATATAAATTCCAATGGATTGGAGTTAGGATTCGAATGATGACTAAATGATGAGGGTATAAAAATTAATATTATCGTGTCAAGTATGGACTATATTATTTTGATAGCCTATTATACATTATGGATATCTTTTTACATAGACATATAGGAATGTGTGTATGAAGATATAAATACATAAATATGTACACACATACATATATATACACACTGATGTATTCTAACTGCATGGCATTTTACTTCTTAACTTTTGTCATATCTATGTATCCATATCATGTTGTATCCATGTCCATATCCATGTCCATGTTTCATAAGTCACAAGGTATGACAAAAACATAAAAATAGTGATGCTTTAAACAACATTTGAACCCCCATCACAAAGGGGGGAAAGCATTTGAACCATTGAATTAACAAGGTCCTCTTCGATTAAAAAAAAGGTACCATCATAAGTTCATCATATAATCTCCTCATTTTAGACAAACTTTGAAAATAAATAATGATGCTTGCATTAAGCCATAAGGGATGAATTTTTCTTAAAGATGCACACATTCACCTTCCTTTCTGTTCTTTTCTTTTAATTTAAAAACAGTCCTGTAAAAAAAATAAAGAAAAAATGAAAACAAAATAAAACAAAATGAGAAATGCTTGCGCAACCTTGAATACATAAAAGGGAACTACATATCCAAAGCTAGCCTAGCGAACACCTGGATCAATACCACACTCAAAAAAGTTCTTCTCTGTTTTCTGGCTCTAATGCTTTACATAATAACATAGGAAAAATAAAAATCCCTATTGCAAATCCAAAATTACCTCATGCAAGTTAACCTCTAACCTTTAGAGATGTCGCAACCATAGGAGATAGAGATGGCATTAGATTTGAATGCTATAACAAAGAGGCGTGGCTCATAGCAAGACAATGCAATTATGCAAGCACACTTGCATTGAAAAAGAATCATGTATGTCATGTGTAACGGAATGTATAAAATATAGATTCAAGGAAAAATCTAAATTATTTGTCATGTATCAAACATAGATTTAAGGAAAAAATTAAATTATTTATCATGTACAAAATATAGATTCATGGGAAATTTAGATTATTTGTCATGAACAAGGTTCGGACAAAACCGATCCGTCTTGGCCGAGCTGATCGATTTCAGCTGAAATTGAACCAAAATTGACCCCTAGTTTCGGTTGTTTCGGCCCATTTGACCGAAACTAAAATCAATCATAGGTTAGTTCTTTAATGTCTTTTCTGGTGCCTAATATTACAGTGGGATTTTTTTTCAATTAGTTTAGTATATAGAGAATTAATTTTCAATAATGATCTCTTTTTTTTTCAGTTGAAAAGGGAGAGACAATAAACAGAATCATTAATGAGTCCATACCTCCGAAAAGGCCCTTATTAGTTGTTATAGTACCTTTAAAGATAAAGAAACAACAAAATACAAAATGTTTCACAGCCATATGATATTTTCCATATAAAATAAATGCAGCCCTATAATTATATGCATTTGATCAAATAGTTGCTTAGGCCCAAAAAAATGAGAGAAACACCAAAATTTAATATAATTTTAATTCTTCTAAAAAGTGAAGAGAGTTATTTGAATGCACAAATCAATAAAAAGCTTCAAAAGTAACATTTTTGAACAATAAAAGTTCAAAAAGTAAATAATATATAATCATAGTTCAAAATACTATTATATGTAATGAATTTTACTTAGACATAATGTCAACTTCAGCTTAAAACAATCAAAACAAATACTTTAAAATCTTGTGTAATATGTTTTCTTAGATTCTTTTCCCCCCTATTGCTAAACATTTTTGAATTTATTCCTTGAATTTTCTGATCAAAACTCCAAAAGATTGAAGCAAAACTTCTGAAAAAAAAGCTCCACAATCCAGCCAAAACTGAAATGTAAATGAGTTTTTGAACCTTGGTCATAACAGAATTATCATATGCATGGTGCTTGATAAATGATGGGATTTATTGAATGAAAGAATGAGTGCAGAGGGAGGACTGAACTTTAGATTCTAGTGCAACTCCCCTACCACTTATTTCTACCAGTATAACCAACTTCAGATGTTAAGATTTGCAGCAATAGTCTAAGTTGTGTTATTCAATGATATAACCCCTAATGCCATGATGAATTCAAAAGGTGCCTTACCTATTTTTAGCTTTCTTGTTGCTATCTGGGAGATTTTTCTGCCACAACATGTGACACTAAACTAAAACCCAGCCAAAATTAATTATTTAGCAGCCCTATATTTTTGAGGCACCTTTAGTTTAATTATTAATCAGTCCTTTTTTATCTTTATTATCATAAGCTAAAATTTATTTGTGCTAAATGAGACACTAGCTAAAATCTCAACCAATTTAATTTTCAAGCATATTAAACTGTAAAAGAAACAATTTACTTTTTACAACAATTTTAAGGATCTTTTATCCATGACACCATTAGTATGAGGATCCACAGATTTGTATATAAATGCAAAAATTTGCACCAAATATATGGCTTATATCTAAGGGGAAAAGGGGGCTTTAGTACAAGTTCACAACCTCCAATTGCATCTGCATGAGAATGAGTAATAATGACTGCATCAATTGTTCTCATCCTGACAGAAAGGTAGCCAGTCAGAAGAAGAAGAAGAAGAAGAAGATACAGAAGCATGCTGGGAAATTATCAATAAAGCCAGATATCTATGCATAAAGATCATCACCAGTCTTTAAGGAACCAAATACGATCAGAGGTTTAGAACTACAAAAAATTGAAATAGAGCCTTTTTATAAGCATAACATGTGATCTGCAAAAGAAATCTATAGTATGTACAAGTTCATTACACTAAATTAAGAAGAGTCAAGAAGCAAGATCACATGAATAGGTATAGTAATCTCTGAGCAGGCACACATGCGTGCAGATATAGTTTTCTAAAGTAGATCATATGTTATGCTTACCTAAAGATAGTAGTTCAATTTTTAGTAGTTCTGGACCTCTTGTGCATGCATGTGTGCATGTGTGTGCATATATACGAGCATTCAATATTTTTGTTATCACCTTTTTAATTGCTAAGAAGAAGAAAACATACAGTTTGGTGGACTTACAATTTTAACAGAATAAAAGTCACAATTCAGTTATGGCACATGTGTATCAATCTCAACATTTCATTCTAGTTCTGGCACAAGCACATATATCAATCTGTGTAGCATCATCATATAGCATACATGCGCAAAGATATATTTCTGACTATGCTATAGGTGAAACCACTCAAAAGATGCAGCAAAAACTAGCATGGTAATTCCATGAATGCTGATAATTCCATGGTCCATCAGCATCTTATTCTGTCTCTTACAAAAACTCAAACATCAAATGAGTGAAAATCCATAAATCATTTAAAGTAATCAAAAATTTTCTGTATCATCAAGACCCAATCCTCCAATATTCTTAGGTGATGCAAAGCTCGAATACGGGACAATCAAAGCTATCCAACCCACAATCTTTTCTCACAAGAGATTTTATCAAAAGTTAATTTCCCAATTTCGTAGAATAATAACACTTTGTTTATATATATTGTTTCTAGACAAGGTTTATGGAAACTGGTTTTACATAGGATTTCAGTTGAAGAGAGATAGCAGCAAAAGCAATTATTTTTGTGGGATATTATACGTGTTAATTTTATATAACCATTTACAGTTGAAGCGTTCGATTAAAGGGAAAAAGAAGTGGACACCTTAAGATGATGAAGGTAGTGATATTTGAAAGGGAATCCTTTAGAAATTAATGAAAGGAGCCCAAGTAGAACCCAAGTTGTAGTTAACGTGGCACAGGATTGGACCAAATTTAGTACAGATGGCTAGAGAAATTTCTAGGGAATTTGAGAGTAGGAATTAGATAGCATATCTGCAAGAAACTTGGTCATACAAAACCAACTTTAAATAATGATCAACAAGAAATTGATGAATGGCAAGAACAACTGATCAAAAAAGCTAGAGATGCAAAGCAGGCCATGTTCTTGGTATCCAATGATCTTGCATGATAGTTCAGTCTAAGAGAAAGAAAGAGACCTAAAATGACTAGGATGATAAGGATAATGACCAAAGAAGGTGGAACCATCCCAAACCGTCCGGTTCAAAACATACCGAGCTGTATTGGTGGCAGATTGGGACAGTTCCGGCAATGAAATCGAGAAACCAACTACAAAAGGAAAGAGAGAAAAAGAGAGAGGGCGGAGGGAGAGGAAGAGAGAGAGAGGGTGGCGGATGGCCCACGGAAGCCGACAGAGGGCCGGGAAGCCGCACGGAAGGGTGGAGAAGGGGCTTCATCTCCAGTTCTCCTATTTCGTTCCAAACAAGGGTCCCTCTCCATGATCCTTATATCGTTCGAAACAGAGGAACCATAGGCGAACCCCTCCACCCCTCCATGCAGATCCCTTGCCCTCTGTCGGACATCTGCCACCCCCCTTCTCTCTCCCTCCCTTCCTCCCCCACACACTCTCTCTCTCTTTTCCTCTCTCCCATTCTACCTCTCCCCCGCCCGCTCTACAATGCACTCCACCGGCCTCTGCAAGTATTCTCCTTCTCTCTCCCTCCCTCCTCTCTCTCTCTCTTTTTCTTTCTCCCATTTTTCCTCTCTCCTGCCCTTTCTACTGTGTTAATACGAGCCTGGCATGAAATAGCATGAGGGCATACCGAACCGTGCCACCAGGCAACCGACCCAGGCTCTAGTACCGAAACAACAATCCTTAATAATGACAATTGAAGCAAATCATCTTGTCAAATGCATTATAAAAGAAAGCGGTCCTGGTGGAATATGTTGGTACAAAGGAAACATGGAAAATATTTCAACTAGGATAGAGTAGAAAAACGTTAATATTAACCAGCATGTCTTGTTCCATATACATGTTTGGCTTTGAAGGATCAAGGGATGGGCTAACTAAGTTTGAAATGTTTTATGACCATTCCTCGTCCTGGTATTAACGCTCTAAAATGTGCCAGATTTCTGTCTAGGGCATGTCTGGAAAAGCGTATGAGAGAATTATCATTTCTTGATCTAATACTTTTTACTTCTCAAAAAATAATTGAAAATTCACAATGCTTGTGTGTATGTAGGTATGAATGCAGAGAAACCTTAGTATTAACCAGCATGCCTCATCTACATGTTTAGCTTTGAAGGATCAAGGGATGGACTATTTGCCATTCCTCAGCCTGATATTAACCCTCTAAAATGTGCCAGATTCCTGCCCAGGACACGTTTGGACAAAGCTCACAAGAGAATTACCATTTCTTGATCTAATATTTTTTAATTCTCAAAAAACAATCGAAAGCATGTCATGCTCGATAATAGGCTTTAGTTCATCTGTAATCATAACGATATTATCAAACTCACTCCCTCATTGTGAAAAATTTTAGAAAAGATGAACTTATAAAGACAACCTAAGGAGATGCCATTTTGCATACGCTGCACCTCGATGATGTTTGTCTTCAGGAAGCATGGAAACATTGGACATATAATTGATGATGACCACTTCAAAGTCATAAAATATTAGTTAGATGAGTACAAACATCATCCCATGCATAAAAATCCTATGAATTCATTGCCATTTCCTTTACATGATCATGAATATAATGTATATATCTCATCACAGAGAATGAAAATGACAACATTAATGGGGAAAAAAAAGAAGTTAAAAAGGTTAATAAAGAACTATTACCCAAAACTAGGGAACCACCGAAGTGCGCTATGGTAGAAGAATCTGCATAATATAGCCAGGAAGTGAGAATTTACAGATTATAATTAATTAAAACATAAGGTGTCTATATTTATTATGTGCACATATTGAACTAGGAATTCTTAATTTACAAACCAATACAATTTTATAGCATATAATGGAGGAAAAAAAAGAAAGAAAAAAGTGTTTGATACCAAACTCTTCGAGCTGATAATTCTTCTCGTCTTACCCTTTGACTTATAATAAGGAGACATAAGGCATAAAAATGAAAAAGGACATGTACAACTAATAGATGTCTAAAGGGAAAAGGGAAGAATCCTTCTGAACAAGTGAGGTTGATAAGGAAGAAGAATAAAAGAAGAGAAAAAACATGAGGGCACACAGAGAAAAGAAATTGTTAATAGAAACTGTATAATGCAAACCTAAATGTAAGTAACTCCATCCATGGATCATAAAATATGAGAGAGAGAGAGAGAGAGGAAAGATTAAATATGATGCATACTTGCCCGCATCTATAAGAATGTTAAATCTTTCAATAGAATTGGTATAACGTATAAGGATGCTTGTGTTAAGCCTCCTATTTTTATTGCCTGGCTCAGTTGCCTCTGAGCAAACCTGAAAAGGCAAATTAGAGCCAGCCTTTTAGACACAATAACAAAAAAAAGGATATTTGAAAAATTAACTGTGATCTTTCACTTAAGAATTAAAATTATTAGCACCATCTAGTAAACTATATAGAGAAGGCCAGAGAGCTGACAACCTTACCCCACATGTCTTCAATTGATTAGTGAGGCAGCTCACTCGAGGAATACCTTCACTAGTTCCTGTGCCTAAAAAAATGATTTCAGACTGTTCCAGAGGCATTTGAGCCATTCCATCTCTATCAGCAATGTCTGAAATGGATGAAGTATAATATTGTTGATAGTAACATCATTTAACTCATTAAAATACGTAATTGCTATACCTATTACGCTAGTATTACACAAGATTCATTTAATTGTTAATTCCTTCTCACCATGCAGTAAAAACGATATAAGGGATAAATAGAAACACAAAATGGATCTGGCATATAGATGAAGGGTCCTGATCATAAACAAGTCATAGGAGGCCAATGAAATCATAGACTCTATTGCTAGAATGGGAATCTAACTTAATTTTCTCTTTCCCTGTGCTAGTTTAGTCAAAAAGAATTTGAAGGTAATTATTACACTTTCTGGTCTCTTTTTTCGTTGCTAATTGGAATTGCTAACTGGATTCTTGCATTCTTCTCTGGATTCTTGCATTCTTCTCGGAGGTGACTGATAGTCTAGCTCTTTCCATTTCTATTAACAAATTAGTGTAGTGCAGCCACAAACATATAACCATATTTATACAGCTTTATCCCATATATTTGGAAGTTAGCTCTATAAATCCTTCCTTCTCCTTCCTGTCAGCTAGATAAATATTCCTTGAATGGATGCATTTCTCAAATTCCTTATCTCGTTCCCATGATAATATCAGGCACCTTCATTGTATAAATGCTGTGAGGCCCAGCCCACAAGGGCCATTTTGGGCTGAAGCTGGTGGTCCCAGCCGACTTCAGCCCAGGCCCAAGGAAAGGCCACAGCAGAGGATCGTGATATAAATTATGTCCAGGTCCGGGGTGTGACAAATGCAACTTCTACTTCTTAAAAGAAAAAGTTAAGTCCTTTTCCCTCTCCAAGGCCATTCATAGGGGCGACCATCTTCATTATTTTTCATCACTTCATGATATTGCTGTAAATAAATTCTCATAATCATCCATTCCTATTTTTCTAATTATCCACCTCATCTTTGAAATCTTCCTATTCCCCCGATATTCAATTAGCACCAATTAGTGGTTTTTATAAGTGGTGCATAAATGAACATAGGCATCAAGACAATACACTATTACATGCCATCATCAACTGAAAAATGAGTTTGACAAAGCGACACTGAAATACATGAAGAATCCTTCAACCATGCCTTACATACCAACAGATGGCAACAATGCAAAAACAATCAATTCCTTGAAAACTAGATGCTTAGAACCAGCTTTCAAGGATAAAGAATTCCTTCAAAACCAATAATCCATGATTGCCAAGACATAGCTCTTTCATGCAAAACAACAATACATGTAGAACACATAGACAAAAGGTATCAGACCAACAATGTAGAAAAAACTTGCAAGAATCAATGAACTATTGAGAGTAAGATATATGCATACAAGCGAAAGAATAAGAAGAAAGTAGGTTTGCATTCAAGAAACCAAGAATATTCAGGAACCATTGTTGAAGAAACCTACAATCCTTTAGTACTAGACATGATGAGAAGAACTATCTAAGTTCTGAATCTGTTCTTTCAGGTCCGTTCATAGGAGAATCAAGAACTTCTTGAACGACCGTTACCAAGAACAGCAAATCTTTGATGAACATTTTCGATAATCTGTAAACTGTTAATATAAAGATAAGCACAGATACTTCAAGAAAACATATATATGAAGTTAGCACCCAATAAACCAATAATTTTCTAATATCCAAGAAACCAACAATTTTCTACGACTTCAAAATATTTTCTAGCCCGATTCTTGAAATACTCATACCCGGAAATCAAAAAACACCCTACAATCCCTTGGCAAGCATGACAACAACGCATAAACCAAATCCTGGACCTATTCTCCCATCTCCCATCAAAGAAAGACCAAGAAGTGTTCGATCAAGAACCATTCCAACTACCAGGAGCAAGAGCATCAAATCCTCGAAAGAAGAACCTAAAATTCGGGGAAAACAAAGACACAGACGCACAAAGAACTACATCAAACAGCTCAATACGACGCGAAAAGAAGATCAAGAACACTTGAGGACAAAGAGGGGGCCTTACTGGATTGGAGGCGGCCTAGGGAAAACCGGCGACGGGAGGGAGGAAGGCCGCGCCGAGGGACTGCGGTGGCGGCGGAGTGGAGCGGCGAAGCGCTCCATCGGAAGGCGGAGGGGACGAGGGAGCGAGTGGTGGCCGGAACGAAGGGCAGCAAAGAGAATGCGCCCATGGAGACGGCCGTTGCCCCAAGAATTCGGAAGGAAATTATAGTGGGATCGAAAGGATTTTATATGGAGGGAGGTCGAAGATTCTCAGATTCCGTGCTGTATGGGCGGGATAGCGGGATGGTTCGTCCGTTCGTTGGAGGAGAGTACACCGATCGGACGGTGTACCTGCGGTCTGATATAAGGCCGTGGTGCAGACACGCGGTGTTTGAAACCCGGCAAGCCAAAATGGACGGTCACAGCCAACAATAACCTCCCTACACGTCGTGCATTAACGCGATCGTAGGGCTGAAAAAACGCGTCGTGGAATTGCCACGGCAAGGCTGCGATGGACCATAATGTAGACAAATGTGAGTCAGCAAGCTAACAAAAGACTAGAGTTAGAAATCGAATAAGTGATCAAGTGGAGGAATAATAAAGAACAAATTAATTTATTTCTGTTGTAAAATAAAAGGTAAAGAGATTGGAGATAAGAAAATAAATAAGACACAGAAATTGTAGAAAATTAGTTCTTCAGGAACTAATAGTATTTCTTATTCCTTTTTATGTCTTTCTTTCTTTTTCACTTATGTACATTTTATCCTCCTTAAAGTATCCTTTTATAGGCCTAAGGTTATAATGAGGAGATATAATGGTGATAATGAGGAGATATAATAGTCATAATCACAGGACAATTAAAGGACAAGAGAAGATGAAAAGGTGGATGAATATAGACATCCTCAAGAGATAAGGGGCACATCTAGGAGTTACAAAAGATGGAAAACCCAAGAGGTGGGGAAACTCAAGACGTGAAGGTTAAGTGGTCATCCACCCAAATATAGTGGATTCATAACACTTCCGCTTGGATGACCGTACACAAAGAGCATGCCTTGTTAAAACCTTGCCAAGGAAAAACCAATGACAAAGAAAAAAGAGTACAGTATTCTTGTGTACCATCAAGTGCTTTAGGATTGCCTCATTAAAATCTTGCAAAAGTAAACCCAGTGGGACAAAACCTTGCAAAACCTTAGCGAAGGAAAAAGAGTACAATTGGCACAAAACTTCAAGTCCTTGACTCCCCCTAAAAAGTGCATGATCAAAGGTCTTTAAGTTGTTGCATTCCAATGTTATGCACAATCTTCTTAAATGTTGCAGTTGGCAATGCCTTGGTGAATAAATCTGGCAGATTTTCACTTGACCGTATCTGTTTGACGTCAATATCACCTTTCTCCTGGAGTTCATGAGTATAAAAGAACTTAGGTGAAATATGCTTCGTTCTGTCACCTTTAATATAGCCTCCTCTAATCTGGGTGATGCAAGCAGCATTATCTTCATATAAAATTGTTGGGCTATCATTGATTGTGGATAGACCACACTTTTTTCGAATATGGTGAATTACTGTATCTCAGCCAAACACATTCTCAACTTGCCTTATGGATAGTAATAATCTCCGAGTGATTCGAAGAAGTAACAGATAATGTTTGCTTCATAGATTTTCATGATATAGCAGTACCTCCATAAGTAAACAAATATCTTGTTTGAGATCGACCCCTGTGTGGATCAAATAGATAGCCAGCATCTGCATATCCAATCAACTGTAAGTTTGATCCATTAGGATAAAACAATCCCATATCAGTTGTTCCACGGAGGTAACGAAGTATATGCTTGACGCCATTCCAATGTCTTCGAGTTGGAGTAGAACTGAATCTTGCCAATAAGTTAACTGCAAAGGCTATATCAGATCGAGTGCAATTTGCAAGATACATTAGTGCACCAATAGCACTCAAATATGGTACTTCGGGATCAAGAATTTCTTCATTCTCCTCAGGAGGACGAAATGGGTCTTTCTTCACATCAAGTGATCGAACAACCATTGGGATACTCAAAGGATGAGCTTTATCCATATAAAAGTGCTTCAAGACTTTTTCTGTATATGTTGACTGATGAACAAAAATTTCATTTGGAAAATGCTCGAGCTGCAGACCGAGACAAAATTTTGTTTTCCCAAGATCTTTCATTTCAAACTTATTTTTCAAATAAGTAGTGGTTCTTGTGAGCTTCTCAGAAGTTCCAACAAGATTAAGATCATCAACATAAACCGCAACAATAGCAGATCCAGATTCTGACTTCTTAATGAAAACACATGGGCATATAGGATTATTCTCAAATCCCTCCTTCAATAAATATTCGTTGAGGCGATTATACTACATGCGCCCGGATTGCTTCAATCCATATAAAGATCTTTGAAGCTTGATATAATACATGCTTCGGGATGTACTTGCATTACATGCTTCAGACATTTTATATCCTTCAGGGATTTTCATATATATATCATGATCCAATGATCCATATAAATATGCAGTGACCACATCCATCAATCGCATATCTAATTTTTCTATAACTACCAAGCTAATCAAAAATCTGAATGTAATTGCATCCATAACGGGAAAATAAGTTTCTTCATAATCAACCCCAAGTTTCTGCAGGAAACCTTGTGTAACAAGTCGTGCTTTATATCTCACAATTTCATTATTTTCATTACGCTTCCATACAAATACCCACTTATATCCAACGGACATTACACCTTCAGGTGTTTGGACTACAGGTCCAAAAACTTTCCATTTTGCTAATGAGCTTAATTCAGCCTCAATTGCTTCTTTCCATTTTGGCCAATCATTTCTACATCGGCATTCTTCGATGGTCTTTAGCTCACTTTCCTCATTACCTTTGGTAATGCCAACATTACTTCTGGTAATGTCAAGAGCCAGTTTAAATAAAAATATGTTGTTGACAACGGTTTTATTTCTATCCCATATTTCTCCTGTACTTATATAATGTATTGAGATCTCATTATTTTCAGGTATATGTTCCTCTTCAGGGGATAACTCTTCAGGAGGTTGTATTTCTGGAGATTTTAAAATGGGAGTTATGGTCTCTTTAGGAGCACCAAATTTTATGGTCTGTTTTGTGGGTATGGCCTCTTCAGGAGCGCCAGTTTCTTTTCTTTATACTTTTCTCTTCCGAGGATTCTTATCTTTCGATCCAATAGGTCTTCCATGCTTCAGGCGTGCCTCAGACTCATTTGTTGCTTTATTAGCAAGTTGTCCTTCAGGGATCTCAATTCTTGCTGGAGCATTACCAGCAGGAATATGAGATTTTACTACACTTCTAGTGTCAGTAAATACATCCGGTAATTGATTTGCAACATTTTGCAAGTGTATAATCCTCTGAACTTCTAGTTCACATTGATTTATACGAGGATCAAATTGAGATAAGGGCAAATAATTCCAAGTGATTTCACATCGTGCTTCAGGCATCGACTTTTCTCCCCCTAATGATGGGAAGATTGTTTCATCAAAATGGCAATCCTCAAAACGTGCCTTAAACAAATCCCCTGTAAGGGGCTCAAGGTATCTAATAATAGATGGAGAATCAAAACCAACATATATACCAAGTCTACGTTGAGGACCCATCTTAGTGCGTTGTGGGGGTGCAATTGGAACATATACAGCATAACCAAAAGTGCGAAGATGAGCAATATTTGGTGGTTGACCAAATGCAAGTTGCGAGGAAGAATATTTATGATAAGCAGATGGTCTAACTCGAACTAATGATGCTGCATGCAATATAGCATGTCCCCAAGCAGAAACATGTAATTTTGATTTCATAAGCAAAGGTCTAGCAATCAACTGAAGTCTTTTGATAAATGATTCAACTAAACCATTTTGTGTTTGTGTATGAGCAACAAGATGTTCAATATCAATTCCAATTGACATGCAATAGCTATTGAAAGCTTGAGATGTAAATTCACCTGCATTATCCAATTGATTTGTCTTAATTGGATAATCAGGGAATTGTGCTCTCAATCTAATTATTTGAGCAAGAAGTCTAGCAAATGCAACACTTCTAGTAGAAAGAAGACAAGCATGTGACCATCTAGTTGATGCATCAATCAAAACCATGAAATATCTAAATGGTCCACATGATGGATGTATTGGCCCACAAATATCTCCATGAATTCTTTGTAAAAATGAAGGAGATTCAACAACAAGTTTTGAGGGGGATGGCCTAACAATCAATTTACCTTGAGAACAAGCAGAGCATGGATAATCACTTAGTAAAAGAATCTTCTGGTTCTTTAATGGATGCCCAAATGAATTCTCAATAATCCTTCTCATCATTATAGAACCTGGATGTCCAAGGCGATCATGCCAAATCAGAAAGATCTTTAGATCAGTGCACTTTTGGTGCATTACAACATTTGATTCAATCATTTTCATCGGTGTATAATACAATCCAGATGAGAAAGCAGGCAACTTTTCCAAAACAAGCTTCTGGCCCGAATTCATTTGAGTAATAAGAAGAAGTTCTTTGTTGCCTTCATCGGTGGTTTCAATATGATAACCATTACGACGTATATCTTTAAAACTCAATAAATTTCTTCTAGACTTTGATGAAAAAAGAGCATCGTTAATACAAAATGTTGTGCCTTTTGGCAACATAATATATGCTCTTCCAGAACCTTCAATTAAATTTGATGAACCCAATATGGTATTGACATTGGCATTTCTTAATTTCAAGCATTGAAAATACTTTTCATTTGTAAGAATTGTGTGAGTTGTAGCACTGTCTACCAGACAAACATC
>JAOXJJ010000725.1:2307318-2343287 GCA_025769935.1 Phoenix roebelenii | reverse complement strand
CGGAACCGAGGGGACGGATCTCAGAACAGGGGGTGGCCGTGAGGGGATTGATGGATGGCCGAGGCGGCTCACCGGCGTCTTGGGAAGAGGGAGCCGAGGGAGGAGAGGGAGAAGAGGGAGAAGAGGGAGCTCGGTGGTGCCTTAGGGAAAGAAAGGGTGAGGTTTTATCGTCCCCACCGTAACGGCCCTCCGCCGCGAAAATCACGGCGGTCGGGCGAAATCTGGGGCCGTGAATTGGCCGCGAATTGGCTGGGGGGGTGCCGCAGAATACCCGTGGCGCCCTTGCCCCGTTTGTCCCCCGGAGGAGCCGGAGAGGATCGCCATCGCGATCCTCTGTTCTGGCTCCTCCCTTAATTGAATCGGGGCTGAAGTCGGCGAGGGCTGCCGACTTCAGCCCCGTGTCTCACACACCTATCCGCAGGATTCTACGAGTTCGCCCCTAATCTGAGTGGGGGGCATCTACGAAGTCACCTTTTGAGCTCGGCTCGAGGTACCCTGCGGCGTCAACGGGGAGCCTAGACAGAGTACCCTCATCCACAGGATTCTACGAGTTCGCCCCTAATCTGAGTGGGGGGCATCTACAAAGTCACCTTTTGAGCTCGGCTCAGGGTGCCCTACGGCGTCAACAGGGAGCCTAAGTAGAGCACCCTCGTCCGCAGGATTCTACGAGTTCGCCCCTGATTTGAGTAGGGGACATCTACAAAGTCACCTTTTGAGCTCGGCTCGGGATGACCTGCGGCGTCAACGGGGAGCCTAGGCAGAGCACCCCCAACCACGGGATTCTACGAGTTTGCCCCTGATCCACAAGACGTTCGGGTGGATATCTATCTCCGAACTTATTATTTCCGAGATGGCTTCAACCCCTCGGGTGGATTTCTAAGTCTCGAGATGGCTTCGGCCCCTTCGAGAAAACTTCTACGTTCGGGTGGAAGTCTATCTCCGAACTTATTATTCCTGATGTGGCTTCGCCTCTCGGATGGATTTCTAAGTCTCGAGGTGGCTTCAGCCCTTCGAGCAAATTTCTACGTTCAGATGGATGTCTATCCCCGAACTTATCATTTTCGAGGTGGCTCTAACCCCTTGGGTGGATTTCTAAGTCTCGAGGTGGCTTTGGCCCCTCGAGCAAATTTCTACGTTCGGATAGATGTCTATCCCCGAACTTATCATTCTCGAGGTGGCTTCGGCCCCTCGGATGGATTTCCAAGTTTTGAGGTGGCTTCGGCCCCTCGAGCAAATTTCTACGTTTGGATGGATGTCTATCCCCAAACTTATTATTTTCGAGGTGGCTTTGATCCCTCGGGTGGATTTCTAAGTCTCGAGGTGGCTTCGACCCCTCGAGCAAATTTTTACATTCGGGTGGATGTCTAGCTCCGAACTTATTTTTTTCGGGATGGCTTCGGCCCCTCGGGTGGATTTCTAAATCTCGAGGTAACTTCGGCCCCTCGAGCAAATTTCTATGTTCGGATGGATGTCTATCCCTGAACTTATTATTTTCGAGGTGGCTTTGGCCCCTTGGGTGGATTTCTAAATCCCGAGGTGGCTTCGGCCCTTCAGGTGGATTTCTAAGTCTCGAGGTGGCTTCGGCCCCTCGAGTAAACTTCTACGTTCAGATGGATGTCTATCCACGAACTTATTATTTCCGAGGTAGCTTCGGCCCTTCGGATGGATTTCTAAGTCTTGAGGGGGCGAACGGATGGATTTCTAAGTTCCGAGGTGGCTTCGGCTCCGCGGGTGGATTTCTAAGTCTCGAGGTGGCTTCGCCCCGTCAAGCAAATTTTTACGTTCGGATGGATGTCTATCTCCAAAACTAATTATTCCCGAGGTGGCTTCGGCCCCTTGGGTGGATTTTCAAGTCTCGAGGTGGCTTCAGCCCCTCGAGCAATTTTCTATATTCGGGTGAATGTCTATCCCCGAACTTATTATTTTCGAGGTGTCTTCGGCCCCTCGGATGAATTTTTAAGTCTTGAGGTGGCTTCAGCCTCTCGAGCAAATTTCTACGTTCGAGTGGATGCTTATTTCCGAACTTATTATTTTCGAGGTGGCTTCAGCCCCTCAGGTAGATTTTTAAGTCTCGAGGTGGCTTCGACCCCTCGAGCAAATTTCTACGTTCGGATGGATGTCTATCCCCAAACTTATTATTTCCGAGGTAGCTTCGGCCCCTCGTGTGGATTTCTAAGTCTCGAGGTGGCTTCGGCCCCTCGAGCAAATTTTTTCGTTCGGATGGAACTCATCTATGCCCCTAAGTTAACAGTAGCCCCCGGACGGGCTTTTATCCTTGAGATAATCTATGACCGCTTCTTTCGCTCTCCCAGACAAGACTTAGAACGGCCCACGCTATTAAACAAAGAGCTGCGAGCTCGTTCCTAGGGGTATACCAAACTTGGAGTTCCTCCAAGTACTAAGCACAGCTCCTGCTGTGCAAAACGGACCCTAGTTTGGGTCACATAATTCAAATCTTTATATCCATGCACGAGACAAAGCGAACTCAAAACACTTACTAAAAGAAAAAGGGGACTTTATTGCAAGAAAAGGTGGAAGGCCGAATACAAGAGCGCCCGACCTCATGGTCGGGAGAGTTACGAAGGGCCTAAACGGCCAACTTTACAAAAGTAAAAATAAAAATCAATCAACATGGATGACCTCCGCACTAATATCAGTCGTGGCCTTTGACTCAACTGCAACTTCGGGAGCACCATCCCAGCCCGCTGCGGTGGCTTTTAGCTCCGAGGCCGACCTCAAGAATGGCTGATGATTCCATCCCATCGGCCTTTATGGAGGCAGTCTCCGGCCCGGTCTTGCCAGCAACTTCGGCGGCGTCCTCTCCTTCCTCGGCGTCCTCTCCTTCCTCAGCGGCCCCGTCCGTGTTCGGTTCAAGGCCGCGGAGGTCGACCCCAGGGCAGAGCTGCTGAACTTAAAAACAACAATTGTCGAAACCTTGGATCATGGCGACAGCAGCCCCTTCCACCAGTTCAGCAATATACTCCCCCGACTGGTGGAACTTCTCGATGGCCTCGCAGGCGGACGATTCCACCAAGCCCTCAAGCTTCACAATCTTCATTTCCCGCTCTTCCGCCTCGCCCCGAAGGCGGGCTAGAGCAGCTTCAAGCTTGGCAATATGGCTTGTTGAAGAAGAGTGGGCTTGGGAGTACTCAGCCTCCATGACTTGGAACTGGGCAACTTTATCCTTTATTACGGCTTCGAAAGCGCATACCTTCTTTTTGGTCTTCCGAAGCCGTTGTTCAGCGGCAGCAGCTTTCTCCTCGGCTTCGTGCCGCTGCTACTCGACGGCTGCCACTCGACCCTCTTCTTCCTGCCGGCATTGCGCAGTAGACGCCGCCCGGCCTTCAGCCTCTAGACTTTGGAGCTTGGCACGCTCCGTCCTCAACTGGAGTACCTTCAACTCCTCCCGATCAGCGAGCATGTGGGATATCAACACGTCGACCACGTGAAGAGACTGGCATGAAAAAGAAAGTATCAATAAGAGTTAAACACCCACAAAACAAAAAGGAAGAAAGAATGAACATCACTTACCCGTATGCTCGCCGAATAGACATGATCGATGAGGTCGCCAAGATCGCCCTCCATCAGTGCACGGTCGCGCGGAAGCATGATGCTGCGCACGAGTCCACGGGCGGCCTCTTTGGATCCGAAGGCCGAATCGCCCTCAGGTACGCGCCGCGATGACTCCCCGTTGAACTGGGCAATCATCGGCTTAATTCCCCCCAAAGCCGGAGCCTCGGAGGGAGTCACAGCCTCGACACACGCCGAGAATGTGGGAGGAACTGAAGTCCCAGGCCCACATCTCGGCTCAGGGTCCGGCCCGGACGGTTGAGCTGCGGCGGCAATCTCCGGGACTTGGTCGGTTGGCGCGACCACTGCCCGGGCGGGAAGATCCTCCCCAGTCGTTGACTAGGGTACCTCAGCCTCCCCTACGGGCCCCCGACTAGGCCTAGCCAAGATGAGAGCAACAACTCCTTCCTGCCCGACCTCATGGCTGACTCTCGCCTTTTTCGACCTCCCCTCAAGACGGACCCCTTCGGGGGCGGCCCTCTTCCTTTTACAGATGGCCACCAGTGTCTTGGTATCGAAAATCATCCCTGCAATATCAAAAGACAAAAAGTCTTTTTAGCATCCTCGACGTAAAAAGGAAAGTAGGAAGAGTCAAATCGCTCTTACCCTTGGGACGGGTGGGACTCAGGCCAAGATTCACCAAAGCCTCCTCGCTGAGCAGGTCGGTAAGCCGATGAGTCTCTTTCAGTCCGAGCAAACTATCTAGGGTATTCTGCTTGGACTGCGACAACTGCGGGAGCCTATTATTCACCGAAGCCAACAGAAAGCTCCAGGTCGGATTAAATCCCCACGACCGCTCGGAGCAAACGTAAAAAAAGTTATCCTTCCATCCATGGATGGAAGTGGGCAGACCTCCGAATAACTTGCGACCCCCTCGAGGGGAGAAGTACCACCACCCCTTATCTACATAGTTGCCTTTTAATAAAAAGCAGCTCCTGAAGACGTTCACCAAGGGGGGAGGCCATGTGCTAGGCAGAGGGAAAGAAAACCGATGATTAATCTCCATGAGTTCGGGGCGAGCTGCACGGGCACCAGGCCATACGCCGTTAGAAGCTCGCCCATGAACCTATGAAGAGGAAACCTCAGCCCTGCTTGGAGTGTATCTACATACACTCCGACCCAACCGTTTGGGGGATTGGTAACTCGGCCCCCAAGGTCCGGGAGTTCAAGAATGAACTCCGGGGGAATGAAAAATCGGGCTCGAACCGAGCCTACATCCTCATCGGTCATGAGCGAGCCGGTTCCAGAAGGGCTCGAGCCCACCTCAATTTTGACCTCTTCCCCCTCAGAGGAAGCCTGAATTTGCGATGGACCTGCATCGATGCCCTCGTCGGCGAGTCCATTGCCCAGGTTCTGGAACTAAAAGGAGGAGGAAATTGAAAAACTCTCCGAGCGACCGAAAGAAAGGATAAAATGCCTACCCAAAAACTCGCCGGAAAAGATGGATGAGCAAAGAAGAGGAACGACCCTCGAAAGGGAAAAACGACGGATGACACGAAGGTTAGCTGAAAACTCTCAAGAATGCTCGAAAGAGAATTCCAACACTTCGGCAACGGCGGCTAGACCAGGACAGGAGGAAGGTCAAGTAACGATCCTACGACTCCTTCTTCAGGCCTTATATAGGCTACCACAGCGGCTCCGATCGAGTGACCTAAATTAATCATACGGTCCGGAATCCGCCATATGGCGAGCCCTAAGGAGGCCTCAACAAATCTCTTCGAATCGCCTCACTAAATGCGGATCATTATGAAGGGCGCTCCGGAGCTCAAAATATTGATGATTGACCTCCCGCCTTCTGCCGAATGAGACGCATCGGACAAGGAAGCATTAATGGCCGACTCTTCATGCTCTGCCAAAAGGAATGCTTCGGGGGACGGGGAATTAATGGTCGAAACCCTCCTCGTCCCAATTCAACCACTTTCCAGAAAGAGACACCTACGTAAAACCCCAGAAAATTTTCGCGGCGAATTCTATTCCCAAAAAGAAATCTAGTAGCTCGGATACCATGAATCCGGCGTCGAGCTCTCAACCAAGAAGTACGCCAAAGCCTACCCAGTCCAGTACGCGCCTCTTCTTTTGAAATTAAAGTAGTGGACGATCAGGAATCTGATTATTTCCATCGTTCGAGCGGCAACGCAGCTCAACCTCGGAAGTGGGGGGCAAATGATAGAGAGAAAAACGGATCGTCCAGCCCACAACTAAAAGGCCACTCAGTTTCGGCCCAGTAAATACCAACGACGAATGACTAAACCTTCACTTTGGCCCAGAGCCAGCTTGTCCTCGGAACTCCACCAACTCCGGACATTCGCCGACTCCCCCGACCGAGCTCGGGGAGCCTCTCGATAAATGTCGATCCGTCCCGACCAAGTTCGAGACACCAACCCCAACAATACACAGCATATGCTCCGACCCTCGGGCAAGAAGCGCTCCCTCGAGTACACTTCGGAACCCGAGAAACCGAGCCCTCCCAGCCTACACCAAGCCGGCCTCACAAAAATGCCTGACATGACTACTTAACGAGCTCGGCCTCACCAACAACCTCATCCACGTGCAGGCCCATGCCCACCTATGCGGCCGTACTCAACCACACTACCACGTAATGCCTCCATAACTGGCCAACAGCAGTCAGACGACACCGCGACTACTCCGACCATACCCTGCTGTGACTATCAACGCCCTACCGTCCTTAAGAACAGGATGTATCGTATGTCAGCTGCCCATCTGGGCTGCACGCCATCCAGTTCAGAGCCATACCCCCTCATGATGGGGACCGACAATACCTTCGACACCCGGGCCACTCCACCGAGGCTATAAATAGCTCGGTCATGTAATTCCTAGGGGACTCTCTCTTGGCTGGTCTAAAATTTGTCTGCTCTAACTTGATCGTCGGAGGGTCCTCATCGGAAAAACTGATGAGGCTTTGTGCAGGTCCACGACCGTCATGCAGAAGGTGATTCCCGTCTTCCCCTCTCCCCACCGGCGGCTCCCACGGCTCAACTGGCGTGATCACCCTCGAGCCAGATTTGAACCACAACATATATATATATAAACCAATTATATCTCCATTCAAGTTGTTGTCGTCAATTTTAAGGATTATAACCAATGACCCTTAGTTTCCTTAAAATATATGTTGGAAATCAAAGTTGGGTGCTCATGAGGGTATGCCGAAGCCTAGTTTGAGCTCTAATTTATCTCAAAGTTATTTCATGGTGATATCTATTTAAAATACTACGTACAACTCTCATAAACTTTCTAAAAACTTTCCAACCAATTTATGATAATAGAGGGTAATCAGATTTTGATTTCTTTCGATATACTATTCAGATTTTATGGTAATATTAAGATAATTATCACTATCATAATATTATAATAATAACAGGCAAGAACAAAAGAGCAATAATATTACTTTTATTGCTCAGGTGTGTAATCATAACATTAAAGCAAAACTATTTTGTTATTATGTGGTGTGAGCGCAATATATATAGGTGAGAGAGCAAGGCAAGGGGGGAGACATTGGGTGTTTTGGAGATTGAGTGTATTGGATTTCTTGTTCCAATTTTATCGTTAGAAGTTTGGATTATTTAGAAAATAAATTTTGTCTTTCAGATATTATTATGTTTCTCCAACGAACTTTCAAGAACGGGTGTAAACCCAACTTTTTAATACAATATATAAAGAACTAACTGTTAATTTTTGCAGCCAATACACAAATGCTGCTTGTTTATTCAGAAAAAAAAATGGCTGAATAAGTTTCGAGAAGGTTTGAAGGAAGAAAAAATATTTTCAAAACTTTATTTTACTAGAAAATACAGTTATACTTATGATTGGCTTTGTCTCTTAATCTCTATGTGAGATATTCATCCATTTCTATTTCCGAATTTTTTATCAATTTATTTTTCTAATGTGCACTCTTTAATATGTAATGGCAAAGAATATAAAATAATATTGTCTGATGGGCGCATCCTTATGGAGTACTCCAAGATTCAAGAAATCATGCCATCACGGCTATGAGCCATTAGTCAGAAGCACCTTCTTCCCATCTTAAGACGTGCTTTGATGGTGGTGCCTTAGTTGACGGAGCTTATGGATCTGTGGATTTTGTGATTAGGGAACGCACCTCTAGGTTAATTGTTGTAGAGGAGTGACGCACTTCTGGTTTGATTGTTATTGTAGAATACATAGTATTTGAAACCAGTCTTAAAGCATGAATTAACACTATGCTTAAGCGAATTTTGCTTCCACTATGTTGCTATTGCAGATTCAGCAAATTCACTTCAGGATAAACAAAACCGAAATAGAATCCTAGCTAGCAAAACTAAAATTCTCCAGAACAACTGAATGAAAAGTTTTGAAGAAGAAGAAGAAGTTGACTGAAATCTGTGAAGAACATTGGCTATTTATAACCCTAAACCAACAAAACTATTGGAACAGTGTATGTCTAAAAAATAACTGCTCATGCTGTTATTTTTGTACAAAACCGATAGAAACTGCCTTTGGCAGATTATTTTGTAAAAATAAAAGTAAATAAATTCATAGTCGATCTGAATTTTACATATGGCACAAATTTTCACCAAAATCTTACTTGAACATGTGCCAAGTGCCAAGTGCCAAGTGCCAATCTTTGATTAATATAATATTGACTTTTCCTCTACAAATTTCCACCAAAACCTTACTTCAATATGTGTAAGATATGAATGCTTATAAAGCTGTGAGGACCCGTGCGGGCGTGTATTTAGTCCCACATCGGTTATTCGCTGGGTAGATCTTGGATACTTATATAGGATCAAGGAACCCAAATAATACCTTCCGGCTAGCCATTTTAGGTGAGGTCCTGGGTTGTTACACAAGTTTTCTAAGAATCTTGATGCTTTTGTATTGCAAAAAATGATGAGCCGTTATGTCCTTTTTAAAGGAATGGTCGGTTGGGTTTGTTGCATTATGCATCAAATCATTCTACAACACATGGTACTCGATTTCAATAACCGAAATAAGCCTCTTGACTTGTTCTGCCATCATAACTAACGATAAAACATGTCGCTCCAGTAGTGGCCTTAGTGCCATGGCCACTTTGCTTATAGCTACTTTGTTGATCTTCTTGTGTAGTGATATGACAACGCTAGATGACTATCCTATTGGGCATACCAAATAAAACTTGTTTGTGAGGAAGCAAGTCGACAAGCTTGCAGCCTAGATATAGGCATGCCAGAAAGATTGTTTCACAAGTCTTATGGCTAGGGTAGGTGTGTATGCCTGCCACTGGTGTTGGATTAGCCAAAAAAAAAAGATGATAATAGAGAGATAGTGAGAGTAGTATGGGTCCAAGTTCCTTGACCTTTAAGAACTTTAACTGCGGTTACATTGCTTGCTTCAAAAAAAGATAGATAGGGTTGGGTGGGGTATAGCTGAGGCTATGATAGAAGAGATATACTATTATTGCTACTTCTAAAGATAAAGTAGAGTCCAATTAGTAAACTATAAGCATGATAAAGTGAAGGTAATGCAAAGATAATTAAGGATAAACTAGGCTCGTTGATGTGTCCAAAGGTGTTTTTCCTTTAGCATTATAATATGACATTTATAAGTGACCCTCATTAACTATCTTAAGGCTCATCCTTGGCCATTGCATTTTAAATAGGCCACTATTGCCAAGAGTGGCAGGTAGTGCTGCTACTCCACTCACATCCTATGTAGTAGTAAGATAAGTATCATCAAGTAGTTTTGCCACTTGTTCTTGTTGATATACCACAAGGCCCACTATTCCTATGCATGGTATGTAGTGTAACCACTCTTCTCATATCTTGATCAGTTTGACTACTCCTCTCACATCATTGATATGGCAACCATCATCCTTGGACTATGCTCCACTAAAGTCCTCATCCTAGGCTAATAGTTCTCTTTTCCTTTAGTCTATATTACATTTTTTGGCCTCTACCCTTACTGTTTTAGCCTGTATCGTTGGTCTATACAACCTACTTGAAGACCTACTACTTGCTCTATGCCAGTGGATCTTCCAAGGCATTATTTGATTGGCCTTTGGAATACTATTTTCAATCTAGATGTGGTATAAACACAACCATTCATCACTATTATAATGTCAGATTATGCTGAAGGTTAAATTGATGTTAGACTGTATTTACTTCTCTTTGCACTCCTCTATTTATCCCTTCAACTATCCTTTGGACCAAAAACGCCAAAATGGCTCCACTAAGCCTACATGAATGACCAGAAGGTTTTGACTAAAAGTACTCCTTTATACAATAGTAGCAAGTTCACCAAATTAGTATCAAGCTTTATACTAGCCAAGTATCATACCAAGCCGTGGTGTACTGGAGGCTATCCTACGCATAAGCTCGTGGAGGCTATACCACGCATAAGCTCGTGGAGGCTATCCCACGCATAAGCTCATGGAGGCTATCCCAATGTGTCAGCCCATGATATTATAAAGATTTCATGCGTAAGCTCGTAGAGGCTATCCCATGCATAACCTCATGGAGGCTATCCCCATGTGTCAGCTTATTGTGCTATAAAGATTTCATGTGGAAACTAATAAAGGCTATCCCATGACGAAGTTAGTCCAAATCATATCTTGTTCATCAAATTTACATATTTCTTTTGTCAAATTAGTTATCATTATACAACGAATTTTTCTCAAATTCAAAGTATCTTTGTTCACATAATCATGTTCTTAATAGCTGATATGTATAATAACAATACGAATATATTTGTACTAAAAATTATTTACAACATACCATCATAGGCCAAACCAAATTTATCGATGCAAATCTCACGAAGTAAATTCAGTAATACAAACCAATAAACATATATATATATATATAATGACCGAGTATAGAGATTCTTACCTCTACCTAATACTGACTAAACACAATGATTATGACCCACTTTACGGTCTACAGGCTGGGGTGCAGAATACCCTGATCAGAACTTTCTTGCACATATGACTCTTCCTCTACATAATTAAATTTGATTATCAAAATAAAATTAAATAGTGGATTGTAACCTAGACCACCTATCGGCATCCACTAGGGGTTCATCACTTGGTCCTCCAAGTCCTAGTTACCACCTACCCATGTCAAATAGAGAAAGACATCAATATAGAGAAAAAGGGGAAGAAGAAAGAGAGAGAAATAGAGAGAGGAGGGAGAAAGAGAGAGAAGAGGGGAAACTCTCTCTTCTCTCTTCGTGAATCAGGAAGCTCGACTTCTCCTCCTTTCTCTTTCCCTGCAAGTCCAAGAGAGTGGCGGCCATGGTGGCCCGGCCCCCACTCGACGACAGCCATGGGGGCCGCAGCCCTGGCCAAACTGGCGGTCGGCAGTGGTGAAACTCAGGAGAAGCTAAAATAGGGCACCCCTATTTTGGATCAAATCTCGACGATTTGCTAGTATAAAAATAAGGTAAATCATTACTAAAAGACCGGAAGAAAGAAGGAAAGAGAGAAGTCGAAAATCATACCTCGGTCTAGCAAAGTTTCGATGATGTTTCCGACGAGGAATCAAGGAAGGAAACTCGGGAATAGAACTCGGAATTGATGGCTATTCTCGACGATTTTGGTGGTAGAAATCAAAGGAGGGGGAGGGAATCCTTAAATAGACAAAAATCCTTATTTGTGTTGCCTTGAAACTTTGGATTTTCCGACGTGAAAGGACCGAGATTGAGGTGGAAGAAGACTCCCAACCGGAGTCTTCCTTCAACATGAACAGACCGAGATCGAGGTGGAAGAAGACTCCCAACCAAAGTCTTCCTCCTCATTTCCTCACATGTCGTGCACGTGAGGCGTTGTGGGCCTGGCCACTTCGGGCTGGCCCACAAGCCAATGGACCATCATCAAAGTTATAATTGAAAAAATTCAACAAGCAAGAGATATTATGAGAATTACAAATTTGGGTGGGGGGGAGGTGTTAGAAATTAATTTGTAATTCTAGAATTTAAGAGTCGTCTAATTCTAATATATAATATTTTGGAAAGCCAGTGACATCTTAAGTAAACAAAGAGTTATGTAGAGATCAAATTGTCACTTTTGCATTCATAAGTGGTAGCCTATGAGTCGTTTTTATATCTATAAAAAGGTGGACTAGAGTCTTAGCATGGACAAGCCATTGGGAGCCTCTTGTACCACTCTAGTATGCATGAATAAAAATCCTCCATGCTTCTCACTAAAAATTTCTCCTTCTCGCATCTCGTTTCCTATATTTTATTTTGTACCAAACAGAAACAGCAGGCACAATCTCGCTCCAACTCCAGCGCTTAGCAATTCAAAACAGTCTCCAGGCAATGGATTTTCATTCAATGAGTTAAGAGTTGCACTTCAAGGATGTGGTTTCGCCCCGTGCATAGTGCGTGGCTCCCTGAAGTTACCAACGGGACCCAGACCTTTAATTCGACTTCATTTGGAACCCACATCATTTATCCTTTTGAACTAACATTAAATATGACAAACTAAAATGGGTGAGTGTTGTAAAATACAACATAAAAAAATTGAAGACAAGAAAATAAATAAGAGACAGAAATTGTAGGAAATTAGTTCTTCAAGAACTAATACTATTTCTCATTTCTTTCTTATGCCTTTCTTTCTCATTTCACTTGTGTACATTTCATCCTCCTCAAGGTACCCTTTTATAGGCCTAGGGTTATAATGAGGAGATATAATGGTAATAATAAGGAGATATAATAGTCATAATCACAAGACACCCAAAAGACAAGAGATGTGAAAAGGTGGATGAATGTAGACATCCCCAAGGGATAAGGGGCACATCTAGGAGTTACAAAAGATGGAAAACCCAAGAGGTGGGAAAACTCAAGAGGTGAAGGTTAAGTGGTCATCCACCCAAATACGGTGGATTCATAACACTCCCCCTTGGATGACCACACACAAAGAACATGCCTCGTTAAAACCTTGCCAAGAAAAAATCCAGTGGAAAAAAACCAATGGCGAAGGAAAAAGAGTACAGTATTCTTGTGTACCATCAAGTGCTTTAGGATTGCCTCGTTAAAACCTTGCAAAGGTAAACCTAGTGGGACAAAACCTTAATAAAGGAAAAAGAGTACGATCGGCACAAAACTTCGAGTCCTTGACTCCCCCTGAAAAGTGCAAGATCAAAGGTCTTTAAGTTGTCGCATTCCAATGTTATGCACAATCTTCTTAAATGTTGCAGTTAGCAATGTCTTGGTGAATAAATCTACCAGGTTTTCACTTGACTGTATCTGTTTGACGTCAATAAAAGAACTTAGGTGAAATATGCTTCGTTCTATCACCTTTAATATAGCCTCCTCTAATCTGGGTGATGCAAGCAGCATTATCTTCATATAAAACAGTTGGGCTATCATTGATTATGGATAGACCACACTTTTTCGAATATGGTGAATTACTGATCTCAGCCAAACACATTCTGGACTTGCCTCATGGATAGCAATAATCTTCGAGTGATTCGAAGAAGTAGCAGATAATGTTTGCCTCACAGATTTCCATGATATAGTAGTACCTCCATAAGTAAGCAAATAACCTGTTTGAGATCAACCCCTGTGTGGATCATATAGGTAGCCAGCATCTGCATATCCAATCAACTGTGAGTTTGATCCATTAGGATAAAATAATCCCATATCAGTTATTCCACGGAGCTAACAAAGTATATGCTTGATCACATTCCAATGTCTTCGAGTTGGAATAGAACTGAATCTTGCCAATAAGTTAACTGCAAAGGCTATATCAGGTCGATTGCAATTTGCAAGATACATTAGTGCACCAATAGCACTCAAATATGGTACTTTGGGATCAAGAGTTTCTTCATCCTCCTCAAGAGGACGAAATGGGTCTTTCTTCACATCAAGTGATCGAACAACCATTGGGGTACTCAAAGGATGAACTTTGTCTATATAAAAGTGCTTCAGGACTTTTTTATATATGTTGACTGATGAACAAAAATTCCATTTGGAAAATATTCGAGCTGCAGACCGAGACAAAATTTTATTTTTCCAAGATCTTTCATTTCAAACTCATTTTTTAAATAAGTAGCGGTACTTGTGAGCTCTCCAAGAGTTCCAACAAGATTAAAATCATCAACATAAACCACAATAATAGCAAATCCAGATTCTTACTTCTTAATGAAAAAACATGGGCATATAGGATTATTCTCAAATCCCTCCTTCAATAAATATTTGTTGAGGTGATTATACCACATGCGCCCAAATTGCTTCAACCCATATAAAGATCTTTGAAGCTTGATAGAATACATGCTTCGGGATGTACTGGAATTGCATGCTTCAGGCATTTTATATCCTTCAGGAATTTTCATATATATATCATGATCCAATAATCTATATAAATATGTAGTGACCACATCCATCAGCTGCATATCTAATTTTTCTGTAACTACCAAGCTAATCAAAAATCTGAATGTAATTGCATCCATAATGGGGGAATACGTTTCTTCATAATCAACCCCAAGTTTCTGCAGGAAACCTTGTGCAACAAGTCGTGCTTTACATCACACAATTTCATTATTTTCAATATGCTTCTATACAAATATCTACTTATATCCAATGGGCATTACACCTTCAGGTGTTTGGACTACAAGTCCAAAAACTTTCTGTTTTGCTAATGATCTTAATTCAGCCTCTATTGCTTCTTTCTATTTTGTCCAATCATTTCTATATCGGCATTTTTCGACGGTCTTTGGCTCACTTTCCGCATTACCTTTGCTAATACCAATATTACTTCTAGTAATATCAAGAGCCACTTTAAATGAAAATATGTTGTCGACAATGGTTTTATTTCTATCCCATATTTCTCCTGTACTTATATAATATATTGAGATCTCAATATTTTCAGGTATATGTTCCTCTTCAGGGGATAACTCTTCAGGAGGTTGTGTTTCTGGAGATTGTAGAATGGGAGTTATGGTCTCTTCAGGAGCACCAAATTTTAGGGTATGTTCTGTGGGTATGGCCTCTTTAGGAGCGCCAGTTTCTTTTTTTTGTACTTTTCTCTTTCGGAGATTCTTATCTTTCGATCAAATAGGTCTTCCACGCTTCAGACGTGCCTCAGACTCATTCGCTACTTTATTAGCAAGTTGTCCTTCAGGGACCTCAATCCTTGCTGGAGCATTAACAGCAGGAATATGAAATTTTACTATACTTCTGGTGTCAATAAATACATCCGGTAATTGATTTGCAACACTTTGCAAGTATATAATCCTCTGAACTTTCAGTTCACATTAATTTACACGAGGATCAAATTGAGATAAGGGCAAATTATTCCAAGTGATTTCACGTCGTGCTTTAGGCACTGACTTTTCTCCCCCTAATGATGGGAAGACTGTTCATCAAAATGACAATCCTCAAAACGTGCCTTAAATAAATCCCTTATAAGGGGCTCCAGGTATCTAATAATAGATGGAGAATCAAAACCAAAATATATACCAAGTCTACATTGAGGACCCATCTTAGTGCGTTGTGGGGGTGCAATTGGAACATATACAGCACAACCAAAAGAGCGAAGATGAGTAATATTTGGTGGTTGACCAAATGCAAGTTGCAAGGGAGCATATTTATAATAAGCAGATGGTCTAACCCGAACTAATGATGCTGCATGCAATATAGCATGTCCCCAAGCAGAAACATGTAATTTTGATTTCATAAGCAAAGGTCTAGCAATCAACTGAAGCCTTTTGATAAATGATTCAACTAAACCATTTTGAGTATGTGTATGAGCAACAGGATGTTCAATATTAATTCCAATTGATATACAATAGCTATTAAAAGCTTGAGATGTAAATTCACCTGCATTATCCAACCTGATTGTTTTAATTAGATAATCAGGGAATTGTGCTCTCAATCTGATTATTTGAGCAAGAAATGTAGCAAATACAATATTTCTAGTAAAAAGAAGACAAACATGTGGCCATCTAGTTGATGCATCAATCAAAATCATGAAATATCTAAATGGTCCACATGAAGGATGTATAGGCCCACAAATATCTCCATGAATTCTTGGTAAAAATGAAGGAGATTCAACAACAAGTTTTGAGGGGGATGGCCTAACAATCAATTTACCTTGAGAACAAGTAGAGCATGGATAATCACTTGGTAAAAGAATCTTCTAGTTCTTTAATGGATGCCCAAATTAATTCTCAATAATCCTTCTCATCATTATAGAACCTGGATGTCCAAGGCGATCATGCCAAATCATAAAGATCTTTGGATCAGTGCACTTTTGGTGCATCACAACATTTGATTCAATCATTCTCATCGGTGTATAATACAACCCAAATAAGAAAGCAGGCAACTTTTCTGGAACGAGCTTCTGGTCCAAATTCATTTGAGTAATAAGAAGAAGTTCTTTGTTGCCTTCGTCGGTGGTTTCAATATGATAACCATTACGATGTATATCTTTAAAACTCAATAAATTTCTTCTAGACTTTGAAGAAAATAGAGCATCATCAATACAAAATGTTGTGCCTTTTGGCAACATAATATATGCTCTTCCAGAACCTTCAATTAAATTCGATGAACCCGATATGGTATTGACGTTGGCATTGCTTGATTTCAAGCATTGAAAATACTTTTCATTTGTAAGAATTGTATGAGTTGTAGCATTGTCTACCAGACAAACATCATCACCATTCAATTCCTCAGTAAGATCTATGTCTCTACAAACATACAAAACATATGTAAAATTTTATTACTTAAAACATAACATAAAGTCTTACAACATGATAAAGAAAAATGCACTAATTAAAGGAAACACTTCCATCACCAATCAAATGATCAATTCTACCACTAGGATCTTCAAAGAAATCAGAAACATCAAGATGAGTAATATCAACCCCATTAGAGTTTTCGAAATGTGTTGATGGTTTAGCAAAATTTGTTTCAATTCTTTTTTCTTTTTCTTTCAAAGAGGCTTGGTAGAGGTCTGCCAAATGCTTAGACGTACGACAGGTACGCGACCAATGTCCATTCATACCACATCTATAATACACATCTTCAAATTTCTTTTTACTCTGAGAGCCTTCTCTTTTATCTGAGTTATTCCACTTCTGGTGGTACGGTGCATCCCGCTTGTTATTTTTCCTTCTGGTGGTTTTACTTCTGGTGCCACCATAATAATTTTTTCTATCACGTCCTCTCCCATATCTATGATTCTTTTGGAATGATTTATCATTCTCTCCATAAAATGATGTGCCATTCGCTTCAAGGAATGGTATGGAACTAGTGGAACAAGATTGGTGACTTTTCAACAAAAGCTCATTATTTTGCTCAGCCATTAGAAGACAAGATATAAGTTTAGAATATTTTGTGAACTTCCTCTCTCGATATTGCTGCTGCAGGAGCACATTCGAGGCATGAAAAGTAGTAAATGTCTTCTCTAATATATCCTCATCGGTGACTTTCTCACCACATATTTCAAAAGTGAGCTGATTTTAAAGAGTGCAGAATTATATTCACTAACACTCTTAAAATCTTGCAACCTTGGGTGCATTCAATCATATCGAGTTTTTAGGAGGATTAAGCACTTATGGTGCTCATATCTCTCCTTTAAATTATTCCACAAAATGAGGGGATCTTTTACCGTTAGATACTCAGTTTTCAATTCCTCATGAAGATGGTGCCAAAGAAAAATCATTGCTTTAGCACGGTCCTGCAGGGACGCTTGATTTTCTTCCTTTATAGTATTTCCAAGGTTCATTGCATCAAGATGGATCTCAGCATCAAGGATCCAAGATAAGTAATTCTTGCCAGAAATATCAAGAGCAACGAATTCAAGTTTGGTAAGATTCGACATTCTCTACAAACAAGAATCATAGGATTATGAATTTGTATGATACAAATTGCAAGTGAACAATTTGACCATTTTATGTCAATCATAAAAAAACATAAATTAGATGTTGAGAATACTAATTTGAAAAAGAAACTTACAGATTGGAGAATGACATAGAAAATATTTTTCTTGTAGAAAGAACACCACGTACTTCCACAATTGGTAGAGCCTTCGTGCTGATAACGTGTTGTAAAATAAAAAGGTAAAGAGATTGGAGACAAGAAAATAAATAAGACACAGAAATTGTAGAAAATTAGTTCTTCAGGAACTAATAGTATTTCTCATTCTTTTTTATGTCTTTCATTCTCTTTTTACTTATGTACATTTTATCCTCCTCAAGGTACCCTTTTATAGGCCTAGGGTTATAATGAGGAGATATAATAGTCATAATCACAAGACAATTAAAGGACAAGAGAAGGTGAAAAGGTGGATGAATGCAAACATCCCCAAGGGATAAGGGGCACATCTAGGAGCTACAAAAGATGGAAAATCCAAGATGTGGGGAAACCCAAGATGCACATCTAGGTAGCTCATTTTGCCTCTCTTTACATCAAAAAAATAGTATTAAGCTGAAAATTCTATAAAATTTGTAGATTAGGCTACAGAAGAAGCGGAGGAAGAATAACACCAACACCACCAACAACAATAATAACTAACAACAACAACAAAAAATCAAAGTAAAACAAAACAGTACCAAACCATAAATCTTTTTGATGTGCCCATAGATACCTCTCTGAATCTTGGCTGGTATAGCTTGTACCCTTCTAGATCTTAGTAGGATTTGCTCTGATTTTACTTTGGATGATATAAAAAAAAGGTGGTCTTTAGCTTCAAAGGCGATAAGAGCCTAGGGCTAGATGGTTTCACTATATGTTTCTGTAAGAAAGTGTGTGGGAAAAAGAAAAATAGAGAGCTCAATCTATGGGGAATTCCTTCATTTATCTTCCTTACTTTTTCTGTTTACAGAGGTAGGCTTTATATAGAGTTGGATGAGATCGTAACTAACTAACAAACGATTGTAACTGACTAACGTCCTACCAGTTCAGCTGAAAAGATTCCAGCTCAGCAAACGATGTGGCTAAAAAACTTAAAAATAGAGTACCAATACAGTACATAGTAAAGAACAGAAAAGAAGGAGAGGAAGAGAATTCGAAAAGAGTTCATTCAACTTTTTCCACTCCTTTGCTTCACTTTGAATGCAGCTTGGATGAGATCATAACTAACTAACAAACGATTGTAACTGACTAACGTCCTTCCAGTTCAGCTGAAAAGATTCCAGCTCAGCAAACGATGTGGCTAAAAAACTTAAAAATAGAGTACCAATACAGTACACAGTAAAGAACAGAAAAGAAGGAGAGGAAGAGAGTTCGAAAAGAATTCATTCAACTTTTTCCACTCCTCTGCTTCACTTTGAATGCAGCTTGAGGTTGAGACTGAGGCTGATCTGCTGCTGTATACTTCAATATACCCCCCCCCCCAACAAGATGGAGAATAGAGATTGACTATTCCCATCATGGATAAATGGGATCGAAGAAGAAAAAACGGCAAAGCTTTGGTAAAAATATCAGCTAACTGCTGTTGTGTTCCAACATGAAAGGTTTGGATGTTGCCTTCTTGAATCTTATCTCGGAGCAAATGATGGTCCAATTTGGTCCAATTCGATGTGTTTGGTGTGTAGCCTGATTATTGCAAAAAAGAGTGGCGGCTTGTGGATGAGGAACTTGAAGATCATGCAAAATGTAACGCAGCCATGTTAATTCTGAGCAAGTAGTGGCCATGGCCCTATATTCCGCCTCTGCAAAAGAGCGAGAAACAATAGATTGTTTCTTGGACTTCCAGAAAATTAGAGAACTTCCCAAGAATACATAGTAGCCAGTCACTGATCGTCTAGAATCAGGACATGAGGCCCAATCCGAATCACAATAAGATTGCAATTATAATGTAGATGAAGAAGAGATCAGAATGCCTTGACTAGGAGATGTTTTGAGGTACTTGAGAACCTTGTGGGCAGCAGCCATATGTGTTGTGGTAGGCTTATCCATAAACTGACTTAGAGTTTGAACAGTATAACTAATGTCTGGTCTTGTTATAGTCAAATATAATAACCTACCAATAAGCCTTTGATAGACGGTAGGATCAGAGAGAAGCCGGCTTGTATCTTTGCTGAGTTTCAAGTTTTGATCTATGAAAATTTTGAGAGGTTTAGACCCCAATGTACCAGAGTCTATTAAGATATCAAGTGCATACTTTCTCTAACAGATGTGAATCCCTTTAGATGATCGAGCAATTTCTATGCCAAGAAAATATCTAAAGGATCCGAGATCTTTGATCTTAAACTTATTATCTAAGAACTGCTTTAGAGCAGAAATTGAATCAAACAGTAGCTGGCCACAATAATATCATCAACATATACCAGCAAAACTGTAAAAATATTACCATCCTTCTTAGTAAAAAGACTATAGTCGGCCTTTGATTGTGTAGAACCAAAATCAAGAAGAGAATTAGGAAATTTAGAGTACCATTGCCGAGAAGCTTGTTTGAGACCATAAAGACTCCTGAGGAGTTTGCAAACTTGGTGAGGTTTTTCTTTTGTATAACCTGGTGGCTTCTTCATATAAATCTCCTTTTCTAAATCTCCATGTAAGAAAGCATTGTTGACATCAAACTGTTGCAAATGCCATCCTCTTACTGCTGCAATAGACAGAAGACATCGAACTGTGACTAGCTTGGCAACAGGGAAAAATGTCTCATGATAGTCTATCCCCTCCTGTTGAGTGCATCCTTTTGCCACTAATCTGGCTTTATGTCTTTCCACAGTCCCATCTGAGTTATATTTAATCTTGTAAACATATTTGCAGTCAATGGCTTCTTTTCCTGGAGGCAAATCAACAATTTTCCAAGTATGACTAAGTTCAAGAGCAGTAATTTCTGCTTCCATAGCCTTGCACTAGTTAGGATTTTGAATTGCTTGTTTATAGCTTTGAGGTTCAAGGTGAGTGGAAATGGAAGAAGAAAAGGCTTGAAAAGCAGGAGAAAAATGCTGATATGACAAGGAATTAACTAAAGAAAAAAGTGTACCGAAGAAGAAGATTGCATCTTGTCCAACAAAGAGGCTGGTGAAGTGAGATTGACCTGCTGACAGTGATAATCCTACAGATATTGCGGTGCTTTTCGAATTCTAATAGATTTCCAAGGAATAGCAAGGTCAATATGATCAATAGGTTCAATTTGGACAACATGTGGAGAGTTAGAAGTAATGTTTTCATTGAGTATCAGAGGAGTACCGGTGGGTATCTCTTCTGATACTATTGAAGGGAATTGAGTATCAGAAGGAGAAGGGGTGATCCTATTAGTGGCTACAATGTCATTTTGTGGACTATCAGGAGGAGCAGAATTGAACATAGAAAACACGGGTTCTGATGTATTTTGTTTAGAATTAGAATTGAAGAAAGTAGTGTAAAAAGAAAAAATAGTTTCATGGAAGACTACATCTCGAGAGAGAAAAGTAGTATTGCTATATATGTCAAGGACTTTATATCCTTTAACACCAAAAAGATAACCCAAAAATACACATTTTCTGCCTCTTGGATCAAATTTCTTTCGACCATGGGACAAGGTAAAAGCAAAACAAAGGAACCAAAGACTTTCATGTGTGCATAGGTAGGTTTGGCATTGAAGAGTAGTTCAAAAGGGATTTTGTTGGCTAACAAGAGAGCGGGTGTTCTATTTATAATGTAGGCAGCAGTCATGATGCAGTCATTCCAAAATTGAAGTGGAATTCCTGCTTGGAATCTCAAAGCCTTGGCCACATTGAGCAAATGCTGATGCTTCCTCTTTACAATACCATTTTGTTGTGATGTCTCAACACAACTTCTTTGATGAATGATCCCCTTAGAGGCAAAAAAACCCATGCATTTGAAATTCTGCTCCATTATCACTCCTTAAAATTTTGATCTTCACTCCAATTGGGTGTCAACCAGATTATAAAAAACTTCTAAGCACTGCCTAGTTTCGGATTTGGTATTGAGTAAGTTGACCCAAGTACTTCTAGAGAAATCATCAACAATAGTTAGGAAATGCCTAGAACCATCATAAGCAGCCACTGAACAGGGTCCTCATATGCCACAATGCATAATTTCAAATAAAATGGAAGATCTTTGTTGACTAACAGGAAAAGAAATTCGATGCTGCTTTGCCATGGGACAAATACAGCAAGGTAATTCATTGATAGAAGACATTTTATCTTGTACAATTGGATCATCAATAAGCCGTAATCGTAAAACAGAAATGTGACCAAGACGACAATGCCAAAGGTCAGAAACTGATCTGTCATTCATAACAGATGCAGAAATAGAAAAATCTTTATGTGAAAGCTTTGAAAGAGTAGTTACTAAAATTAAAGAAGCAACTTCCATCCTCAGCAGGTGATATAGGCCATTTCTCACTTCATCCATCCCAATCGTTGTCCAAGATGAAAGGTCCTGAAGGAAGCAACGATTAGAGAAAAAGATAAAACAATAATTAAGAGATTCTGCAATTTTCTTAGCTAAAAGCAAGTTGAAGGAAAATGATGGAACACACAACACATCCTTCAGGATGATAGTATTTGTCACCTTGACTGTACCAATGTACATCACTGGCACTTCAATACCATTGGGTAATTTAACTGAATAATAAACAATAGCTGTCACAGTGGTAAAAAGTTCAGTGTCATAGATCATATGATCTGTGGCACCCGTATCTATTATCCAAAGAGTTTCATGAGAAGTTGACGGCTTGTGTGTATAGGTGGAAAAGCAAATGGAAATACCAGATATTTTGGAAACATTTGGAGTATGCGATGCAGGGGTGACAATGGACTAGATCTGATTGGCTGAGTGAGGAGCAGTGGAGGAGTCTTTGTGCTGAAGCAAGGCTAGTAGCTGCTAATATTTCCCTTAGTCAAAGCCACTTTGGTATCATTTTCTTCATCCTGACTAGCAGGAGCAGTGATGCTCGACTGATTTGCAAAAGCTACAGAACTCTTTCCTTTGTTGAAGAATTTGTGGCCTGGTGGATACCCATGGAGTTTATAATGTTTCTCCACAACATGGCCAGTCATTTTGCAATGTGTGCAAAAAGGAGCTTCAGCATTTCCAGCCTTGAAACAGTTCTCCAGTAGATGTCTTTGAACATTATAATGAGTGCAAAAAGGTCTGTCCCTTTTTTGAGTAGTTGTAAATTTTGAAATAGGTTTAGCATTGCCATTGAATTTTTTGGTAGCTAGAGCCATGGAATCAAGAGAAGGTATATTTGAAATCATTTGATGTTGTCTTTCTTGTTGTTGAATCAACGAGAACACCTTGTTCATAGGAGGTAAAGGGTCTAATAGCATGATCTGATCTCTCACATTAGCAAAAGAATCATTCAAACCCATCAAAAATTGTATAACACAATCTCTTTGGTACTGATCGAGCAATATTTTCAACTTTCCACAACTACATTCAGGCATCGGATCATATACTGAAAGCTCATGCCATAGAATTTTGAGCTTACCGTAATAGATGCTCACCGAATCATGTTCCTGTTATAACCTAGCCAGAGTTTTCTTCAATTTAAGAATACTTGGTCCATTTTGTTGAGAAAACCGTTCCAGGAGCTCCATCCATATATCTGAAGCATCATCAACAAAGACTACACTTGATTTGAGTGTGCTACTGATAGAATTCTGGATCCAAAAAACAACCATATCATTACATCGTTCCCAAGCTTCAAATAATGGATCCTCAGTATTCGTGGGCTTGGGAATGGTTCCATTAATGAATCCAAGCTTGTTCCTGGCTCTCAAGGCTCTACGCATCGCCCTGGACCAAGTAGCATAATTATCTGTGGTGAGAAGATCTGCAACTAGAGTCATTCCAGGATTATTACCATTCTCTAATCAGTAAGGATTTGCAGGGTCACTGAAGTTCAAAAATCTAGAAGTAGTTGATGAATTTGATGATGGGTTTTGAATGGAATTGGGTGTTGGGGAGTGCTTTGTATTTTTTGGAATTTCTGCCATGGCTGATAACTCTCACTGCTCTGATACCATGTAAGAAAGTGTGTGGGAAAAAAGAAAAACAAAGAGCTCAAACATGGGAAATTCCTTCATTTCTCCCCCTTACTTTTTTCTGTTTACAAAGGTAGGCTTTATATAGAGTTGGATGAGATCGTAAAGAGTTGGATGAGATCGTAACTAACTAACAAACGATTTTAACTAACTAACGTCCTGCTAGTTCAGCTGAAAAGATTTCAGCTCAGCAAACAACGTGACTAAAAAACTTAAAAACAGAGTACCAATATAGTACACAGTAAAGAACAGAAAAGAAGGGGAAGAGAGTTCGAAGGGAGTTCATTCAGCCTTTCCCGCTCCTCTGCTTCACTTTGAATGCAGCTTGAGTTTGAGACTGAGGCAGATCTGCTGCTGTATACTTCCATAGTTTTTTCCAGCATTTCTAGGATCTTATCAGCAGTGACCTTCTCTTCCTTTTCACACGACTTTGTAACATTGATTTATCTAGGATCAATTATACCTTTCGTGCTCTGATTCCAAAGGAGGAGGTTGTCGGATCCCCATCGGACTTCAGACCTCTTAGCCTCATACACAGCCACATAAAAATTTTCATAAAAAAAATCCTTGCCACCATGCTACGGTGTTTTATGAATGAGCTCATAGATCCAGCATTGACTACATATATCAAAGGAAGGTCAATTATTGATTACTTTTTATGTGCCAATGAAATTCTGCACCACTCAAAAAAAAGGTGGCATTGAAGCTACCATTTGCTAACTTGATTTTTCTAAAGCTTTCAATAGAATCATCCACAAGTACCTTCTCAATGTTCTCTTGTAGTGCAACTTCCCTAGCAAGTGGATTAGATGGGTGGAAAACTTCTTATGCTCCTCAAAAATTGCTGTGAATGTTAATGGCAAACTTAGAGATTAGATGCCTTGCAGGCAGAGACTTAGACATGAGGATCTGTTGTCTCCTTTCTTATTCATTCTCGCTATTGACCAGCTCTGCAGGATGCTAAACAAAGCTGCTTTTGCTGAAATCTTTGAAGGGTTGAGTAATCCTTGGATCAGCGGAGGCACAAAAATTCTCCAACATGCAGATGATACCCTCATTTTTGGCCAAGTGAAGAAAGAGTATATTGTTGCATTGAAGATTGTTCTCTACTATGTCGAGCTTGCCTTCGGACTCTCTATCAATTATCTCAAGTTCCATCTCATTCATTGGAAAATAATCCCAGGCTAGAGAAGATTGTGCCATGTGGCTTAACTACTCCACCAAAGTCAGACAGAGCCTTGTCGCTATAATAGGTTGAGTCTAGATTGGCTACATGGAAGAGTAAGCTCTTATCCTTTGGTGAAAGACTCACCTTGTTCAATCAGTGTTTACCTTTATTCCACTCTACTACATGCCCCTCTTCAAGTTGTTAGGTTGGGTGTACAAGAGAATCGATGAGTATAGAAGATCTTTCTTATGGTCAGGTTCTTCAAGCTCTATAGGAATCTCATGCAAGGTGAATTGGTAAACGGTTTGCATGCAAAAGGATAAAGGAGGGCTAGGGGTAAAAGACATCACTCAACTAAACCTCTCTCTCTACTTGCTAAATAGTGTTGGAGACTGCTGTATTTTGATGCAAAACTATGGAAGCTACATATTCAGTTTGCTCATCACAAGAAAGTTAAACTTTCTATGAGCTGGAAATCTGGGCAAAAATGTTTTAGCCTTTGGAAAGATGTAGTTCATGCTCTCCCAGCATTTTGGAATAGGGTTCAGTTGGGAATCAGCAATGGTCAAAGTACTTTATTCTAGAAAGACAGATAGATTTGTGATGTCCCACTTTACGTTCGAGAAGTCAAAAGAAAAATGGCATGATGGCTGAACTCTTTAATCAAAGGATAATGAATTGGAGAATCAGGTTACCTTCTTCTAGCTCTTCACTGGTCTAGTCACAATTTACCTAGTTGTCGGTTTTCTTGCCACAGTCACTTTAAACCAAGAGGAGGATTAGATCATTTGGAAGTCAAGAAGCAACGACAAATTTTCCTTAATATCAGAGGCATTAAATGTAGGTTCGCATCTTCTCTTTGGAGTCTTTCTATTATTCTTAAGATTAAATATTTCCTTTGGTTGTGTTGGAGAAAAAACTACATTCTAAAGAGGTGATTAGAAAGAAACTTGGCAAGAACCCTAGCAAATGCATATTGTGCAACCGGACTTCAGAGATGGCGGACCATCTTTTTTCTTGCTGCCACTTCTTCTCATCTAGTTGGAAGGCGGTGCTTGGCTCTTAAGGTGCTGCATCCTCATCCTCTTTTAGTTACCTTCATCTCAACTAGATTCAGAGGAACTTTCAGAAAAAGGTTCAACCAGTTGTTCGTATACTTGTTGCGCCTATTGTGTGGGTGTGTTGGAAAGAATAAAACTCCAAGATTTTCCTTAACAAACATTCATCTATTGCGGTCATAGCCTCAGAAGAACTTGACATCTTCAATGACCGGTCTACATTATGTGACCAAGATCTTCTATCAGAATTTGGGTGAGTTCAGGCAAAGGTTAGAAATATCCCTAGAGATCTTCTGACATATAAGATATCTGGTTCTTTCTTCTCTCTTTTTTTTATCTTGTTTTATATACCACCTGTAATATAGCTTCTTTAAATCTTCCCTCCTCTCTCCTATAATTTTTTTCCAAATCTTCAATAAAAGCCGGGTGGCTATCCCTGCTTTCCTTTCCCTCAAAAAAGAAGAAGAAAAGACAGTCTCTCTAACCAGACTACTGGAAATTGTGAATCTTAGCAAGCAAACAAGCAAACTCATCACTCTCTATCATCTGAAAAAACAAAACAGTGCCAAACCATAATACAAGAAGCATACATGCGCAAACATGCACCTCAAATGTATCCACGAGATTCATTCAGCATGTTGCAAAAATTGTACAGTGTTTTGAGAAGAACTGAAGCCAGATCTTTCAATCCTTAAAAAACATGGACACTAAAGCACATCTGGAGGAGGTGTCGCTACCACAGTTTGTCCGCTCAAAGATGAGACTTTGCTATGCAGTTTTCCCTTCAGCTGCCTGATCTTTGCATCCACCCTCGCTGTGAAACCGATCTTTGTCGCCCACCTCGCCTTAGATCGTTCCCTGGTCCACATAATCTGATCCTCCACATCTTTCTTGTAGTACTTTATCTCTTGGATCACATGGTGATCCATTGGATTGTATAACCTCTGGTAGGAGATGTGGATCAGATAAGGGAGATTACAAGCTGTGGCAACCAAGAGAGTTACAGCCCAGAAGATGGGGGCTGGTGCAAGGGCTTCTACAAGTAACCGGAAGGCATCCCCAGATACAAGCGGTGACGACTCGCCGTAGGCCAGAAGGAAGAGGTACCAAGTGGCAATGCTTCCCCACACAAGGACTATTTGAATCCATGTGAAGTGACTCATTGTAAGGGCGATCTGCATGTTGACAGCACAGATGATGCAGGTAAACATGGTAGTCCCGATGGAAGCCATGTCGGCAGTCTGTCCCCCTCGGAGGAATGCCTGAGTAAAGAATATCCCAATATTGAGGAAGAAGATCATGAGGGATGAGTAAAGACCATTAGCCATCCACCCAATAATCCTATACCAATCAAAGAACAGATTCTTTGCCCCTTGCTGGTACAAAGCTGGAAACTGCATGCATTGAAAGTTGCAACAAAATGAGCAGGTATTGGAAGATGATCTCCCTAAAAAGAATGAGTGGAACAAAACATTTGAACCTATGCTTTCCCTAAACCAGGCAGCGAGACCGACCTGTAGGCAGACTTCAGAAGACACATCTTGCTCAAAGACTCCTAGCGATATCACGGGGAGTGAGGTGAGGAGGACATTGAATAGTATCATGTACCAGTCATCATAGACTGATTGCCCAGAGAAACTGGTGTATGCCTCGAAGTAGAACAATGTGAGGCCGAAGGCTATGTTCTTGTAAAAGAAGTAGCATATCTGAATGCATTTTAGGAGTTTTATGGAATATGAATCTAACATGAATGAAACGAAGAAAAAGAAAAGTATATATTCTGTTTATTTCATACCATCTGTGCAATCCTCTTATAACACCAGTGTCCGTGGACAACCAAAAGTCGCTCGAGGTACCGAAATTGGGAAATGGAGAAGTCGCTAGCCATAACAGCCTGCAGAATGCTGAGACCTGTGAATTTGCTGAAAACAAAGTAGGCTATTTTCTGACTAAGACCTACTGACCAATCATCTCCTTATGTGATAAACGTTTTCATCTGAAAAACTCACAAACTCATCTAAAAGGGAAATAAATCCTGAAGGTAGCTAGATAAGCATTTGTCACACCACCAACCTGCATTCCTTCCACTCCACTGATACCGACACCAATATCAGCCTCTTGAATCATTCCAACATCATTTGCACCATCACCTATTGCTAGAGTAACTTTGCCTGTGCCTTCTTTTACCAACCGAGTCACCTGCAGCAAGATATATAGTTCCAGTATGACTCATGGTATTTATCAAACATGAACAAAGGCTTGAAAATCCTACCAGTGCTTTCTGCTTAGGGGAGACGCGGCAACAAATTACAGAAGCACACTCGACTGCTAGACTTAAGAACTGATGCTTCATGTCTTCCTCCAATGCGTAGGCTAAAGCTTTTCCATCAATGATCAGAGCAAATGCTGCATGAGGATCAGTTTCTAACTTGATCATTTGAGAGGCATTAGTAATTTGCTTCTGGATATCCTCCTTCACAGCCTGATCACTCACCAAAGACAGAACCAATGCCTATCACGAAATCAACTTTCCGCACAGAAAAATACCTGATACAGCAACTGATGACATACATATGACTCAAAGATCAGCAGCTCAGTACCTTATTTGCATCTTGGGTTATTAATTCCTTGTTCATTGGGGATAAACGAATTTGTTTCATGCCCTGCCGAAGTAAACTGCATGCAAATCTACAAGAGCAAACAAACTCCCATTTAAGATATGCCTATGCTAAATGGCTATTTTCTGCAAACTGAATGGGGATGGAGGCATACCCTATGTTGACTGCAGTTTCCATCTTATCACCTGTCAGAACCCAAATTTTGAGACCAGCTTGTGCTAGTTTATCAATGCACTGAGGAACCTGTGGAGGATGAGAAGGAAAAGGTTAAAAGGAGTGCAAGGAACCTTCAACTTAATAATATAAAATTGTGGAGAAAAAAAAACTGACTCCTTTTTGTAATTTGTCCTCTACAGCAGTCGCACCAGCAAGAACTAATTCCTTTTCAATCATGTCAGCGGCTTGTTCCAGTTGAGCTTCCCGGTCTGGTCCTAGAGCAGTTTTTGCTTTGAGAAACTCAGTGTTCCAAGCTGAATACTCGGATTCCTCGAGCTTCCTGTATGCTAATGCCAAAGTGCGCAATCCAGCTTCTCCATATTCATTAAGATGCTTGCTTGTATCCGCCTCATACATTCTTCCATTCTTTGACAATCTATCGAAGATGATGCTGTGTGGTCCAAGAAAACATAATGCAAATTCTAAAATTCTTACGATCTCAGTTGCATAGAAGACTGTAATTGTGTTAATTATCATGCATGAAGAATTTCAAGCGATCATGTGTTAATTATCATGGACAACTTATCCAGAAAAAAAAAAAAAGGACAGACCTGTCTGCACCTTTGCAAAGAAGCAGCAGCTGTCCATTCTCATCCCGTATAACGACCGACATCCTTTTCCTCTTGCTATTGAATTCCAATAGATTGAGAATCTTGAACTCCCTGTAAGATTGGTAGTCAGAGAACAGAGAGCACTCCAAGAGGATTTAGGAGGGAGAGAGATAGCAGCAACTGAAAAGCTTCGGTCCATATTCTGACCTTTCTATTGGCTCTGCAGAAGAAGGATATCTTTCCCGCACGAATACACTAGTTTGAGTCCTTCTACAGAACTCAAACCCAAACTCTCTGGCAGCAACAAGAAAAGCACCTTCATCTGGCGACTCTGCTTCGTAGGTAAAGCCACCAGTTTCCTCATCTAGCTCAGGAATTGCTGTGTGACAAACCGCAAGTATTCGAAAGAACAAAAGAATCGTGCCTGGATTGGGTTCCGACATCCAATTTCCTTGCATGAGCCGATCATCTTCGAAACTGAAACCTCTTATCATAGGCTTCCGCGGCTTCTCAATCTTGCAAGTAATTCCACCTTCCAATTCGATCTCTGGCGATGACCCAAAGCCACTTCCGCCATTCTCCCAATAATCTATACCGCCACCGTTCTGCACTGAACCACCGGATTCTTCAGACGCAATCTGCTTCGCAGCGGCAATCTCTACTTCGCTAGAACTGAGACCATACGGGAAGCCTGCAATCGAGCATTTCAAGAAGTCCATCTGATTGCAAGTCAAGGTGCCCGTCTTATCCGATAAAATTGTATCGACCTGCCCAAGCTCCTCATTCAAATTCGAGGTCCGGGCTTGAGCGGGATTCCCAGTCTCCTCATCATACATTTGGAGATCTTGATTGATGAACATTGCCTGCAAGACCTTCACAACCTCGATCGAAACATAGAGCGAAATTGGTATAAGATATCCATACAGGATAAGAGCTGTCACGAGATGGAAGATGCCGGATAATCCCGGCGTTGATGGGCTGTAGAGGTGGCTGTCGTCACCCCACTGCGGCTGCAAGTACCACCACGACGGCATTTCGAGCTTCGTCTTCACCGCGAACCCAATGGAGCTGATCAACGAGACTAGGACGAGGACGGTGAAGAGGATATAAATTATGCGGTCCATTTTTTTCTCTACTCTGCTTCTTTTAGATGGAGACTCGGTTGCATTCTGCATCACTTTGGTGTCGTGACCAGTGAAGATGACGACTCCATATATGTAGCTGGTGTTCCGAAGCTTCGAATCTCTGAGAAGAACCTGACTGGGATCGAGAGCATACACCTGCCTCTCGTGCTCCAGATTACCCGCGAAAGTGTAGAGGCTGGGATTCGGGTCCTCGCATCGGATGGTGGCAGTGAAATCCTTAAATGAGCGATCGTCTTCGAAGGGCAAGGTCGCCTCCAACGATCTCTTGACCTTCAAGTTCGTCTCCCCATCCAAATTCATGGTCTCGACGTAGCATATCCCGTCCTCGTAGCTCGACGACAGCAGGAGGAGGTCTGCAGGGAAGAACTGGTTCTTCTCCACCCTTACGACATCGCCGACCCGAATCTTGTGCCAGAATTTGTTGCTGAAGCGGCCGTTCCCCTTGTGAACGAGGGCCTTGCGGAGGTTGACCTTCATGTCCTGCACGAACCTTCGCCAGTCCTCGAGCGCCTCCTTCGCCATGCTGAGCCCGACGACGAAGGCCAAGGGTGCGATCATGCTGACGGGGGAGAAGGGAGATATGGAGGTGACGGACAGGCAAGCGGCGAGGAGGAAGTAGAGGTTGGCGACCCGGCGGAACTGCTCGAAGATGGCTTTGGGGAGGAAGGTGACGATGTTGTACTTGGTGGTGGAGATATAATTGGTGGGGTAATCGAGGGGCTTCCTTTTGTGGGCGCGCGGCTGGTTGCAGCGGACGATGCGGGAGTGGCCGGGACCCGGGAGGGGGAGGGAGAGGGAGAGGGAGAGGGAGAGGGAGGGGCCGGCATCGGCGTTTATCGACTCCGGGTGGCGGATGCAGGAGAAGGTGTAGATCTTGCTCCATCGGAGCTTCTCACGTATCCTCCCCGTCCTCGGCATTGTTCTTCCCTTCTCTTCTCTTGGTTTTTTTCTCACTTCCGACTCGAAACCGAAGAAAACTATTCCCGTCCCCTTCGATTTATTCCTTCAGAGGGGCATTCGAAGGACGGGCAAACTGGTGCATGGAAATTTTGGGTTGGTTTTGATGCATGGAAATGCCTTCAAGAATCCGAAATCACAAGAAAGGATTCGAGTTTTGCTGAAACCAACGCCAAGAACAAGACGATTCATTCGGAAAGGAAATAATAAACTAAGTTCTGAAATCCACGAGGTATTGAGGGTTTCATACGATTGGAGATCTAATCTCAGCTACACATGCGTGCATTATCTGGGCTAGAAATTTGGAGTTTTGAACGTAAACTTATACGAAAGAAAAGTAGGTTCAAAACTAAGAAAATCGACCAAATTGATCGGGAATCAACAAAGACGGCAAATAAACGCGGAAAAAATTAGAATAAAATACCTTAAATTAACAGCCTGACATCCTTCGAAAACACAAATCTAAAATGTACGTAGAATCATGAGGAAACGGGACGGGGCCCGCCCTGGTCATCCATGGAGAATTCCGCATCGCTTGACCTGCCTCGGAATTCGTGCGCAAGAGAGGAGAGGGAGAAGGAGCAAGGAGGAGAGAGCTTTCGCGGCTCGCGCGGTTCGTCCCGAAACGACGCCAGGAATTTCCGGTATTGGTTGCTATTTTTTTTCAGAACCTTTTTTTTCACAATTAATATTTCTAATATTATTATTTTTTCTATTTTTAGCTTTTTTTTTTTTTTTAGTTCCCACTCCTTGGATCGGAAAGAGAGTAAATGTGATGTAGATCTGGGCTAACTTGAGGATTGGCTTGGACACGATTTATGGTTAATAAAATAAAAAATATTTTTTTAGGAAAAAAAAAGAAAATTTAGTATCTCTAACGTTTGTCTAGTTTGTTTGTTAATACTTGCCAAAATGAAGAATTCCTTGCTACTTTTGTTTGGCTGGTAGGAATGATGATGGAGCCAACGTTAATTTATTGTTGTGAAACGTGTTTGTACTGTGATAACTGTTCTTTTTTTTTTTTTCTTAGCGATGTTTGTTCAGTTTTCTTCATAATAGTTCGTATTCATCCTTCTTTCTTTGTTTATCATTGTTTAGATTCATGACATTTCCTTGTCATTGTTTTACATTCCAATTGTTGCATTGCTAAATGGGAAGAAAAGCTGGTTGCTGAACAGAAGAATCTAGCAATCTGCATTACTCATGGCCTAATTACCTTGTTGTATCCTTTCCTTGAAATCTACAAGAGACCTAATTACCTTGGAACCATGGCTGTGGGAATCTCAACCCCATTCTTGCAACTCTGCAGCAGGACAATCTTAAGAAGAGATAGTATTTGGCATGCTGATTTTGTGAGTTGCTAGATGTGCCCTCTGTACCGTAATCCTTTTATTTTTCATGGTTCCGTTAGGAGGCATTTAATATGGGATAATCATCCCAAGATCAAGAATGATATGAGTGGAGATAATGAGATCACCATATATCGTTGCACGATGGTAATCCTAGAGGGCAATAATCTCAAAGCATCTCTATCCCTTAAGTCACCCACCTAACCCAGAGAAAAATGACTGTCCTTAAGGTCAGAAATACAAGATTACCCTAAGGCAAGGATCTTAAGTAAAAAATTGAGGATAAAAATGCCCCTCACTCTAGCGAAAAAAATTGGTATACTAATGTATCATTAATATATTACATCAATATATATATATATATAATATTATTTATCATATTATTATTCAATGATAATTTTAAATTACAATAGAAATATCTTATTATACTTTATGTTTGTATAATAAAAGTATCTAAAATCTTACTTCTATTTGCCTTATTTTTCTAATCAAAATAATTATGAATATTTAAAAATATATATTATATATAAATAAAAATATTAATTTTATAATAGTAATTAATATATCTTATAGAATTAATAATTTATAGGACTAATAAATATATTTTTATATAATATATTAATAATTAATATATAAAAAATTATTAGCATTTTATTATTATATAATTAATAATTTATGAAATATATTAAGGATAATTTTGATATTATATGGTGAACGATTTGGAATTCTTATTGTTATTGCTGGAAATCGAATCCGGGGGTGATCGCGAACTAGAAAGAGAAGCTTCTACCGCATGTAGTGGCGGACGACTGTCTTTGGCAAACCTGCAAGAAGCCCAGGCTGGGGGATCCGGCGAAGGCCCTCCGATGCTTAAATCAGAGAGAATTTATAGATACTTTAATGAAGAAACCTTTTCTGTCGAAGGGAGAGGTCCCCCTCTCCCCGAAATTTTTTTCTTTTTATAGGAGGGGGTGTAGCGGTTACTCGCAATCGGATGTGATTGTGCAAATCATGGATTAAATAAATTATCTTAGATGGCACAGAATTTTAGGCTAGCTGGCAATCAGTTGAGATTGCAAAGATTCAAATTTTGACAGCTGTTGTGGTGGAGACTGCGGAATTTGATCACGAATATGAAGGATTTGGTGACCCCTTCTTTATGCAGACGCTCCAATTTAGAGACCGGCTTGACTGTCAGTGGAGTCGGGGTCGGTCTTAGCTTTTGACTAAGTCTTTCTTGGCCTCGAGGTCAATCGAGCTTTGCTTAGCTGAGACCATGCTAACCGAGATCACGCTCGCCGTCGGATTTGGATGCTTTAACCATATGTGTTGGGTGATCCACTTTTTCCCCCATCACTATCCTCCGACTTTCGAGTTCGAGCCGTTTTCGAGCTCGGGCGAAAGAAGTAGCCAATTCTGTCATGTTGATGAGATTAGGCAGTTTCAAATTATTTTGTCATTTCGAAAGAAGGGAAAGAGGCACATTTGGGTGTTTTTAATAAAGGCACAAGGCGGCAGTTTTTGTTTTTCGAGGTGATTTTGAGCTACAACTTCATAATAGAACTCCAGTGCTCGAAGAGACAGCTGCCACTATTTTGCTTTTAAAGCGGCGATCCAGGTTGATATGCTGGGCCGATTTCTGAGGCCGGCACGTGGCGTAATCTAAGTGAGAGGCGTGGCTTGCTCTCGTCGATCCTATCCGTTGGAAGAGTTTATATAAAGCCCAAACCAGCCCTAAGAACTTTCATTTGGCCGCCATAGTCTTCGTCTTCTCCTTTCTTCGTTTTCTCCTTGCCCTGATTGTTGTTTAGTCTTCCCTGAAGGTGCTTCGGGGTGTTTTCTGGTGATTTTTCTCGATCCTTCATTTCTGGCCGTCAGTATTTTCAGTGAGGACCATGGTAGGTTTTCTTCTCTCGTTTGCTTGGAGGCCTACTTTTTCTTCTTTCCCTGTTTCTTCATCCTTTTTCCTCTTCTCTTTTTCTCTTCTTTTTTTTTTACTTCATGAGCGTGGCAATGTCGGGTGGTGCTTCATCTTCTGCTGGGGCTCCTTCTTGTGGGAAGGAGGTCGAGCTAGAGGTGGGCCATGGTCCAAGCAGAATTGGGTCAAGCCCGACTAAGGAAGAATTGAGCATGATTCGAATCGGTTTTTCTTTCCACACGAGTTCACTCTCGAGCTCGCGGGGCTGGAGGACCAGGTTATGAGACCCCCCCAGGTCAGAGTGTATGTGGAGACACTCCAGGCCGGTATGAAATTCTCCTTGCACGGGTTCGTGAACGAGTTCATGATGATGTATCATCTCGTCCCAGTGTAGCTTGCTCCGAACTTGTAGAGGATAATTATTGGCTTCCTGTCTTTTTGCCTTGCTCACATGATACCGACCTCGGTAAATGTCTTTCGGGTGTTACATGCTGAAATCTAACCCCATAGATGGAGGATGGCTATACTTCTCCCTTCGGGAAGGTAAGCCGTTCTTTCAAGGTGCTCCTTTCTCCATTCATGGGTGGAAGGAGAAGTTTTTCTTTCTCTCCTCCAAGCGTCCATAGGGGTTCAACCCATCATGGGGCCTGCCATTACTCAAGGCCAATAACAGGACCCTTAAACTTACCGTGAACGAGCAGAAAATTCTTGATGCTCTTCACAGTCTAAAGGGGGACATTCTTCTGACTGACCTCTTGAGCGAGGAGACTTTGATGAACGTTGGCCTAAGCTCATGCATCTTGGGGGTAAGGGTGGTTGTACTGCTCCTCCCTTCAATCCGTCGTCTTTCATTTCATTTCTTCTTTCTTATTCTTTTTCTTCCCCCCTTTCTTTTTAGGGTTGGTCTGAGACTTTACTTAAGTTTCTTTTTCCTTTCCAGAGATCACAGAGATGGTGGTCAACAACGATGCCCTCCTCGCCAAGTACAACAGAAGAGCAACCGAAGCTGGCAGAGCTCATCCCTTACCTAGGACGAGGCCTAGGCTGGCCTCGACTTCGATCCCTGCAGAGGTCGAGGATCTTGAGGCTGGGACTTCCGACCTCGTTCGAAAGAATAGCAAAAAGAGGATCAGGGAGCCTAGATCGGAAGAAGCTCCCCCCGCCAAGCTGCAGCTTCTACTGAGGCCGCAAAGGAGTCAACAGCCCGTACTTGCCCGACCTCGGGCCCTCAGAAAGTCCGCAATGTCATCCATCTGCGACGCTCGGGACCCGAGCCAGACAGCAGTCTCGGGGTCCCGAGTTCTTCGTGTGCTCCCCCGCTAGGCTCTTCAAGACTCAACCCCCGAGCTCTTCAGGACTCAACCCTCCGAGTCCTTCAGGTCTCTGTTAGATATATGCCCTAGAAGCCAATAAGGCTGACACATTATTAATTCTGGAACATACTTTTGTACTTGACTATTTATTATTGAATAAATAAAAGGCATCTTTTTCATT
>JAOXJJ010000725.1:2293185-2303640 GCA_025769935.1 Phoenix roebelenii | reverse complement strand
TTATTAAATTTCTTAGTTTAATTTTCTTCACAAACTCTTCTTTTTAAATATTTTTAAGAAAATAACTGTACCCCAATCCCTGTAGATCGATACCCGTAATCACTATTCTACTAGATACGTGCTATTACGTGGTCTTTAAAGTTGACTATCACTGCCCCAGACATCTTGAGTCGTGGTTGGGACGTCATTAGGCAGTACTCGAGGTCGAGGGAACCTTAGCTCGCGATCGACTCACCGGAGCATCCCAAGCTTGGTCGGAACATCATTAGGTAGTACCCGAGGTCGAGGGAGCCTTAGGTCACGGTCGACTCAGCGGGGCATTCCGACCTTGGTCGGGACGTCATTAGTTAGTACCTGAGGTCGAGGGAGCCCTAGCTCGCGGTCAACTCAGCGGGGCATCCCGACCTTAGTCGGAACGTCATTAGGTAGTACCCAAGGTCGAGGGAGCCCTAGCTCGCGGTCGACTCAGCGGGGCATCCCGAGCTTGGTCAGAACATCATTAGGTAGTACCCGAGGTCGAGGAAGCCTTAACTCGCGGTCGACTTAGCGGAGCATCCCGAGCTTGGTCGGGACATTATTAGGTAGTACCCGAGGTTGAGGGAGCTTTAGCTCATGGTCGACTCAGCGGGGCATCCTGAGCTTGGTCGGAATGTCGTTAGGTAGTACCCAAGGTCAAGGGAGCCTTAGCTCGTGGTCGACTCAGCGGGGCATTCCGAGCATAGTCAGAACATTATTAGGTAGTACCCGAGGTCGAGGGAGCCTTAGCTCGCGGTCGACTCAGCAGGGCATCCCGAGCTTGGTCGGAACGTCGTTAGGTAGTACCTAAGGTTGAGGGAGCCTTAACTCGCGGTCGACTCAGCGGAGCATCCCGAGCTTGGTCAGAACGTCATCAGGTAGTACCCGAGGTCGAGGGAGCCTTAGCTTGCGATCGACACAACAGGGCATCTCGAGCTTGGTCTGGACGTCATCAGGCAGTACCCAAGGTCGAGGGTGTGGGAGACTGAACGGATTCATCCCAATCTTGAAAAGATGAACCGTCTCAAGCCACAGTACCTAGAGACTTTCCTTAGCTGCTAGAGGCGTGGATCGCTGGTTCTTTAATGGTAGAGGAGAACAAGAGCCAAGCGGAAATAGGCTCTTCTTCCTTATGGCCTAGGGTTCTTAGGGACGGCGGCTTACGTGCATGAGAGGAAGAGAAGAGAAAAGAATAGAATTTTTCAAGAAGAAAGGAGTATCATCTGATTTCATTCCATCCATACACAATACACGTGAGTGTATATATACATGGTTAATCATGATCCAAATCCAAAAACTCCCCTGTGCTAACCCACATGAGAAAACACTCAACCCAAGTCTATGTACACCCATGACTTGCATGCTCTCTCTCTCTTTGAGCCTAAACCTAGCCTAATAACAGTTAGCCCCCTTAAGACCCAAATACTTGAGTCTCAAGCAGATTGAAGACCAAATCCTATCTCCACCTAAATCTGAGACAGACTAGGGGTCGACCCTTTAACAACATGAGTCGACCCTTGCTCTTTAGGAGTCGACTCTTTAACAGCATGAGTCGACCCTTGCTCTTCAGGGGTTGACTCTTTAATAGCATGAGTCGACCCTTGCTCTTCAGGAGTCGACTCATGAACAGCATTAGTCGACTCTTACACTATTTCCACTGCAGTTTCTTGCATTCCTTGCTTTGGATGCACCACACTTGTGCCCACAATCTCCACCTTGGTGCTCCAAAGCTTCCGCAAGCTCCACCTGGTTCGTCAACCCCATCAACCCCACACAAGAGAGAAAACTATCCTGTGGAAGAATCTTTGTAAGTGCATCCGACTGGTTCTTCTTGTATGAACTTTCACCAGCATCACTTCACCATCCTCCACGAACTCTGATCCTGTGGCACCTGATGTCTGTATGCTTTGTGCGAGCATGATAGACTTGATTCTGAACCAATTGCAAAACACTCTGACTGTCGCTGTGCAGCACCACTATACTCTGCTTCACCCCTATCTCCTGAATGAGTCTCTTCAACCAAAGAGCCTCCTTGGCAGCCTCTATGATCCCTATGTACTCGGCCTCTGTGGTCGACAAGGTCGTGATAGGTTGAAGGGTCGATTTCCACGAAATTGGTCCACTAAACATGCTGAACACATAGCTTGTAGTATACCTCCTCGTATCCAGATCACCTGCAAAATTTGCATCCACAAACCCTTCCAATGGATCTGAAAACTCTCTTGAGGCATTGGAGTTCCTCCTATGTCCATCTTGCTGCTCAAAAGTCGGATCAAGCTTCCGAGTTCCTTGTAGATACCGAAATATCCACTTCAATACTTGCTAGTGCTCCTTCCCCAGATTTGCCATGTACTTGCTCACCTGGCTCACTGCATGTGCTATGTCTGGCCTACAACACACCATAGAATACATCACGCTGCCCACGGCACTAGCATATGAAACTCTATCTATGTACTCTTTCTCTTCATCTGTCTGGGGGGACTGCAAATTCGAAAGAGATGTGGCTTGCTAACGGTATTCTAACCGGTTTGGATTTATCCATCCCAAACCTCATCAAGACCTTCTGAATGTATCCTCCCAATGACAAGTGGAGGACACCCTTGCTTCTATCTCTGCAAATCTCCATTCCAAGAATTTTCTTGGAAGAACCCAAATCCTTCATCTCAAATTGAACTGACAATGCTGATTTCAGCTCATTCACTACATTGATACTCCTACTGGCAATGAGCATATCATCCACATATAGAAGCAAATATAGAGCATTCTCCTCATCCGCATCCTTCACATAGATACAATTATCATGCTCACATATGGAAAATCCAAGACTAAGAACAAAGGTATCAAACCTCTTGTACCACTGTAGGGGTGACTGCTTGAAACCATAGAGAGATCTTTTCAGTAGACACACATTTTCTTCCAACCCCGGCTGACTGAAACCAGCTGGTTTGTGCATGTATATCGTCTCCTCTAGGCTCCCATATAAGAATGTCGTCTTCACATCCATATGCTCCAATTTCATATCATTTTGTGCTAACAAAGATAGCAACACCCGAATTGAAGTATACCGCACTATCAGAGAGAATACCTCTGTGTAGTCCACTCCCTCTCTCTGTGAATACCCCTTGGCTACTAGCCTTGCCTTGTACCTAACTCCACCTTGCTCTGAAGGCACCTCTTTCTTTGTGAAAACCCATTTAGAACCAATGGCCCAAGCATCTTCCGGTAGATCCACAGGCTACTATGTCCTGTTCTTCTCAAGAGACTGCATCTCTTCCATCATGGCTTGAATCCATGACTCCCTTTCTGAGCTCTCCATGGCATCTTCAAATATCTCTAGATCTCCATTGGCAGTGATGAGAGCATAGGAGATGGTCTCATCAATGCCATACCTGACAAGCTTAAAAATGATGTGCTTTTGCCTATGCGGTGCAACTCTCCTGACAAGGTCCATCAAACCGGAACTCTGTGGCTCTACCTGCACCTCTTCCTGGACTAGTGGCCCTCCTAGCTGGTCCTCCACTCGTGTGGGAACATGCCTACCAAATTTCATCTCAAAAGAAACACATTTCGAGGTAGAATTTGAAGGAATATCACCTGCTAGTGGATGTTGTCCACTGCTACCCTATCCAGCCTTTTGCATTTCATCTACTACTCCCGGCCTCTTCAGGATGCTCTCCTCATCAAAGATCATATTTCTACTGATGGTGGACTTCTGTGAATGAGGATCCCACAGCAAATAATCCTTGACCCCTTGTGGATATCCGATGAAGACCATCTTCTGCGATTTCGATCAAGTTTACTTCTTTCGGTTGCCTCCACTAATGCATAGGCCGGGCAACCGAATACCTTTAGGTGGCCAAGCTCCACCTTCTTCCCACTCCAGATCTCCTTTAGAATGCCTCCATCAAGCTTTCTATTAGGAGACCTGTTAATAAGTAAACAAGAGAAAGTTATCGCATCACCCCAAAACGTTTTGGGAAGTGATGTCTGTAGCCTCAAACTCCTGGCATTCTCTGTCAATGTACGGTTCATCCTCTTGGCCACACCATTCTGTTGGGGAGTCATCCTCACTGTGAAATGGCATTTGATCCCATTCTCCTCACAGCACCTTTTGAACTCAATGCTTGTATACTCTCCGTCATTGTCAGACCTCAAGCATCTCACTAGCTACCCTATTTTCTTTTCAACTTCATTCCTCCAAGATTTAAACTGGGCAAACACCTCTGATTTTTTCCTAATCAGAAAGGCCCATACCTTCCTGGATAAGTCATCAATGAAGGTCAAAAAATACCTTGCTCCACCTCTAGCTGAAACAGGCGCCGATCCCCAAACATCCGAATGAACTAACTGCAGAACACCTTCACTCTACTTGAAACTGTTGGCAAACTTTACCTTATGTTGTTTGCCATAAATGCAAGGCTCACATATGTCATTCCCTTCCTTTTCAACTACTGGAATCAGACCTCTCTTGCCGAGTTCCGTGAGCCCCTTGTCGCTCATGTGACCCACAGTTTGTAAACCAATTGTTTCTCCTATGCTGTCACCAACACCTCTGCACCATCTATCACCACTGAGCCTTTCATCTCATAGAGATTATTGTTCATCCTTCTGCCCTTCATCACCACCATGGCCCCCTTGGTGATCCTCAAACAGTTGCTGCCCGATTGGCTACTGAAAGCACACCCGTGTTTCTCCAAGTTGCCCAATGAAATTAGGTTTTTCTTCAGTTCCGGGACATATTTCACATTGGTCAATGTTCTGATGACCCCATCATACATCCTCACCTTAATGGTGCCTACCCCAGCAATCTTGCAAGGATGATCATCACCTAAACTCACACTCCCTCCATCGGTTTTCTCATAGGTATCGAACCACTTTCGATGCAAAGTGTAGTGATGCGAACATGCTGAATCCAATATCCACCGACTGTTTTTCTTCATGTGACCATCTGAAACAACCAGGATATCATCTTTACTGTCTTCAGATGTAAGAGCACCACTATGACTGGCCGAACCACCCTTGGAAGACTTCTTTTCCTTCTCAGATTTTGGCAAAGGACAATTTCTCCTTATGTGTCCAATCTAATGACACTTGTAGCACTTCCAAGCCTTCTGCTTACCCGAGACTTAGATTCGCCCTTGGACTTCTCTCTAACCCTTTTTCGATGCCTCCCTTGCCTCTCATTAACAACAAGAACCTCTGAGTTAGAACTCCCCTTGCAAATCTTCTCTCTTTGCTCATCAGATCGCGGAACACCAATCACCTCTTCATAATTCAGGGTGTCTTTCCCATACACTAGGGCAGTGATATGATCCTAGGAGAGAACACAGCAGTAGAAGGGTCCTATCTTCTTCCTCAATCTTCACATCAAGGCTCATGACCTCTGAGCAAACTTGATTGAACTTCTGAATATGAGAAATCAAATCTTCTCCCTCTGGCATCCGCAGACTATACAACTATTTCTTCAACCACAATTTATTAATCATACTCTTTCCCATATAGGTGTTCTCTAACCTCTCCCATAGCCCTTTGGCCATGGTCTCTAAGCAAATCTCAGGTAGTACGTGATCAGCCAGGTACATTCTAATGGTGCTAAATGCTATCTCCTCTAACTTCTCCCAATCTTTCAAACTGATCCTTTCCGGTCTTTCCCTAACCAAGACCTTATAGATTCGCTGTTCCACTAACAAATCTTTCACCCTTTGCTGCCATAGGGTGAAGTTTTCCTTGCCATCGAACTTCTCAAAATCTGCTTTGAGATTTTTTAAAGCTATAACACCAAACAGAGATTTAATGAACGCAGAAAATTCTGTTTTGAAGGCTTACCACAGATTTTAATTTTTTTCTCCATCGAATCAGCAACCAAAAGCTCTGATACCAATTGTGGGAGACCTTACGAATATGATCCCAATCTTGAAAAGATGAACCGCCTCAAACCATAGCACCTGGAGACTTTTCTTGGCTGCTAGAGGCGTGGATCACTGGTTCTTTAATGGTAGAGGAGAATAAGAGCCAAGCGGAAATAGGCTCTTCTTCCTTATGGCCTAGGGTTCTTAGGGACGGCGGCTTACGTACATGAGAGGAAGAGAAGAGAAGAGAAGAGAATAGGGTTTTCTAGGGAAAAAGGAGTATCATCTGATTTCATTCCATCCATACACAATATACATGAGTGTATATATACATGGTTAATCATGACCCAAATCCAAAAACTCCTCTAGGCTAAACCACGTGAGAAAGCATTCAACCCAAGCCCATGTACACCCATGACTTGCATGCTCTCTCTCCATTTGAGCCTAAACCTAGCCCAATAATAGTTAGCACCCTTAAGACCCAAATACTTGAGTCTCAAGCAGGTAGAAGACCAAATCCTAACTCTATCTAAATCTGAGACAGACCAAGGGTCAACCCTTTAACAGCATGAGTCGACCCTTGCTCTTCAGGAGTCAACTCTGTAACAGCATGAATCGACTCTTGCTCTTTAAGGGTTGACTCTTTAACAGCATAAGTCGACCCTTGCTCTTTAGGAGTCGACTCATGAATAGCATGAGTCGACCCTTACACTGTTTCTACTGCAGTTTCTTCCATTCTTTGCTTTGGACGCACCACACTTGTGTCCACAGAGGGAGCCTTAGCTTGCGGTCTACTCAGCGGGGTATCTTGAGCTTGGTCGGAACGTCATTAGGTAGTACCCGAGGTCGAGGGAGCCTTAGCTCGCAGTTGGCTCAGCGGACATTCCGAGCTTGGTCGGAACGTCATCTGGTAGTACCCGATGTCGAGGGAGCCTTAGCTCGCGGTCGACTCAGTGGGACATCCCAAGCTTGATCGAGACGTCATTAGATAGTACCCGAGGTCGAGGGAGCCCTAGCTCGCAGTCAACTCGGCAAGGCATCTCGAGCTTGGTCAGGACATTATCAGGTAGTACTCGAGGTCGAGGGAGCCTTAGCTTGCGGTCGACTTAGCAGGGCATCCTGAGCTTGGTCGGAACGTCATCAAGTAGTACCCGAGGTTGAGGGAGCCTTAGCTCACAGTCGACTCAGCGGGGCATCCCAAGCTTGGTCGGGACCTTATTAGGTATTACCCAAGGTCGAGGGAGCCCTAGCTCGCGGTCGACTCACCGGAGCATCTCGAGCTTGGTCGAGACATCATTAGGTAGTACCCGAGGTCAAGAGAGCCCTAGCTCGCGATCGACTCAGCGGGGCATCCCGAGCTTGGTCGGGATGATATTAGGTCTCTCCCAAATGACTCGAGGCATTTTCTGGTATTATAAGAAAACTTTTCTGTTGTAACAGGGACCTGTGGTTCATAAGCAGATCAACATTAGAAGAAGTTTTGAATGGTCGGGAGAAATCTTTCAGGAATGCCTTATTGGTTGGATTTTCATCACACCGGTTTCATACAAATCGGTTGAGTATCCCATGACGGATAAGTGCTTCAATCTCATCTCGGAGTCGGAAGCAGTCCTCTGTGTCATGGTCATGATCTTGATGGAAGCGATAGTACTTCCTAGAGCATTGCCGAGCTTCCGACTGTCGCATTAGTGGTGGAGATCGGAGATTGCCTTGATCTTCCATCTCCATGAGGATCTCGGCTCGAGTAGAGGTAAGGGGAGTCTAGTTCTCCTACCTCCATGGTGGCAACCTCGGCCGAGACGGGGATCTCAGTTAGGGCTGCGATCTCACATGAGGTAGGCTCTTCAATCAAGGCAAGTTCTTCTTCTAGTAGGGCAACCGACTTCTTGGGTGGCCACGCTCCTTGCGACGCTTTTTTTGCACCTTTGAGGGCTGTTCGGCGGCGTCTCGCCGAGAGGCCATGGCCTCTTCAGCCTTTGCATGTTTCCGAACTCGGGCCAGCATCTCCGTGAAATTAGCAAGAAAATTCTTCTCAATGGAGAAAAGAAACTTATAGGACCGAGCTCCCATTTTTAATACCGACATGACGATTGATTAATCGAGATTGCGGACCTCCCAAGTAGCGGCGGTGAAGCAATCGATGTAGTCCTTAAAGAGTTCTCCTTCCTTTTGCTTTATGTCGGGAAGAGAATTCAACGTTCGCCGTTGGCACCGGCTAGCAGCAAAATTGGCTGCAAACTGCCTGCCCGGCTACTCAAAGAAGAACACGGTGCTCAGCTTCAGCCCGGAGAACCAAAGTCGGGTCATTCCTCGAAGAGTTGTGGGGAAGGCCTTGCATAGTAGAGCCTCCGAGGATCCTTACAGTGCCATGAGGACTCTATAACTCTCCAAATGATCCAATGGATCAGTCGTCCCATTATATGGTTTTATTTGGGGCATCTTGAATCTCGGCGGGATTGGTTCGCCCTCGATTTGGTAAGAAAAAGGCGACTTGGTAGTAAAATCAGGGTCGCCCTCACGCCTTGCTCCTTGATCCCGAAGCGCCTTGATTTGTCATCCGAGTTCTTCGACCTTCTTATCGAGTTCTCTGCTTTGGAAAGTCTTCGTAGTGGTCCGTCCTGGTATTGATTGACCCGGGGTCGATCCGGCCTCAGAGGGCTGCGGCCGAATTCGAGGCTGCAGCCTTCTATCCTGGCGACTCCTTGACGACTCCCCCCAAGGGGACACCTGGAAAGAATCCTTGTGATGGTGTCGTTCCTGATCATTGATCCTTGAAGAGCAATGGAGGGGATTACGGCCTCGCGACACATGCCCATCTGGAGGGAGTGCCGATCGGGTGTGAACTCACATAGGTGGCATAAAAGGGGCCCCCTCTTGTTGCAGGCCTTGGACTGCTGTGGCTAAAATTTGGACTTGTTGCACCAGTGCGTCGAACTGTTCAGATTGAATCCACGGAACTTGATCTGCCGAAGGCTTCGGTAGTGGATTCTGGATCGAGCAGCCAGTGCTTGGTGCGTGATACCTAGAGGCATTAAAAGCCCCTCTGCTCCTTAGTCTCATGATCATGACTAGGGCACTTTCTCTAGCGCCAATTGTTATTGTTGAAAATCGGACCCGGTGGTGATCGCGAACCAGGAGGAGGAGCTTCTGCTGCAGGCGGTGGCAGACGGCTGTCTTCGGCAGACCTACAAGAAGCCCAGGACGGGGGATCCGGCGAAGGCCCTCCGATGCTTAAGTCAGAAAGAATTTGTGGATATTTTAATAGAGAAATCTTTTCTGTCGAGTGAAGAGATCCCCCTCTTCGTGGAGTTCCCCCCTCCGGGCAGTCGTCCATTAAAATATCTACAAATCCTCTTTGACTTAAGCATCGAAGGGCCTTCGCCAGATCCCCCAGGCCAGGCTTCTTGCAGATCTGCCGAAGATAGCCGTCTGCCACTGCCTGCAGTAGAAGCTCATCCTCCTGGTTCGCAATCACCCCTGGGTCCGATTTCCAACAATAACACTTATGAAATGCCAAACAGATTGCTTTTGGATATCTAAAAATTTTTAATCACTAAAATATAGCACACCAAATACAGTAATCTAAAATTTTCAGAAATTAGATTACTCTAAGATAATGACCAACAATGATTTAAGACCATCTCAATAATTTTATTTGGATCACCAAATGCTATTTTAATGTAAATAAGATCTGGCCTTTACGCCAGGGCTAACAGATCACTTTCAAAGAGATCAGAAACTAGCAGCACTCTTCTTATTGAAGGTGATGTAGGACCGTCTTTCAACGAGAGCAGTATTGAGTAGGCGTAGCTAGGAGATCCCTGCAGAGTGCGGAACATGTGGTGCTGATGAGTCGATGGACTATGTGCTATTCCAATGTACATGGGCAAAGTCGACATAGCAGTGGACAGGGATCCTGTAGGAGGCCTGGAGTGAGAGGCTATAGTTTCTGCAGGGGATACACCAGTGGTTAGCCAGTTCACGGACATGTCAGGAGGCCATCAGAGCGACTTGCATAGCACATCAGATCCACTTGGCAAGGAATGCTCGTACTTTCGACGAGCGCAGGGTGTCACCAAGGTTTGTTGCGGAGTTCGCTCGAGTACAGGCGATGGAGATCAAGCCCGCCCCCTCTTTGGATAAACATTTGATAGCTCGAGACACCTAGAGTTTCCTTTTTCCTCAAGTAGCTCCTCAAACGGTGTTTTTCACTTGGAAGCCTCCACCTCCGAGCTTCCACTAGATCAACTTCGACGGATCGATGCTAGATGGAGGCACGCGGGGCAGGATGGATTTTTTTATACGGGCCCGCACTCCAAGGTGGTGGCTGCGGGTGGCTGCCAGTTGTTTGACACGTTAATTCCAAGGACAGAGTTGCGAGCTGCTTTAGCTGATCTTCAACATGCGCGGCTGGTGCTACAGGCCAGTTCGATCATTCTGGAGGACGATTCGGTCATAGTTATCGGGTGGACTCAGAAAGAGGGAACAAGAGGTAAGAGCATGGACCACTGCCTGATCCGAGACATAGAGATGATGATGAGGGATGGGATGACCTTCCAGACCAAGCATGTATTCAAAAAAGCCAATGGGA
>JAOXJJ010000725.1:2282561-2293085 GCA_025769935.1 Phoenix roebelenii | reverse complement strand
GAGACCAGAGACTAGAATTTTGATACCCATCTTTGATGCACTTGACTGGGTAGGCTGACCGCATAAAATGATATGAAGGCTGTATCTATGTAAATTATAACTTCATTTCGAGAAGCATATCTGTCATACTGAGTGCTTCCCCCTCTCAGGCTTGTAAAATTTCAAGGATTAGTACTTACTACTGTGACCCTCAGCGACAAGCAGCTCTCAAATAGAAGATAACCATGATCTGTCCGCAGCTCTACTGACTTGGGACGTCGTCATCACCGGCAGCAAGGATGTAGAAAAGGCGTCAGTCTTTGGAAAAATAGGCAAACTCCGTTAGGGATAAAAAATTTCAGGCAAAGCCAGAAGGTCTAAGTATCACAGAGCCGCCCATCTCCAATCTAAACAAATCAAGCCCACACAACAATTGGAACACATGCCACCGCCAATCATATTAATGGAACGGATCGAGCATGGGTTTCTTCGAACATAAAGAACAATTAACGAACACAATGGAATGAGGGCAAGTTGGAAACAAAAGTGACACCTTCAACGTGGAGCTCAAAACAAAGTAACCACCTACAACAGTAATACAGGTCAAACAAATGTGCTGTGTCAGCCTCGAAGAGCCTCTCCACCTCCTGTTGGAACAGAGGCAAACCACTCTGAAGCAGAGGCTTGGATCTCAGAGCCCTCACGCAAATTCAAATGTAAAGGAGTTACGGCAATCTGTAAAGAAGATGAAGAAGTAAGCTTGCTAAGAGCGTGCAGATATACATGCTTGTGAATCTGTCTGTGTTGCTTGCAAGTGAGAGAGAGAGAGAGAGACTCACAAAGCCATTTTCCAGAGCCCTAAAATCAAGATCTTCGTTTAATTCTTCTTGCTCCTCAAGAAACTGCAATTAAAGAAATATGTTTGAAGGCTCATTTGAAGGCTCCAATTGTTAAATCCTAAACACTTGTACAACATAAAGTACTCAGGTGTTCTGAGAAAAGCTAAAAATATGTCCTAGTAAGGAAACAGCCTCCTATGCTACTACCCATATTCAAAATTCTTTTAGAGGAAACAAGCCTAATATTAGGCTATTGCGCACAATTTAATAAAGCACATCAGCTAAAATCTCATCAATGAGCTTTGGGTGAGCCATAAAACACCCCATATTATTTAGACATGGCTTGCCTGTTAGAAACTTACACAGGCCAGGCATACCTTTAGACGGAAGTACTTCTTCACCACTTCTCGTTGAGTCTCAGGTTTTCCAGCTGCTCCAACTGACTCTATTTCCACGTTCTTCCTTGGAGCATTAATGCGACGAGCTGCTCCCTGAAAATGCAGAGCTTCTTCAGAAAATACAGGAACAGTCCGACAAAAAATAATGGCAAATTTCTGGTTCCTGTCCATAGATTATGGTATGATACTAACTGCTGCAGAGGCATCTCGGCCAAGCTGTGCGAGCTGCACTCCAAGACTTTGATGCATAGACATGAACTGCCCGGCAGAAGGATGCCTGTTTGCTGACACAGATTGCCAGCTCAGAGAAGACCTCCACAGACTCTGCCTGGTCAGCTTGAAGCCCTGTCAAAAAGTACAGCACATAGACTGAAAAACAACAACAGTCCAAGGAGCTAAGATAACTTGCAAACAGGGAAGTCAACAAATTCACAATGAAATCAGGCACGGCAGCCATGTAAAACATACTTTAATCTTAGCAACTTAAAAAGTTCTATATGATAAATGTGCTAGTCATCAACGCAAAAGTACCAATACAGCATCTTCACAATGTTGGTATCTATCGATAGCTTTGGTCCATTGCAAGTGAATAAATGCAAGTGCATGCCAGATACCAAAAGAAACATGACACCCTTGTTATCATTCAGAGATAATATGTCAAGCCTCATAAAGGTTCTCAGGATAAGCACCAGTCTGCCAATGTAGCCACATTAAGACACCCTAAGAAGGGAAGCTCAAGCTATTGGAGATGCAAGCTCCCTAGAGAGCACCTGAAATGAATAACATTAAAATTTACCAAGAGAGATCACCATTTTCATGTTATATAGTTGTAGCAAGTGAAGGGCAGCTCATCATATTGGAAATACATTTCAGCCTTGGAGGAACATGAAATGGAAAATGGACAAGATGAAATTTTTCTAATCAATTCAACTCTAATCCATTTCCTCTTCATCTTCATCTTTCTTCACACTAATTTTTTCTTGCCTGTAGATGGTGGATTTAATTTTAAGCTCATGGATCCATTTACCAAGGCCACAATTCAATCACAATTAGAGGCACAATAACGACCAAAGGCCAACAGATTAGAAATACAGTGAATTGATCAAAGTAAAGATTTTGACAAGTTCAGAAAATTTAGCACATCAGTTTATTATTATAGCAGTTAATTCAACCTGATGACAATGTAAACATCCACTACAAGCTTAGCCAGCATATTGCAGTCTAACCTCCGAAAAACATGTTTATTGCCATTCCACCCTCCTATTTCGAACAGTAAGATTTGCATCTAACATTTATCTGTCTGATCATGTCAACCCCCTGATCTTTTTCTTTCCGACTCTCTTCTTTCCTATCTCCTTTTTATCTTTACCTCAAATCTCAACAAAGGAGGCACAACAACCTGACAATGTAATTGGATTTTACTCCGTTTGTGTAAACATGACCCTCTTCCAATGTCATATATGTGTAAGTAATTCTTGGACTTTGATTATTTTTGATAAGAGACTTCAGATTTCTTCAACTTGGTGGAGCAATCTATAAAGTTGACTACATCCAAAACAAAGTTAATTTTGATCATGTTGACAACTTAATTAGTGAAAAGAATATGCATGATGATAGAGAATTTACCATTAGTAGAATATTTAATGGCTAGGAAGCACAGATAGTTTAAATGTCTCAGATAAATATCTTAAGTATCCCTTTTTTGTTGTTCTATTTAAAGGCTTCATATACCTCCGGGTGCTTTGGGGATGAGGGGAGAGGACTTTATTCTCGTTTGATAAATGCTGAATATTTAATGATGGATGGTTAATTTTGATTTTGATGTTATTATATAGAGTGTCAATTTTGATCTATAAATTTGAAAGGCTAATTATAAGTTTGTAGAAACTGGTGACCATGTTATTATAATAAACCATCATGCTTTATAGACGATTTTTACATATATCTAAAAAAATCACTTATTTATGTTGTACCATACATGTTTCGTACCCTATTTTTCAGGGTTTGCATTATTGATGCATCTCACATCCGTATCTATGCTTCAAAACTTAGAATAAGTATCTGACATGTATCTTAATCATAACCAATGCATGCAAGTATAGATGCAGTGATAAAATATGAACAATTTGTTTATCCTGGTCAGATGCAAAACCTTACAAATTCAGTATCTAGTGTAGGTCGATTCATAACAGAACGAATGATATTCTACCTGATTGTGCACTGATAGTATCCATGTGCAAAGCATGATTAGAAACAATAAGGTTTAAAATTTATAAAGAAATCCTAAACAGTTTCCCGAAAAATAACAGATGTTATTAACAATTGAAATATGTCCAATGAAATAGAGTTTTCCAAAGGATAAGACTTTAAGGAGAAGATTGGAAGAGGTAGTCGATGAAATGGACACGAGTTTTCCTAACATTGCACCTTTACAAGCATTGGAGCAAGGGACAAGCCAAGGTTCCCTCCCTCCCCACAAATTTTACCTTCCCTGCTCACCATCTCATAGCCCTCAAATCACCCCAGCTCTGCACACCCCCACCCCTCACCCCCCTCCCTATATTTCAAAATACTTGATAGCCACCTCATGCCTGATCAAAGCACAACTATGGTCAAGAGGGTGTAGGGCTATAAATAGGGTTTGGTTTGTTGATCAGGTCCAGAACATGTAATTCCAGTTCAACTATAGATACAGCCAAACTCAACCAGCTGTCACTCCTCATGATAACGCATATCTTTTGTTGGTTTAGGCATGGCCAGTACAACTATTGTGCCACTACATGCTAGAAAAGAAAATTTAAACCTTTTGGAAGGAAAATATCATCAAGTATTATTTGCGATAAAATCAGATGTTGAGCCTGCATTTTTTCTGGATAGCCAACTGCATGGCACTCCAAGAGAGCGGATTCATGTGACTTTCAAGAATTACTTTGATAAAGATGATGCTCATAGTCCATACCCATAAGAATTAAGTTTTTGATATAAGAATAATTTGGCATGATATCAAACCCTCACATCCGTAAGTTCTTAAGCACCACTCATGCTTCACCGAAACGACAATGAGAGGTTTTCGCATTGAAAAGACAAATGATGGAAAAGGTGAACAGAAAAGCATGATACCATGAATGACACTTCTGACTTAAGAGACAAAATCTGGTGCAGGCATAGCAGATAGCAGAGACCCAGGTCATCAATGTTAGATTCATGTATGCCATCATATTCATATATATAGTGATGACTACACAAATCATTGGTTACATGAGACACTGGTTATGCCATATGGGCTCATTAGAAAAAAACTTAGCATATCTATTGTAATGATCAACCACTGAACATGCCAGAAGTCATTTGAGAATCTTTGCTATGATGTAATCCTAGAACAAATAAGAATAATATCCAGTACGGAAGCAGTCAAAATGCCCTCAAAAAATGCACATCAACATGTATGCATATCAAGAAAAGAATCATAGAAGAAAGTAAAAGAAAGGGGGGGAAGTTCAGGTAATTCACAAACTGTGGAGTGATAAAAATATGGCTGTATATGTATAACATTTCCGAAAAATTATCAGACGTATTAGCATAATCAGGAGGAGAAAATCCAACAAAACTATAAAATGTTAGGTTAGGGGAAAATGAAGAGATATTACACAATATCACAGAGAAATAGCAAAGAAGACAAGACACCATTGAATTTGGGGAGAAAATACAACTCTATCCTATTTAGAGCAGAATGATAAAAGATTTGCTTGTTCATTTCCTTCCAAATCCCTCGCCGGTTAAAGGGAAGATATGCCATAGCAAGTTCTAATCATAATGAGGCCCATCAACTAATGTTAGGTTTTTTTTAAAAAAAAAAAAGAGATGCAACTTGGGTTAGGCTCAACCCGAACCCACCCGCCCAACCCCCTCACTGGATAGGGCTGGGTTGAAGTTTTATAAACTTGGGTTGGCTTTGAGCCAGCCCGATCTCATGTAAAGCTAGGTTAGGGTTGACCTTCAATCCAACCCAAACCCGACCATAAACCAACCCGAACCCAACCTAACCTGATATATGAATAAATAAATAATAGTCCATAAATAAATAATCTTCTTAAACTATGATTTAGGTCACAATTCGAGAAATAGGAATCCAAGAAAAGTGCACTAAAATTTAATCTATCTTAAAATTCCTATTCAACTTGATACAATCCAATTAAAATTAAACAACCCAACTAACCCGACCCAACTTGACTAACCCTTACCCAGACCAAATTTAGCTGAAGACTTGATTAGGTTGGTTGAATGGTTGGGTTAGAGAAATCCCAATCTGAGACCAAGTTGGATTGGGGTTAGGGTTGAGGGATTTACAGGCTGGTGGGGTTAGAGTTTGCCCTCAACCCAACCTAACCCGCCCGAAGCCCTTTGTTTTTATATGTAGCAACAAGTCAACTTCAACATTCCTAATAAAAAGGTTACACACTGCAAGGACCCACTTTTATATAGTTCCATGAAATGAAGGCCTGAATACTAAACTCTCATCTATCAAGCATTACAAGTTCATCCATTAGTCATCATCTTGAAGAAAGATCTAGGTGCTACAATCTAAGCTCCTGCCTCCAGTAATACCCACTTACCTGCCATATGCTTTCATCACACACACACACACATTAAATTCTTCAATGCCCAAACTTTGTTCCATGCAATATAGCATGTCTCGTTATTTTTTTTCTTTCCAGATTATCTTAAATCTCACTGGCTTATACCAAGCACTTTACATTTCTGAAGTGCATCTCAAATAATTCCATTTTCAGCACAACAATCTCACTTATCATATCATCCCCCCCAACATTATATCACAATTAATGTCAGTCAGACCCACATCTTCATCAACTATCTTATAAAAACAGAGATACCACAGCACGATTAAACAATTATATACACCCGCTACATCTATAAATTCGCTACTTTTCAAAATGGACAATCAAATATCTGAAATTCTGCTTCATGCATAGGGGTGTCAATTGTTATACTAGGCCTGACCATTTAATTTGCTTGGCAGACCTAATAAACCTTGTGCGATTAAAGGATTGGACACACCATCCCCCCCCTCTCTAGAGGCGTCATTGCAACGAGGGAGAAGAAGGGAAAAAATAAAAAAAAGGCGCCTTGACTCATGTCATGATTAATTAAGCAAATGCATTAGTTTTAAATTCAAGAGAAAAACCTAAGCTGCTCAACTCCTAACTTTGCCCCAATCTATTGCTGCATTTACATCCACTCCTTGCTGCCGAGTGGGCTATATATCTTTTTACTTTTTGGCCTATTTCAAAAATTAGTCATCAGTGAGATTTTCTCCACTCTAAATGTTGGTATTGTTGTTGATATTGTTATCCCTTGTATATTTCCTATACTATTATTATAAAACCTCACAATCTTCAAAATTCAAAAGACGGTACAAGCATGGGTAACTAGATGCGCCATTGAAGGAAGCACATACATATAATATAATTATCAAAGAACTCATGGTAAAAGAATTGAATTACATAGTAAAAGAAAAAAAACAAAGGTCACATTATATTTTTCAAACTTTAAGGCATCGTGTCTGGTTCATAGTTAAAACCCGGTTAAGGCTTCGTTATCTACTTAACCAACCAAATAGTCTTACTTTTTGCATGATCAACTTTAGCTAGTTAATGCACTTTAATTACCTAACCATGTTTAAAGTTCTTTCATGAGGGGGTAGGAATAACTTCAACCAGCTGGTTAAGCCACCTGGCCCCCTATTTTCATTCCCAAAATGCCCCTAGGTGGTTAAAACCCTTTTCCCTTTTTTTACTTCGGCTTGGGTAGGCATAGTCCCCTTACCATGGTCCTCTTCTCCCCATTCCGCACTCTCGGTCCAAGTGGTGTTGTGCCCATCCTAGTCAGCTCCTAGCGGCCAACACAATGCCGTCAGTCATGCTAGTTGGCAAGGCCTAGCTTTGTTTGTTTATTTTTTGCTACCATCAGTGCTCCCTCTTCCCCTTTTCCCTCATCAATTCCTTTCCCGCTACTCTGGTAGCAAATCTGCCCTCTCTACCTCATCGAAGATTGATTGATGATCATGGGTTGTACCTTGGGGCTCCGTTCAAGTCTCCAGTTAGTTGCTTGTCGTGGTCTCTAGATCAACCACAAGCGGTGGTGTCCCATGGCCTATTTCAGCCTCAAAAGGTCTTAGGGCTCGCCAATCTTCACCGCTTTGAACCCCAACTCTATCTCAGATGAATGTGGTCGCTAAGGTCTCGTGACCAAGCCAACATCCATGTCTAGAATGTGATATTTGCTTTGCTCTATGATTAATTTAATGCCTTGGCCATTTTCAAAAAATGCAAGGTTATGCTATACTACCTAATTTCATATTGGCATGCTTGAAATTCTTGTCAATTTGTGTGGGCTTGTGAATGATATGCTCTCTATTTTGATGCCGGCATGCTCTTATTTTGGTCATCATGGGATCCTTGTTTGGAATGGCCCCGCATCTTTGTATCGGGCAAATGCATGGATCTCGATGATGACCTTCACGACTAAGCCATAGATACGTTGAACGTTACCATACTGCCTACCCATGTGCTATGTCTAATAAGCTAATATGCTACACTTAATATCTTTCTGGGAAAAAGAAAAGGAAGGCCCATTAACAAATTCTATCGAATCCATAAGATATTGTTGAGAAGGTAGGTCATAATACTCATGATAGGAAAAGTAGTAAATCATGTTGCGAGAGTACAAGTTAAGTAAGGATATGCATTGATGTCATTTTTACAATCATGTATAATAGAGATTATTTCGATAACATTCAACTAATAAAATAATGTGGTGAGCAAAGACATATTGGGTGGTCAGTGCATTCATATGATGAATGAAGTTCTTAACCATTTTCATCCAAATGGAGAAAATGCATAAGGACATTAATGTCCATATAGCACAAAAAAGGACCTCAAACATGCTTTTTGCAACCAAACACCATTTCAACTAACTCAGCAAAAAGTTGTGGTTAACCGACCAACAACCAGGCAGCACTTTAACTAGCCTATGTTTAATTGGTTAAGTAGTGGTTACCAATGCTTAACTTTAGCCACCCCCCAATTAGATATCTAGGAATCAAACATAACCTAAAAGCCTCAAGACTTGGCAAAAGCAAACCTTATTTGTAGAAGGGGAGGTAGGAATTTCTATCCTCAGCAAGCAACTTTTTGAGAAAAGTCCCTTTTCAATATCCCTAATGGCTGCATGTATTAGTGGTAAACAAACTTCAGCTGCATCCTTGAAATCACTTTCTTGGCTTTCATCCTTCCTCCTAGCAGAAGTAATCAAGGTTCAATGTGTAAGATATACAAGGAAAATGGAACAAGCAAAAACCATAAAAACAGATAAGGCATTATTTACCAATTCAATGAGATTGCGAAAGAAGGTAGTCCACATAGTAAGGCCTCTCTAGCTCCAGCAACAGCACCAGAGTAGAAGCTATATAAATTTTCACAGGAGATGAGAGAACTATGTCAACATCCAACATTTACATAAGAAAGACTGACTTTAACCTGATTCAAAGCCATATAAGGAATGAAATATGCAAGGAAAGGAATAACTATAAATAAGCTAGTAAGATATCAATTTGCAACCAGATCTTGAGACTGAACATGAAACATGGAGCTCACATTTTAGAGGAACATAAAATGAATAAACTATACAAAAACTACAGTGTGCACCTCTCATCAAAGAAAAGAAGGCTAAAGTCATTATTTGGTTACTGATCCGCAGGAAACCAAGGGGGAAATGAGAAGGCTCCCATACTTACATGTGATGGCCACAATTTGATCCCTTGTTGATACCGCTGATGACCTGTGATGTATCATATTAAACATTCTTAAATCCCTAAAAGACAAGGTACTAAATTGACTTCAATTTTAGAAGCTAATAAAAGGAAATATAGACAATCATATACCAATGCTGGCCTGGACCAAGAAAACAACACGCCTGACAAAGCCAGGGAGACACAATCAGCAGGAGTCCCTGTGAAAAGAAGCAAAACCTACCCGCAATTAGAACATAAATAGCTTCTTTGCTCGCCCTGTGATGGTTTTTGCAAAATAACTTCTTCAAATCCAAGTTCCAGTATCGCAATCTTGAAATGTTATTTCTAATAAATCAATCTAGAAATCATAATCTAATAAAGCGGGGAAACAATTTAATATCAACAAATCAAGAAAGGAGCCTGGAGGAAAAAAAACCTCAAGAATCGACTGGAAGAAGATCTCACCAGAAACCTCAAAAGCCGTGGCACCATGGAACTCTGCAGAAGTCACGGCGACGGTCTCACGAACGGTAACTGCATGACCCGAGGCTGACTTGTCCCTTTTTCCAAAAGGAAAAAAAAAAGTTACAAATAACCAAGAAATCCGACAACATCATTACCAGTACCTACCAATATCCAACAACCTCATCTCGCTCATCCAAAACCCACGAAGCCAACAATGGAATCAAACTAAAGCGAAAGAAAAGAAGAAGACAAAATCCATGCATAAATATAAGTCAGCAAACCTTACTGTCGCTATCCCAAATCACAAGCTGCGCAAAAACACAACTAGTGGAAACAAACCCGCATTTTTTGGACACATGCAATACCAAAAAAAAAAAAAAACCAAATAAACCAATCAAGAAGATAACAAAGACAAATCAAAAGGAAATAATGCTAACTAAATTTGGCGAAAAAAGGAAAAGAGCCACACACCCAAATCTTGCTACATAGGAATTAAACCTAACAGGTAAAGAACCAAATGAGGGAGGGAAGGGCCTCACGATTCGGGGGCGCAAACGTGGACGTCGCACTGGCCGCAGCGGATGAGGGCCTCAACAAGGGCGGCGAGCCCCGGGGAGCCAATCCCGTCGCCGTTCGTCACGAGGACGACAGGCTTCTTGGATCCGTTCCCTGACTCCTCGGCGGCGGCGGCGGCGGCGGCGGAGGAGGAGGAGGAGGAGGAGAAGGAGGAGGGGGCGCCCTGGGGCTCCTCCTCTCCGGGCTTGGCATCGCCCTCGCCTCCTTCGCCGTCCACGCCGCCGCCTCCGAGGGCGGTGAGGAGGGAGGGGGGCAGATGGTTCTTCTTTATAGACATCGAGTCCGTCGTCATTATTACAAAGTTATAGTCCACGGGGAGGAAGAAGAGGTGAAGAAGAAGAGAGAACGGGATGTGAGAGAGGAGAGATTCCAAGAGAGTATGAGGAGGTAAAGGGGAGGGAGAGGGAATCGTTAGGGGGGAATGTAAATTGGGTGGAAACGGTTCGGAGAAGGGCGC
>JAOXJJ010000725.1:2265156-2280115 GCA_025769935.1 Phoenix roebelenii | reverse complement strand
TTGTTTACCAAATACATGTTAAAGTGCCACAGCACTTTAGAAATGTAGTTACCAAACAGCAAACAACTTTTTATAAACGCTCTACTTCAGACAGCTCTACTTCCAAAAGCTCTAATACTAACAACTCCCCCAAACAAGGCCTTACTCATACCCTCCCCATCCGTAGGCCCGGCTTGGTTACCTCTCTGGGCTCTGGCACGAATCCTCCATGTGAATACGTCACATCTGGCATCACCGAGGCTACCAGTAGACCACATAATTTAATCGACGCCCGCGTATTTCGAACTCGGAACCACTTGGCTGAAAGTAAGGCCATGGTACCACTGAGCTAATCTTTGACAAAGTGGATCGAAAATCTACAATTTTTCTAATATAAAAATCTACAAATTAAATTATTCCTTATATATATATGTGTGCGCGCGCGCGCAAAATAGGAAATGGAATCGAGGAATTCAACTTTAGAAGGAACAAAATGCAGCAACAATCATGATTTTATTGTTCATTACCAAAACAATGTAAGCACTGCACAGGGTAGGATTATTCCACTACAATGTGAGCAAGAGGATCATAACAATTTGCAAATAAAACCAAAATAAATTGTTAGCTGCAGCGAGACTAACTACCTTACGGTCTTGAAAGCTAAAAATAGAACTTTAAACAGGAAGGAGAATTGTCTAAACTTCGTTTACAAGAAAATTACACATGACCTCAAGTTGAAGCCAGCTTAGTTCAAGTTTGAGTGCAAGAAAAACTGGATAATTATCATAGTTAATTAATGAGCAGCATAAAAGTAGCATTGGTGTTGGAAGAATTAGTAGGTAGTGCAGCATAAAAGTAGCATATAATTATTTGGATCAATATATTTGGATCAATACTGATGTATGTTATAGTTTCAACCATATAACTTTGCATTCTTGGTGGAACTCTACTAAAATGAGTAATTTTAAGAGTAAAATCACCAAGAAAATGATCATGTTTGAATACTTTAAAAAAGAACAAAATAAGAAGAAAGCTATACAACAATTAAAGAGACGGCAAGTTCAGGTAGGGTGGCAATTTACTCCACCTTATCAGGTACCCAACCTAACTTAATCTTAATGGAGTAAGTTTTACCTGACATGCAGTAGATCTAATGTAGATACGGATAATAGTAAAACCTATCCCAAACCCAACTTGGATATATGCAACTCTTCACAACTCCTCTCTCTAAGGTTTTTTTTTAAAAAAAACTACTTGTTCCACCCTGCCCCAAGGCAAGTATGAGGTAGGTACGGGTAATGGCTTACTCGATCCATACCCGACATGTTACCATCCCTAAGTTCAGGTCAAGACAACAAGGATATGGTGCATGGTTCAATCTTTGGAAGAATATCTGCTCATGAAATAATACCTAGTTTACTAGTTGCTGATTTCACCAGATATGGTAAAAGAATCCAAAGTAGGATTTTGCTCTATGCCAAAGGAATCCTGAAAATGAAACAATAAAGTGTATAACATATTAAGCAAAAAGAAACATAGAAGGGTCAAGGTTGAAAAAATATTTTGGAGAACCAGATGCAAATAAGAAAACTTAAGGAAAAGAACTCAAACTGCTCATTGTTTGGCAAGCAGTAAAGATTAACTGCCAATTACTGAAGTTCCTAAGTTTCCTAAGAAACAACAGCAGCAGCATATGGATAATGTTCTCTCTATAGTCATCAAGAGAAATGCCTGGGTAACACAAAAGAACTCTAACGTCTCAATTTCTTATTAACTGGACAGCTTGCTAACAGATTGTATTGCCGACTGCCTATGTAATGGTAAATTACCTAATGGTGTTATAATCTTCTTAGTTATTATAATGTGCAGTCCACATGCTTCAATTTAAAAATTCTAGGATCATAGTTATTTCTTTTCTATTATATTTGCATTCTTTTTATGAATTTGATCAAAACAATCATTATACACACATCCACACACACAAATAATCATATATATATTTGATGGGTTACTGTCTATCTATATTAACTGGGCTCTTGGTAAGTCGTGGCAGCAGCTAATGGTCCTTGATGGTATACCACAATCACAATTTCCCAATTTTTCACTTAGTTAGAACTAGGCATGCCTTGTTCCTTTTTCATTTCTTAAATGCTCAAGAATCTGATGACATCAAATCATTAATGGTTGGTCTCTCAAGTTGCACAACTCTTCCAAAAAAAAAAGAAATGAGGAGGAGAACTAGTTCCTTAAAACTCGGACCATGAAGTAATGAACATTGCATATATATTATGAAATTTTGAGATTGAATGTGGTTGATGAAATGTGAAGAAAGCCATATAATTAGAGAAACCTCCATGTTAATGTAACAGTCATTGTTTGTGAGGCCTTCAATAGTTGATTGTTTCAAAATTTTAAAAATAATAAAATGTTTAGCAACTCATGAATTGTTAATTTATCTGTTCATATCACACTGAGAGTTAGTTATTTGATATTCTTTAATATTTTCTAATAGGTCATTCAAATAAACCTTAAATATGACCATGAGTGCATGTTCTTGTTTTAGTAGGAAAAATGACCTTAAGTTTTCAATGCCCTTGACAACTATGTAAATCTTTAACTACAGACTGGAAGGCCAAAGCCTATCAAACAATTTAATTATATTTAAAAAGTTCACTTGCTGTCAGATGCGTAGATTATGCAGCATGGTTGGTGAACTCAGTCATCTTTCCAACAGTGCTGCTTTACATCAAATCCATCAAAGAGGGAGGATTAGGTCTTGCAAGTTTAATCCATCAAGAAAAGAAAACATCTTTGATACAAAATGCAATTTCTTCATACATATTTTAATAAAATTTAAGAGCAACACCAGAAACATATAGAGAAATGCATTTCTTCGCCATCCATCTCCTTTCAAAAAACTATCAGCAAGCTGAAAATAAGGATCTCTGTACTCTCCATAAGGCTGCATGGTGTTGCGTTAAAATCTGCATTGACTATCTCATAATCCTTTCATTCAAACTTGACATGAATCTCTACCAAAAAAATGGTGACATGAATCAAGAATCTTAATCCAAGCTCAATGACTAAAAATAAAAAAAGGGTCCAACCTCTATCTCTCTCTCTCTCTCGTAAATGATAAAATGAATTTTTCATACTTCATCACTTATATCTGTCACACTTTTATGTTAAAGGTATTCCTTTTTCCAATCAAGAAATGTATTTTGTGGTCAACAATCAAGAAATGTATTTAGAGAAGCCTATATTAAATGCAACAACCTCTACATACCCAACTAAATCACTTCTATAAAAATCCTAGGAAGCTGTTTCCTAACCACATCAAGATCCAGCAAGCATCCACAAAACCACTAGTAAATTTTTAAAATCAAATGCACCAGCTTTGTACATAGATGACTATACATTACAATGTGGTCCTTAGGACCTCCTTTAGGGCTGGAATTATTTTCCACAGTAATGGCAAAGCTGATGCATGACCCTTTCTAGATTGAGTAGTGTCACTTTACCCACCAAACAAGTATGACTACCATTCCTCTAGCTTAAGATGATTTCAGGAGAAGACACTGCAATTGGGCTCTCTTTCGCACCTATATTCGTTTTATCCTGAAATGAAATTATGATGGCAAGTGCTTTGACCATGTGAATCCTTTCAGTGCTCTTCTGACACCATGTTGGACTTGCAACCCCACAGGAGGGAAAACTTCACACGATGAAGTAGTTTTCACTATGATATTGACATCTAGGTAGCAAGGAAGTAATACAGGAACCAGTACACAACCTTTCGTTTAGCTTTTCTTTCCTTAGTTAAAGCTCGTCGCCTTCTCATCTCCCTTGCTTCAAGAGCCTGCAATATGTAGACATTGCAAAGAAACTAGCAACTACATGAAGATAATAGACCAAAGAAAGACCAGGAGGTAATACAAAAATTGGATCAAATTTAATACCGTGTAAAAGAAAGATGCTGCTAATCTCCATGTTCACCTCCATCTTACGGATAACAAAACCTAAGAATGCTAAAAGTTGAATCCAGAAGGTGAAAAAAAATATTCAAATGCAATTCAAAATTTCATTTTGGTTTGACCTGTTTCCTATAGGAGCCAAAATGGTATAAGCCATTCCTTATCCTACAACATGTGAAAGTGACCCAGCATATCTCTGTCTGACTAATGAGAACTTATTTGTAAAAAGCACTGGAGTAGTAAATTTCAGATAGATCACTTGGATGAGTTAGAACATCTGTTCTACAAGACCATTTTTCTGTAGTAGCAAAAACAACATATTGTCAAATTAAAAGAACCAACTTGTAAAAACAGTATAGCAGCACATGTCTGACAGATCACTTAGATAAGTTAGAAATCTAATTTTATGATACCAAGAACATGTAAAAGCAATAATATATTTTTAAAGCAAAGATAAAAGTGATGATTACAAGATTAACTATTCTATTTAATACAAAAACTTGTGCCCGTGCTGCAAATAGCAAGAAAAATATAAAAACAAAAACACCATTTCAATGAATTACTGAATATTAAAGAATCATTAGAAAAAGAATTGTCCATGAAAAATGAAATCCCAATTTTAAACAAACAATGTATTAAAGTTATTTTTGCAAATGTCTCTAATGGAAGACGATACATCTCAAAGCCAACCACAGCTGACATGGCATACCAACCAGTGAGAGATCACCACGAAACTTCTGACCAACCAAACAAAGTTCGCCACATGGCAGACCCTAAAGGTGTGCGCAGAGTCCTTCGAATTTCAAACTCTTACCCCCCAACTGGCAATAGCTTAGCCACGATTGTGAACAATTCCCATAACTGCATGACGAACAAGTGAGATGCATGGACGAAACATCCAGGCGTGATCTTCGGGATGCGCAATCTGTTATCAAAAACAGCCAATCCGCATACTCGATTTCTTTGACGACAGGTGCCGATCGTTGCCTATATAAACAACCCCCGGAGGACCCTCCAAACAAACATTCTTGAGCCCTAGAAGCGCTCCTTTATTTCTTTTGCATTGTCATTCTGCCGCTCTCACAACACCTCCATTGTTTCTTAAAAGTTAGACTGATTTAGGCATCGAAAGATCCCCGTAGGCTCTTTGGCAAGAGAACTCCCCTGTCTTTGTTGTTTCATGTCAGATCCCTATGTCGGAGCGAAGGTCCGAGCTAGATCTCCGTCACCTTCAAGGGTGACTAGTGTAGGAGTCATCACCACCCAAGCTCAGCAGCCATCGAACCGTCATTGCAGGGACAAGCAGTGACCCTTAGTCGATCTTCCAACCTAAACAACTGACGATTGGAGCACTCCAGCAGCCCAACTAGCTCGTGCCTTGGTCGGGCTGATTTCCAATGGCAATAGAAGACATATTGATTCATATATGAATTTGCAAAAAAATATAATCATCGACTTTGAGAAACAATAGAAAGCAAATAAATCATTGCAGCATATTCATCGGTAGAACAAAAAAAGCTTGCAAAACAATGCCAACACTTTGAGAGCAGGACCATCCACAGAAAATGCAGAATGGAAATTTGTTTTTCTAAAATGGTAATGTAACACTCAGAAAAGAAAAAAAATATAATCATACCTCATCGTTGGATGTTTTCTTTGTTGGTACTCGTTGTTTTTTCTGAGTTCTCTCCAGCCAATTCTAGAGCGTGAGTTCCCACATGTGAGTTTTTTAAACATGCATTATTTCATCCTTGGTAATATGTTTGGGTGTAGCTGACTCATCATCCTTGCAGTTACCTTCACTTGCATGCATGTCTGCTTCAGTACAAAACATGTTTGTATGCACTTTCTTAGGAGAGCCACAAGATGTCGTCCCTTCCACTAAATTTCATCTTTCTTGATGTCTCCATCATCCTCTGAACCTAACATTGGACACTACTGGAATTCATCTTTCTTGACCCAAAACCTTCCATCAAAGAATCGGGACAACAGTGTGTTACTTGTTGCAACCTTTCTCCTCATTCTTTCATTAATTTAATTTCTTTATCACGAACTTTATCCATCACATGCTTTTCAGGAAACGTATATTCAGTTAATACATCATTTTTATGCATTGACCGTGCCCTGCTGCTCTCATTTTACCATGAAGTAATTCCTCAGAAGAATAGATCATTCGTTCCCCAGAGACAATCTTTTTACCGTTTGCATCTAGAGTTTCATGATTCTTTCCTTGTCCTGAACAGGAATTCCTATCCTTGCCATCCGCTAATTTAGCGTTTTGAAGAGGTACATCTTTTGGAAAGTCTCTGCCGTCGCCTAATTCCCCCCTTAAACCAATATTTCCATTAAAAGAAGGATCATCAAACCGACGGTTTCCACATGCCGAATCTCTACTCCCCTCACTGCCTCCAAATCCACCGTGCCCTCCCCCTTTCCAACCATGCCCGAGTTCCTCCGCCACGATTCCATCACATCTTCCATCAAAGATCGAATCTTTACCGGTACAAGAGCTCTACGGCACTTCATCCGATCCAGGGTTCGGATCTTTACGAGATTCATGAGGACGAACGAGGGTTTCGTCGAGGCAGGAGAAGACACGAAACAGAGCGCGATAGGAGGCGACGTCGAGGTGGAATTGCCGGGGTACGCGGGAAGGGAAGCTTGAGAAGCCGTCCATCCGAGGGTTTAGGGTTTGGAGCTCGGGCGCGCGGCTTCGAACAAGGTTCCCCATCAATTCGAATTCCCATCTCCCTCCGATGTCTCTTTTTGATCCGTTGAAAACCCTAGTGTCACCCGTGGAGTACTTCTCGGGAGGTCCATAGGTATAGCCGTATAGGGCTCGGGCTGCGGTAGCGTATACCGCCGGAGTAGTTTAAGTGGGTGTCGCGGTCTTTGGGTTAAGTCGGCGCGTGACGTGGGAATTATTGGGAGCCGTTAGAGACGTGCCACGTCGGATGGTAACGTTGTGAGTCGTGTCTGGAAGTTTAGATGACCATTGGGTAACTGGATCCCATGGTCACGTTGTGATTCAGATGGATGGCTTAGATTTCAGGTGCTAAGGGTAGAAGACCGTGCAAGGCCAGGGAAGCTTGGCTGGGCCAACCTTGGGCCCATATTTTGGGTCATTCTGACATGAAACGAAAATGGTGACATCTACACAATTGCTAAAGCATTGTTTTCAAATAAAATTGCATTGAAGTTACATTAGATTAAAGAAAATCCCTTTTAGTTTTATGAGTTAATTACAAAAATATTTTTAAGATTTATGTTTATTACACTTATAACTAGTTAAAATAATGGGTTAATAAATCTGTTTACCTTATATGAAAAGCCAAAATTGCCCCTAAGTGATGAATAAATTACAAAACTTCCTTAAGATTATGAGCAAATTATACTTATATCCAATAATTTGAAAAATCTATGCTTATCCCACTAAAACACTTTAATCTATAACTTAACAGATTGTTAGCCAAATTGTTAACCTAAATGAGACATAAATGCTATGTCAGAAAAAAAATTAAAAATGACCAAACTGACTTTAAGTAATATAACATCCACCCAAAGAGGGGAACCATAAGGCATCATAGGTCTAGAACTTGATCTTGATGAATTATCAAAAAAAGAGCCATGTGGCGAAAGAAAAGCAATGTAGATCTCTCAAACAAATGGATACCTCTATAATTTTTTGCTGCAAAAAACTAGTATCAAAAGTTTTATCACTTAAGCCAGTTTGTCCATAGTTTAAGCTAGGACATGGAACCGCAACTGATGCACTATCCAAAAAGTTCCATATGTAGACGAAGGAATCTTCATCAACAACGATAATATCAAGAAATCATATCTACGGTACTAGGACTCAGAATCAACAAATAATACATCGTCATCCTTGATCTCTATGACGTGGTGGGTGGGGAAGCAAGAACAGAACCTGATCAAGAAGGACACTTGTTGCTGGATGCCGGTTGGAAAGGAAACTTGTCGTCGATCGCTTGTCGGACAGAAATAGTTGTGGTAAGGTGGCAAAGCGAGAAAGAAACCCTGGTTGCTCAATCTCGAAGAAAAGAACTCTTGAAGATGGAAGATTTCAAAGAGATCCGGAAGTTAGAAAAGTGAAAGAAAAGCCTTATTTTTTTATAGAGGTAATTTTAACTTTTTACAATGAATAAATAATTACACTAACAATGTCAATTTAAATAGGTGTAAGTATAGGTTTTACAAAATATTGGGTGTACGTGTAATATGTAAATCTTAGGAAGATTTTTGTAAGGTTATTTTGATCATTTTTAAAGAGTTTTTTGACGTAGCATTTGGGTCCCATTAAAAGTTAATAATTTGACAAACATTCTATTAAGTTATGGGTTAAAGTATTGGATAAAATAAACCTTAATGAGATAAGCGTAGGTTTTTCATACTATTGGATATGAATGTAATTTATCCCTAATCTTTAGAAGATTTTTGTAATTTACTCTAAATTTATTTAATATGATAAAATTTTATTTTATATGATATTTTTGATTTACATACATTAGTATTGTGCATGCGGAATGCATGCAATTGTTAAATGCGAAAGAATGTGTGCATGTTGGGTCTCTACTCTCTAATGTCAAGAAAAATATTGGGAGGTTGAAGTAACAAAATGGAATGGTTTCTAATATGATAAAAAAAATATTGTATTAGATCATAGATATGTAAAACTAAAGCATGGACCGAAGTTAAAAATTTTATGATTAGAGGAGAAGTCATGAGGAAGAGCAAGATGATGGATGAAAACCTTAACATTGTGGCTAGCTCATAAGAATCAAAAAGAATTGGAGTGGAAATCTAAATATAGTGGAAGCAGATGGGGAAATTACGCTTCGTATTTCATTATTTGGGTGAGACAAAGGAATGCATAGAAAAGAAATAGAAGCTCAGTTCTGATATATAATTTAGCCAATCATACATTAGAATGTTAACTATTATATATTTTTTTCATTTATATTTTAGTTTCTATTTATGGTTTGAATTTTTATTTTGTAATTAATATTTTATTTTATATTTTATTTTTTGATTACTACAATTTCTATGTTTTCTTAAACTATTTATTTTTGTTTCTAGTTTTAATAATTTCTTTATTTCTATTCATCATATTCTTTTTTATTTATACATATTTTATTATATTTTGTTCCAATTTTAATTTATATTTTGTAATTTTTAATTAACATATCTTCTGATATTCTAGTTTTATGTTTTCTAGTTTGGTATGGTATTGATATTTATTTTTATTTTTTTTATTTTGTATTTTTACTTTAATAGAATATGTTAATTAATTTGAATATTTATTTAATATATTTTTGTTCTATATTCATTTTCATTTAATAATTTATTTCATATAATATGTATTGCACAATTCTTGTTCCTTAATAATATATATATATAGTAAACCTTGAAGTAACTATTATCATAATATTACAACCCATATTACCTGATACTTTTATTATTTTTAATATAATATCAATACATTTAAATATAAATTAAAATATTTACATTTTATTTATATCATAATTATCAATATTTAAATTTATATCAAGTATATTATTCATTACGTTTTGTTTATATCGCAAATATTACTAGTCAATTCACTGTTTAGAATATCATCCATTGCCATTTAATGGTGGAATAACCATTATTTTTCAATTGAAGGAATGGTGATTCCAGAGATGATATGATTCCTACCAAACACTGGAATGGATCGAGCTGGAATTTTCGTTCCTGCATTCATGGGATGGAATCGCCATGATCTCGGCAATCAAGAAATTCCCGGATATGAACCTCTCGATGATCCTAGTCAAGAGGTACGTCCTAAGAGGAGGTCGAGAAGCTTATGGAAAAGCTTCGACGACCAAAGAGGCTCCATTGGGAGGGAGTACTGGAGCAAAGGTCAGAAGTTTTGGCAGAATCTTCTTACTTACGAAAACATTGGAATGAATTTGTTGCCTTGGTTGTGGGCGAATCAGACATGCAACAGACGAGTTCAATTCAAAGGAGAATTCCATTGCTAATGAGGTGACGGGTGACGAAGAACAAAGGCTCATGGAGTCGGAACAGGGAAATGTAGCTGCTTCTGATGAACCTTGTCAATGATAATATCCCACGTCTCCTACTAAGAAGAGCATGTATGTTGGTTGAATCTACCCTAAACATTCTTGATTGATGGTACGTAGATAGATGTACATAAAAATTTTTCTTCTTAAACAAAACAAGTACACTACATGAGTAGGAGATCTAGTGTTAGAAGAGTTTCTTATGACGGATGCTGTTGCTGGAAATTGGACCTGGGGGCGACCAGTGGTTGAGAAAGAGGAGCTCCGGCGTGAGATGGTGGATGGCGGTCCGTCGGCGAACGGCGTCCTCTGGGAGAACTGCAAAAAGCCGGTGGCCGGAGTTTCCGGCGCCGGTCCTCCGATGCTTAAGTCATAGGGGCTAATGTGTAGAGAGAGAGAAAATATTTTTTGGAGTTTCAGATTTTAGCCCCGCTCTAAGAGGGAGGGGTTTTCCTATTATAGAGGGGTACATGATTACCTGCGATATGATGGGGCGAACGGGTTACCGTCATGATTGAGCATGATCATGTGAATTAATGCACAATCGTGTAAATTAATGCATTGTCGTGGGATATCAGGCCGGAGCCAGTGAGTCGTCATGGCTGATTGGATGTGGCTGAGTGGGTCAACTATTTGCCGTGGAGGGCTTGAGATCCGTAGATAGCATGCGCATTGATTGTTGAGTGAGCCGGAGATCAGCGGAGGCCATGCGCATTAATTGTTGAGTGAACCGGAGATCTGCGGAGGCCATGCGCCTTAATTGTTGAGTGAGCCGGAGATCTGTGGAGGCCATGCCCTTTAATTATTGCAGGGCATGGTCCCCAGTCGAGTTGCAGAAGGATATGACCGCAGCGGGTGGATAGTGAGGTCGGGCTTCTGAGGTCAAGGATGCTGAGGTCGGGTTTCCAGGTCGGGCATCTCAAGGTCGAGCGCCTGGCCGGGCGCCAGGTCGGGAGCCTTGAGGTCGGGCCTCCGGTGGGGCGCCTCCAAGTCGGACGCTTCCAGGTCGGACGCCTCCAGGTCGGGCGCTACCAGGTCGGGCGCCACCAGGTCTGGCGCCTTGGTTGCATGCCGGTGATGCGTTCTTGCATTTTGGGATAATCCGTTTTTCCCTAACACTATCCCCGACTTTCGAGTCCAAGCCGCCTACGAGCTCGGGCGAAGGAAGTAGTTGCCTTTACTATATTAGTGGGGGCCAGAAAGCCTTAAATTATTTCGGTGCTCCGCGTGTTTTGGGGCATCCTTAATGAGAGGATATGGGGCGACGCCCTTTCGCCTTTCGAGGTTGCCTTGCGTCGTGGGCTCATGATGGGGCTCTGGGATTCGATGGGACGCTGCCTTGATTCTGTATTCAAAGCGTCGATCTAGATTAAATATGCCGCTTCGGTCTTTGGGGTCGACATGTGGGCGAATCTGGATGGAAGGCGGGATCCAGACCTGCCAATTTGGGCCGTCGGGAGATCCTATATAAACCTCAGACCTGGCCCTAAAAGTTCTTATTTGGCCGCCACATTCGCTGCTCCCACTCCTCCTTCGTCTCTTTTCTTCTTTCACAGTCGCGACCGAGTCTTCCCGGTGGCGCTCTGAGGCGATTTCCGGCGACTCCACAGTAGGTTATTTTCCCACATTGGCTCAGGGGATCATTCTTCTTCTTCTTCTTTCCTTCATTCCTTGTTTTCTTCTTCGTCTTTCCTTTTTTGGGATGGGTCGTGGTCCAGGTGAGGTCGGGTCTAGCCTGACTGAGGAGGAACTGGAGCTGGTCCGTTTCCAGTTTTTTCTTCCGGCCCGGGTTTCGTCTTGAGCCTGCGGGGTCGGAGGATCGGGTGACAAGGCCTCCTTCAGGTCGGATCAGGGTGTACATTGAGACACTCTGGGCCGGCCTGCGGTTTTCTCTTCACGAGTTTATGAACGAGTTGCTGGTGGCGTACCAGCTCATCCCAGCACAACTTGCTCCGAACTCGTGGAGGACCATCATCGGGTTCCTATCCCTTTGCCTTGCGCACGGGATACCGACCTCGGTGAACGTCTTCTGCTAGTGCTTCATGTTGAAGTTAAATCCGGCGGACGAGGAGTGGCTCTATCTCGCCTTTCGGAACGGTAGGCCACTCTTCTGAGGTGCCCCTTCCTTCATTCATGAGTGGAAGGGGAAATTTTTCTTCCTTTCCTCCGAGCTCACGTGGGGATTCGACTCGAGGTGGGGGCATCCCCGGTTGAAGGCCCTCAATAAGCTCCCCCAGCTTTTAGCGGACGAGCAGAGGGTTCTCGACGCTCTGCATGGCCTCGGGGGGGATATCCTTCTGACCGACCTCCTGAACGAGGAGGCCTTGGTGAACGTCGGCTTGAGCTCGGCATGTCCCGAGGGTAAGAGCAGTCACGCTGCTCCTTCTTCATTTCGCTGTATTTTATCTTATTTGTTTCTTTCCTTCTCTTTTTGGTGCTGATCTGACACTTAGAAAAAATTTTTTCCTTCTTTCAGACGTTCCCAACATGGTGACAAGCAACACTGCACTTTTCGCCCGATTGAAAAGGAGAGCGGCCGAGCCCGGAGGGGCTCATCCCAAGCCTAGGAAGAAGGCCAGGTCGGCCTCGACTTCTGCTCATGCCGAGAAGAGAGGCGCCGGGGCCGAAACTTTCGGGTCCATCCGGGAAGAAACCCCGGCTACCGAGTAAGTGAGCTTGGGTTCCAGGAAGGCGACGGGTTCAGCACCCCCAGCCTGCCCCGCCCCCGTTTCTCAGCGGCCAGGTCGGCCAATCATCCGTCTACGACGCTCTGGCCCCAATCCAAGCAGGGGCCCTAGGGTTCCGAGCTTGGGCAGGCCGAGGTCATCGGGGGTCGGAGAGCGCTCCGAGAGGGGGTAAGGCGACCCGAAGTCTCCAATCCATGAGGGCAGTTCGGCCCTCCGCGATAGCGATATCACGCGCGAGGTATTTTGCTGCGCGTTGCTCCCAGCCGACCGGGCCGAGTTTGAAACCGTCGATCTCGGCGCTCTTGTTGATCAGACTTACTGCAATGCTACCCGGGTAAGTCGTCCCCTTGTTTTTGCTTCGGTTATTGGCATCTTCTTCATTTTTACTTATCGTTGCTTTTCCTATAGCATCTTCATGAGATCGACACGCTGGTGTTCATAGCCTCGGAGTGCCAGAATGAGGCTCGGAGGGGCCAAAGGTAGCTGGAGGTGGCCGAGAAGAAACTCGCCGATTCGGAGGCCATGCGGCTGGAGGCCGTTGCACAGATGGAGGCTACCGAGGCCGAGCGGCGATCAGCAGTCGACCAGCTCAAAGAGGAGAGAGTCGTGCACACCTTGGCGAGATCGAAGTTGCGCGCCTCTGAGGCACGTCTAGCCGAGGCCCGCTCCGAGGCCGCCGGCTACAAATATGAGGGCGGGGTTCTCCGCCTGAAGGTCGAGCAGGTTGAGGCTCGAGAAAAAGGGCACTGGAACAAGCCCGGGATGTGGTGGCACTCTTCAAGAAGTCGGAAGAGTTCCGCGACCTAATATATGAGGAGGTCGTGGACGGGTCCTCCGCGGCTTCGAGAATTTTTTGGGGCAAATGCAACGGTTTTGCCCCTAGCTCGACCTCAGGGATATTCGGCCAAGGATGGGAGTCGACGTAGAGAGCGAGCTCGACGTTCCCACGATTCTCGAGGCCGAGCAGGAGGCCGATGAGGCCGAGGCTGATGCGGCCGAGCAAGCGGCGCAGGAGACTTCCTCCAGAGGAGTCGCCGGGGGTGCTCCCGAGGTCACTGGCGAAACCCCGTCTGAGGTCGTCGTGGAAGGTCCCGAGCCAGCTTCTGCCGAGGATCCCCATGTGATAATTGTAGATGACTTCGAGGTCGGTGCCGATGCAGCTGCCGCCCCCTAGGACTTAGCCTTTTCTTTTTCTTTTTGTAAGTGAGGTTGGCCTTCGAAGTCATTGTACAGTCGAACCTTGATTTTGTACTTTAGGACTTTAGGAGAACTCGTTAAGTCTTTGAGCTCGAGCTCCGAAGAAGTCCCGCTAGGCCTTTAGGTTTATCTTCAGAAAAAATTTTGCCAAGTCCTTGGGCTCGGGCTCCGAAGATAATATAGAACGAGGTCGGGCTATTATTGGAGCTTTCATGCTTTTTGATCTCGAACATGGTTCGAGTGTCATTAGGTAAAATGAGAGCCCATGGTGAATGACTTGGCACTTCCGAGCTCGGCCAGAATATCATCGGGCGAAGCTCGAGGTCATCGTTACAGGCCGTCTCAGCTTGAGTTGACGTTCGGACTTGGCCGGGCCCCCATCCAGAGGGGTTTGGAGCAAGTGAAAATTGAGCTGAAGATTGGTGGTGAGGAGCTTCCCGTGCTTAGTTGGAAGATTATGCGCGAGGTCGAGAGAACCTCGGCTCGTGGTCGATTCAGGAGAGCATCCCAGCCTTGGTCGGGGGGAATCCCGAGCTTGATCGGGGCTTCGTTGACCGTCTTGTAATATAAGCAAGTGAGCGCAATGACGTAGGTGCTGGGTAGGATATACCTCTCGCACCATCGGAGCCGAGCACCTCAGGTTGAGGTAAGCGACTCCACTCTGAGGTCGACTTTCAGTAGGGTTCTTTGGCTTGTAGTCCACTCCCATGGGTAGCGCTATCTGTTGCGAGGATGGCGCTTTGGTCCGAGCCTCGCACAAAAGCATAGCCCGCACTGGCCGAGCAAAGAAGGATACTGGGTCCCCTACGAGGTATTGTCCACTTTGGGCGTGCCAGGATGCCAGGAGGTCCACGTAGGTACTGCCTCTAGGTCGTACGCCACGGGGGTCCGCATAGGTACTTGTCACGCCCCAAACCCGAGGCTCGGGACGCGAGCAGATGCCGCACACCTGCAGGGCGGACCCCGCAGGCACGCAAGGCAGATAAATCAGATCAACCATCAATAACTAAATAAAGATAAATTCCAGTTTTCATATCAA
>JAOXJJ010000725.1:2236800-2251395 GCA_025769935.1 Phoenix roebelenii | reverse complement strand
CTAATAATTATAATATTTTATACCTTTGTTATTGTATTATACTATAAATATAATATTATATTACATTATATCATAATTATTGATGTGTTATGTTAAATAATTTAATATTATATTAAATTATTATCTATAGTATACAATATTATATTACTATATTATAATAATATTATATCATATTATAGTAATATTATACTATATCATATATTTATGTATTAATACATATTATATTTTATTATGCTCTGTTGTATAATTTTATGCGATGTACTTTATGGTAATTTTATTATACCAAAAGTATTTTTTCTGTTTGTTTACCAAACAGGGACCGCCTGTCCCTCCGTCGAGGTTCAATACACTTTAGAAATATAGTTTGTTACCAAACAACAAATAACTTTTTATAAAAGCTCTATTCCAGAAAGCTCTACTTCCAAAAGCTCTACTATCAATAACTCCTCAAAATGAGTCCTATGTCATATGTAAAATGTCTCCATGCCCTGCCTCAATTACAAGGCCTTAATTTCCATCAAAAATGAAATGCCACTGCTCTCCATTGGTACCACAGCAGAGCAAACACAATGGCCGGTGGTGCGAAGATGGTGTGAAATATGCACAAAAGGTCTCCAAGTTATTTCTGTGAAATAGCTCGATAGTCCCCACATCAGGATTTCTCATGCTCACACACTTCATCCATCATCATCTCACCTAATGAAGTCTAACAAGTGGATGCATCTTTGGTGCACAAACTGAGCACAAGATTGGGCGTCGCGACCCATTATTGTCCACTAGCATCTAGAGATCCACGAGCACCAAATTAAATCCCATTGACAAAGGCAGGCGGTGGTCAATGGATAAAACCAAGCCTTGTGTGAGTTAAGGGGGAAGAGATGGGCATGGACATGGTGCTGGTCTTTAACAACATAAGAATATTGGCAGCAGCTGTAGCAGCCTTGGAATATACGAGGCATTTATGCCTTCTTAGGGAGGCTATCTTAGAACCTCAACTAGTAACAGGTTTTAAGCTATCCTCTAAAACCATGGGATCTCTGTATCATCATGCCAAGTTGTACTCCAACTGTCACCTCCATGTCGCTTGCTTGATTAACTCCTTTACAAATCAAAAGCTGCCACCGATATATACATTGTGGCTATCTCCCATGCTCTCCTTGACATCATCAATAAGTTCGGAATCATATATGAACCCCAGTATCTACAACAGCCACCACTGTCTATCCCCCTTGATCCAACATGGAAACCCAATCTCTTACTAGGTCAATGTGCATCCAGTAACAAGTCTAGTGGTCTGATTACTAGGTCGGTAGCAAAGCCCGTCATCCGATTTTGTTGAAGGAATGACGTCGACCACCCATGACTTAAATGGATTCACTCGCTGGTCGCTGTCTCCCTTGAAGTGAACTAGGGACCTAAAAGGATTCACTCGCTGGTTGCTGTCTCCCTTGAAGTGAACTAGGGACCTAACCTGACAGATAATTCAAAGAGAGACGAGGGGAAGAGATGCCACGTATACGCACCTGCATATATGAGGAGAGACGAAAAAGAGCTTGGTATATTGAATCTCGATGGCCTACCATTGATTTTGAAAGCAAAAGGACAATTTCTGCTGTGCTCTCAAGAGCATGTTTAGCATTCTTCATGCATGCACGCATGAGGAGATACAAAAAGCAGTTTGGATATTGAGTCTCGATGGCCTAACATTGATTTTGAAACCAGAAGGACCATCTCTGCTATCCTCTCAAGAGTATATTAACATTCTTCATGCATGCATGCTCAAGAGTATATTAACATTCTTCGTGCGAGCGTGCATGCTCGCATGCATGCAAACCTAAGCTGTTACGTATGGAGCCTGGAGATGGGAATCTTTTGAAATTCAATGGACATCCCATTTGAGATGCTTTTAGAGCAAGGAGAAATGATCAACGGACACCCCATACTCTATGGTAGTTGAGAAATGATTGGTGCTCTAGTAACTCAGAAATCTCGCTCGGAAGGTTCGTCAGCTAGTTTCCTTTCTGAATTGGCAACATGAAGTTTTGCCCGCATAACGAAGCCAAGGGAAAGTTGAAAGCCAGCTGAATAACATTTTTAGTTACCGTAGCATCATTCCAACACCAAGGAAAAGACCACCATCCCCCAATCCTGGATTCCGTGTTGAAACCCGTCGTCATCGCTTCTCTAGAATGCTCAAATTTCTAAAATACCCAGAAGCTCCGATGATTTGAGCATGTAAACGTTCTTCTTGCCTTTACAGTCTCCCTTGATTCGCAAGCATGATCTTGAAGTCAATCACCCTGCAGTTTTATGACCCACCTTTGGTAGTGGAAGGTCTGAGAACCCTCTCTAAGCTCTCAGGTGGTTGGCACAAGCATGAGAACTGTGTGGGACGCCAATGTTATAGATGAGCTCTTTATATATGTTCATGGTTATTCTCATTGGAGTATTATCCAATGAAGATTGTTGCTTACAAAGAAGGCTGAAAGTAAACAGAAGTAGTCTACCGGCGACCGCTTACAGATAATTTTAAGACAAAACACAACTTTGAAGAAACTCTATTATGAAGCCACATTAGTCCTATAATAAACCAGAGTGGAGGATCCACATGTCTGAATTGTGGGCTCTCCTAGTGAAAGAATTCAAATTATAGATGTGGGGATTAGCTAATACAGATTCTTCCTGTTGTATTTTGTCAGTGCATGCAAAGTCTCAGTTAAAATCAATAAAAAAAATCTTTTTCTGACCTACCAACATCATGCAGTAAAGATGAACAGAAACACAAGGTCTAGCCTTTTACCATCCATCTGTCCATTTGGGTCTGGAAATTCTCAATTGGTCTGGTAAATGATTCTTTGAGGTTAACCATTCAAATTTTATGCGGTGTGGCAGTACTCACTAAGCAATTCCGGACCAATGGAACTTGGAATGCACTTCCTTCCTCGGTGCTTAGCAAGATCGCAGATGATGATTTATCAGAATACATCGGTCTTGAACATATTATTTCAGAAGAGTGAAAGGGAAGATACCTGGAACTTCTTAATGAAATCATGAAAGCATTTAGCCAGGACAAGGAGTTTCTTGGGTTTGCCTCATCCTCTTCATCATCCAAATCAGTACGAGTTGTTCGAACTAAAGTTGCCAAGAAGTGACAGATATGATTTTTCTTCTTTTGTATTAGAATCCCTAATCTGTTTTCCTTCACACCTCATTTGTAACATATGTTGGCCAGTCTCAACTCTCATGGTGGCTCTTCCAAAGCTTTCTTAACCTAGCTGTCCATATGCAAATAAAGATGGTCAACAATTCATGCCCCCTTCCCAATTCTACTTGGAGATGGGTGAGAAACCATTGTCACCATTCATGTCAAGTTAGGGCTAGGGTTAGGCCAATTGTATGCAAACTATTTCCTGCTCTCTCTGAAATAACCATGGCAAACGATAACAGAAATAAGCCAGAAGATGAAAAACTTTTATCATTATCATTTTCCTATATGAAATTAAAGCCATAAATTCTTATGTGATTCTTGTTTTAACAATGATTAAGAACAGCTGGTAGATCCTCTCTCTCTCTCTCTCTCTCTATATATATATATATATATATATATATATTCCCTCTCTCTCTGTGTTAGAGAGAGAGAAAGAGAGATGTCGAAGAGGATTTTAGCTTGACTAATTACTTCTTGTCAAGATTGGCTTTGTCTTGCAGGTCATACAATGATTTTTCAATCCGGTGTGACACCTAATGGATCTTATCAATTAGAAAGACAATTTTTCCTAGAAAATGAGGGCCCTTTCTCTAAGAAAATGACGTTTATCCTCTAGGAATCAGAAACACAGCAACAGTTTTCCTTCCAGTTACCATACCAATACATTAGATTGTTACATCTCTAAGCAATCATCCTATTTTTAGATCCGCAAATAACAGTAACTGGTCACTATTACTAAAATCATGCTACCAAACGAGAAAGATAAGATTGAAGGAACAACAGTTCATTCTTTTCCCCTTCTCAATGCAGAAAAAAAGTACAGTGCTCTCACTATTCACAGGATGGGAGAGCAGAAGATCAAAATAATAATCTCTAGAGATGATGATACCTCGCAGATCTTTTGGTTGTCTTCAGCATACTGTAGTTCAAACTATTCACAGCCTACATCACAACCCAAAAAAGAAAAAAAGGAAAACAGCAATCAGCTAAAATTGATGGATAATCATAAACATATCAAGCGCTGAAAATACAGAAAAAAATTAAAAGAAAAAAACAAAACCTTTATCTCTTTAAACAAATCAACAAGAAAATCAGACATAAATAAAGGATAAATTCCATCAAATATCCCTCTGCTTTCTCCAACCAATTCCACCTGTCTGTGGCTTAAGAGATTGTAGTTTAGCTGCACAATGCTGTTCAAATCTATTAGTAAAACTCCAGGGTGATATAATCATATACCTAAACAGTAAAAATGTTGCAGAAGGCCACAGGTTCTCAAATCACTTTCCCCCCCTTCCATCTCTAAGGCTTTGGACCCAGAAGCCCCAAACGCTCCACTAAGATTTGTACATCTTCACCCCAGTTCCCTGTACCAAGCCCCTCCATTCCAGCCTCTATCTCAGCCTGACCTCCTTGCTCTACTTCAGCCCCTGTGAGCAAATGTTCATCCAGCAATTCTTCCCACAACACTTCGCAAGCTGTGTCCAACTTCTGATCGCTGGATTCCAATACCACATCATCTTTCTGAAATCTGTTGCTTGAACTGCTTGGATCATTGTTCAATGTGGAAAACAGAGACTCCACCTCAAGTTCAATCTCTGCTTCTTCAGTTGCTTGAGGATGTTCTGAGCTTGTATCCGCCGGCAACCTCCTCTTCTTGTTGACACTCCCTAACTGCCTCTTCTGCCCACAGCGAAGCATAAGCTGCTGGACAAACATTGGGTTCTTGAGAGCTCTGCCCAAGAAAGCCATTGTTTGCTGCTGCTTCCTTTCGGTGCCTTGAATCCTTTCCTCCATGGCAAAAAGCTGTGCTTGATAATTCTGCTGCTGCTGCTTGAGCTTCACAACTTCTGCCATCAGAACGTTGCAGTCCCTCCTCAATCTATCAACTTCAGTCTCAAGCCCAAACTGCTCCAATTCAACACAGGCTCCCGTATCGTGCTGCTGTTGCAAGCTCTGGGATATGTTTCGTCGCCTCTTGATGTTCTTCAAGAGATGCTTCTGGCCTCCTAAGAATCCTTCATTGGCAAATTCCCATCGGTCCGGGTCAACCTTTCGAAAACCCTGAATCATTTTTTACTAAAGGATTGGTATGGTTGAGAATCGACATCCACAATAGACACAAAATTTTGTTACAAGTCAAAACCTAAAAAATTAGCAGTATGGACAAATAGAACTGCGAGAATTACCAATGAAGAATCATCCTGAAAAGAAATTGAAGACAAGAGTAACCCCTATATCCATAAATCAGTTTACTCCCAGCATAAACTAGAAACCATTAAACCTCAAAAGCATCTATCTTTTAATTTTTTTTTATAAATAAAAGAAACGTTGCCGGAGCCCCACAAGCTTGGAGCCCCTTATGGCACACACTCTCAGAGCAAATTGTGGGGCAACAAAGAGGGTTCAAGAATTGTCCACATTGGTCAGGACAAAAGCTTATGTTGCACATTGTAGCTCATACTTATTAAAAAAATGATTCTTTTTCAAAAGATCGGTTTCTTTATGCAGTTTTTTAATCTACAAACCTCATCTCATGAGGAGTTTAGATTGACGCTGTTTCACAAATTTTTTTTTTGAAAAGAAACTTTGGATCGGTCAGACGCTTAAAATATTGAAAGAAAGAAAGAAAGAAACAACGTTTAATCCTCAGAATTTTAACATTTTTTTCTTCAAGAGAGCTGCCAAGTAAGACTGATACACAAAACCCTATGAGAAATAGAATGAATGCACACAATAAGAAGAAGAAGAAGAAGAAGAAGTATAAAAGTGCTTACATAGGTATTAAGCTGGCGAATGAAGCTGGAGAAGTTACTGTGCTTGAAGTGCATAGGGAGGAGGACCATGGAGAACTTGTGGGGATCCCAAACGACGAAGCTGTTGCGATCGCGGCTCCACGACACCACCTCGTCCGTCTCCGGGTCCTCCACCATCTCGAACGTCTTCGTCAGGAACGGCGGCGGGGCCACCTCATTCAACCCCTCCATCGGCCGCGGGCTCGCCCCTGCCGCCTCCTGCTCCTCCTCCTTCACCACCTCCACCACCTCGCCGCCGCCCTCCATGCCCTCCTCCTTCACCAAAACCCCTGCGTGCATATGAACCTAATCGGGCTTCGATTCCATCTCAGATACCTTTTTTTTCCTTCCACGGGTTTAGGGTTTTACAAATGGGGGATCTGGAAGTTGGTCGGGCTCGAAGCCGATCGAGAATCAAAGCCGAAAGCATTAATATAACATAAAGCCAGGAGATCGGGAAGAGAGTAGGGAGAGGGAGAGCGCAGTGGTTGGTGGCCGGTGGGTTGGCTATTTTCTTCGGTACTTTACTCTTTTTTTTTTTTTCCCCTCCCCTCTCCGCACGCCCAATGCCTTGTGCAGCAAGATTTCTTGAACCCCCGTACACGGATGACCGACGGACGACAACAGCCGTGAGAGCGTCCTCGTTGTATAGATGCGCGTATCCATGGAAAAGGGATGCCTTCCTTCTAGAAACTTTCAACGTACACATAGGGCTGCAATTAAATTATGCCCATCGTATAGGTAAAAATTTGAATTTTGATTCATTCAAAATACTCAATAAACTCGAAATTTAATTCCAACTCGATTCGGTATAAAAAAATAAAAATTATCTTGATTCAACTCAAATATCAATTGAGCCGCTTAAATAAAATTATATTAAACTTTAAAGAGTTTTTTTTACATAAACATTTTTTTAAAAAAATTAAATTTACGTAAATATTTTCTTAAAATTTGTATTTATTTATATATTCTCATAAAATACCGTTTTTCATTCATATGATTCTTCTAATATTATTAATAAAAATTATATTTATTTTAATTAAAAATAAAATAAAATTTTAAAATTACTTTTGTGGTGTCGCTTACAATAGCTTTATAAATAATTTTTTGAATATTTTAATTATGTTAACTTAATTTTTTTTAAAAAAAACGTTAGATAATTTTAAATTTTGAGAAAGAGAACCGACGGAAATATCAGCACCCGCGCGTCTGCGTCTATATGACACATGCTGTCCTCGTGTGTGGCACGTGTGATCCGCTCATCCCACCACCGTTCATGTCAATCCTTTTCTTCCTAAGAGAACTTTCACTTCTTTCAGACCTTTTTGGCAGTGCGTTGCATTGGTCGTTTTACGGTGAAGGTGCGAAAATAGGAACCCCCGTTCTTCCGCTACTTTTCATGTCAACCAGTATCCGCCATTCACTGTAGATTGATGCATGTTACGGACGAGATTGGAGGAAAAAAATTGATGGGTAGACGAGAATTGTCCCCACAAGACGCATCTACCTGACACATGCAGACATCTAGTGCGGATCGTATGTTTATTTAATTTCATATTTTCTGTATCTAAACTTAGCCCGTGATCCACTCTAATATAATATATAATATTATCCACTTTAAATTTTTATTTTACATTTTTATATCTACGAATGCAATCAACTCAAGTTGAATCAAGTAATCAAATACTCGAACTCAAAATTCAACTCGAAGACGGTCGAACTTTAGCATCCAAGTTCGAACTGAATTTAATCTTAAAAAAAAAAAGAAAGAAAAAAAATAACTTGGGATAGATACGATTCAACTCAATTATCAGCCAAGCCATACTCGAACTCGAATTCCAACCTAAATCACAATTAAAAATATAATAAAATATTATATTATATTATATTATATTTTTAAATTAATAATATATATTATTTATAAAATATAATATTATTAAATATATGTGTATTAGAAGAAGCTGAATATTTTACCATTCAAGTTTGGATATCAAAGTGGTTAGGTCTCTTGGCGGAAAAGTAAATTCAGGCCCAATCAGTAGTTTTTGGCGACCCACCATGAACTTGGGGTCGAGGATTTAGATTCGAGGTTGTGTCGGCTTTCTCAGCATTCCGTACGGTACCTATCATGTACTGTTCGGTCCCAACGCACGCGGTGCTTGAGATCGGCGCGGGCTGGTTTCGTGGGTCTGCGACGGGTAACATGGCCATTTTTTGTGGCTAGAAAAAGGGTGCCCGAGGCCCAAATAAGGAAGTTCCAGGTAACCGGTTCTCCACCTCAACAATTGATAAGGTGATCTTAGAAAACATAAACTTATTAGTGAAAGGTTAGTGAAAGAGATTAGCTCCAGCTTCACTAATACAAGCTATGAGCCATAAGATTTTAAGCCAAACTAGTTAGAGCTAGAAACATACTGATCATCAATTATTCTTTAAGATATTTGGCAACCAATTTTTTGTTTTTTCTTCCTTTGTCGAAACGAATAATTCATACATATCTGATATGAATACATCTAATAAAATTAAAAAATAAAAAATCTCATAGCGCTGGTCACGTACAAAACCATCCAATCGATGATACCGTTTAATTTTTTGAATACATGCTTAATTTAGAAGGCCACTTCATTATTTATTATAATTTGAATATTCTAAAGCAGGGTGGCCTACGGCAACCTAACTTTTAAAGTGAGGCTCATGAATGGGGCGCTAGTGTTAGACATGTGCAGCTAAAATACTAGTGTTTGACGTAAATAAAAGCAAAAGAGAGATACAAGAGTATCCACCACATTTCTCAAGGAAACATAATCTTTAGAAATATAATAAAAAAATCTCAATGAAAGTTTGCATTCCCTCATGAAGGATCATTTCCTGGACCACCGCAATACCCTGACATGGGACGGATTTGGGGAACCACCTTCATAATTGTGACGTGGACAGATCATCATGCCAGCTCAGATGGTCCTATCCTATTAAACTTTTTACCCTCTCTCTCTCTCTCTCTCTCTCTCTCTCTCTCTCTCTCTCTCTCTCATTATGCGTCTCGTCAGAGCACATGAGGACGACTCACCGTAAACCAGCTCTTCTCCACCGTATGCGTCTAATCCTGAAACACGCTTGCATGCGTCACCTCTGATAAGATATGTTATAGAAGATGTGCAAGGCACGTGGCACCTAAAGATTTTAGGTATAAGATTTGTTTCAAAAGATTAAGCATAAATAACACAATAATATATTTTTATTTTTGCCATATGTATTATGGGTCAAATCTGGCCCGAGGGCGACCAGACCGGAGAAATCAGAGAAGCTGCCGAAGTATGGAGGATGACAAGAGAAGCCACCTCCCATGATCGATCAGGATACTCGCATAAAGTCTCACCGGTGTTTCTGACGCCACCTCCCGTAATCGATCAGGATACTCGCACAAAGCCTCACCGGTGTTTCTGGTAAGGATCCTCCGACGATCAAGTTAGAGTGGAGTTTAGTAGGTCCAGCCAAAAGTCCTTCAATATTACCTATCGGAGGTTTTTATAGTTCCGGTAGGGGTACTCAAGTAGCGGAGGTATGGCCCGTTCCCATTATGAGGGGGCGTGTCGCGCAGCCAGAACTTGCTTGTGGCGTGCGGTAGAGTCTGTTCTTGAGAACGGTAAGGCATTGACAATCGTAGCAGGGTATGACCGGAGTAGCATGGCGCTGTCCTTGGACTGCCATGGGCCAGCTAGCAAAGTGTGACGTAGTGGTGTTGCGATATACGGTCACGTAGGAGGGCGTGGGCACGCACATGGGTGCGGCTATTGGCAAGGCCAAACTCGCATCATGTATTTGGCGAGGTCGGCTTGACGGGTGTTAAGGTGTGTCTGGCGAAGTGCCCCGAGCTCATGGGTCGAGGCGTGTAATTGGAAAGGGCGCCCCGAGCTTGGCCGGGGCGCGTCGGCGAGCAAGGAGGGCGTCCCGAGCTTGGCTGGGGTGCGTCGGTAAATATCCGAGGTTGAAGGAGCTTTTGGCGGAGCTCGGGGCTAGGCTAATTCCAGGCCGGACCGAGGACACATCTGGTTGGGTTGATGCCTATCGGGCTGAAACTGGGTGGCCTCTTTTTTCATGGGCTGGACGATCCCTTTTACTCTCCATCATTTGCCCCCCGACTTCTGAGGCCGAGTTGCTTTCCAGCTCGGGCGAAGGAAATAGTCGAATTATTGGTCATCCAGCGGTGTAGCCCGGCGCTTGTGAAGACATGCATGCTGAGCAGGGGACACTTGGCGTCTTTCATAGCCGAGGGCTTTGAGTCGGGCTTTCAGAGCTAAACTTAGGTGGCTTGAGCAGCCAGGTCACCCCAAGCAGGGTCCACCATGGGGACTTCCTTGTGTCCCATGTGTGCAAACTTTTCCAAAGAGGTTGCTGGATGGAATGGAGAGGGGCGACTATTAATGCCTCGTCCCCTAAAGCGCCCTGCTTGATGGAACACGAGAAGCTGGCCATTAATGCTTCATTTTCCGAAGTGTCTCGCTCGATGGAACACGAAAGGCCAGCTATTAATGTTCCGAACTCCGGAGCACCGTCCATAATGATCGACATTAAGTGTCGCAATCCGGAAAGATTTGTTGAGGCCGTTTCGGGCCTGCCATGTGGCGAGACTCGGCTTGTATGATTGCTTGGGCTATCCGATCAGAGCAGTTGTAGTGGGCTATATAAAACCTGGAGAAGGCCTTAGAATCGTTATTTGATCCTTTCCACCTCCACTTCTTTTCTTCACGGCCGCCATAGTTGTGGTGTTCAAGCCTTTCCTTGGGTGTTCTGGGAGCTTCTCGTCGACTTTTGTATCGAACGCTATTCGTAATCTCCGGCGATCGTCCCACTTCTCCCCGATCATCTTCTTCGGCAAGCTCTTCGGGTAGGTGTTTTATCCTTCTCTCGATTGCTCGAAGAGTCTCGTCTTTTTTCCTCTTTATATTTCTGTGAACAAGGCAATGAGCTCGCCTATGAGGGTCTTGATGTTCGGCATAGGTTTGTCCCGAGCTCAGACTTCTTCCGGTGTGGGGGAGACTAAGCTCGAGGCGGGCCTGGGTCCGCATGGGACCGGCTCGCTCTTGAGTGATGAAGACTTGGGCGCGGTTCGTACCCAATTCTTCGTTCCCTCGGAGTTTGATCTTGAGCTCCCGGACCTCGGTGGGCGAGTTACCAACCCTCTCGAAGGTTGGATCGGAGTGTACATAGAGACGCTCCAAGCAGGGTTGAGGTTCCCTCTGCACGAGTTCGTGGGAGAGCTTCTGACGGTTTATCGCCTTGTGCCTGCACAGTTCGCCTTGAACTCGTGGAGGATGATAATTGGCTTCCTCGCCCTTTGCCTTGCGCATGGTCTGCCCCCCTCTGTAAACGTCTTCAGGAGTTGCTTTATATTAAAAGGCAACCCCGCAGACAAAGGATGATGGTACTTCTCCCCCCGCAGACAAAGGAGGCCATAAACTTTTCAGAGGTATTCCTACCTCCATCCACGGGTGGAAGGACAAGTTTTTCCTTATTTCCTCCGAGCGGTCATGGGGGTTTGATCCGACCTAGAGCTTTCCGTTGGCCTTGGCGAATAACAAGCCCCCACAATTGTCGCAGTCCGAGCAGGGCATTTTAGATAGTTTGCTCGGGCTGGGGGGAACTCCACGGCTCTCCAACCTACTTAGCCTTAGCCTGAGCTCGACTCGTCTCGAAGGTAAGAGTAACTTAGTCGCTCCTTTTTCTTTTCCATGTCGGGTCCTAATAAGACCTTTTGTCATCAGATATTGCAGGGATGATCTTCAACGCCAAGACGTTGATGGCCAAGTATAGGAAGAGGATGGCCACCTCGAAGGGGGCTCAGCCCGAAAGAAGGCCGAAGAAAACTAAAGTTAGCTCCGGCTCCGGGATTGAGCGGAGTGAGCTCAGGGCAATTAAGGTTGTCGCCCTTGGTCAAGCCGAATCCGATCAAGTTCTTGCGGCGGCGGTCAAGGTGCCCTTATTGGCGGAAAGGGAGAGCCCTTCTGGTTCAGTGGCGGTCGTATCCATTGGCCAAGTTCAGGAGGCCAGAGAAGCTATCCGGCTATCTGAATCGGGTCCCGAATTGGAGAGCGGGTCCGAGCCCCCGACTTCTTTCATGGGCCTGACTCCTGTTGAGGTCGCGGCTTTCCCTGAGGCTTCGATCTCAGCGGAAATTTTGATTCCTCCTCGGGTTCTGACGTCAACCGGGTCCGACTCCATTCCTTTCAAGTTCGGGATAAGGCAACTGCGACACCAGTATCACATATCTGAGGGCGCCTCGAGCCTTGAGTCCGATGACGTCGCCCGCGAGCTCATGCGCAGCATTATGCTCCCACGCGATCGAGCCTTAATGGAGGAGAATTTCGACGACTTTGTTCGTCGCGTTTACTCAAACAATGTTCGAGTGAGTAGTGCAACCCTTCTGCTTCTCATTTTCTTTGCAAGTGCCCGACCTCCACTGGGTTTATCTTTTGCACCAGTCCCTCCACATGATTGACATGCTGATATCTAGCATGCTCGCTTACCGGGAGGAATTAAGGGCGCTAAGGCCGAGGGTGGAGCGTGCTGAGCTCCAAGGATAGGAGGCCAAGGAGTGGGCGGCACTGGTTGAGCAGCGGCGGTGCATGATTAAGGTGAGGGATGCGGTTGCGAAGCAATGGCTTCGAAGTGCCAAGAAGAAGGTACATGCCGTTGAGGCCCTACTTAAAGGCAAACTCGCTCAAATATGAGGAATGGAGGCCGAGCACTCCTAGGCTCGCTCGTCTGCCGTGGGTCATATTTTCGGGCTTGAAGCTGCTCTGACCTGTCTTCAGAACGAGGTCGAGGAATTGAGGCCGAAGATCGGGCGGCTTGAAAGCCTTTTGGAGAAGTCTGCTCGCGAGGTTGTTGAGAAATTTCGTCGGTCGGAGGAGTATCTGAACGAGCTGGCGGAGGGGGCTGCCAGTGCAATGGTCCAAGGTTTTGAAAATTGTCGCGAACAAGTCCAGCGACTTTTTCCTAGATCCGACCTCAGTAGCCTTCTTCCAAATCTAGACGAAACTGCCGAGGTGGTCGGGGGTGCTGCAGAGGCCATTGCCGAAGCCGGGCCCAAGGTCGTCCCTGAAGTTGCCGCTGGAACGGCATCATAAGCGATTCCTGAGGCCGGCGTCGGAGCCGAAGTCGCCTTTGAGGAAAGCGCAGGCGTTGCTCCCGAGGCTGCTAATGGAACGGAAGCCGACTCTGATGCCGACGTGGAGGTCGTCCAGGTCGACTAGTTTTTGTTTTTGTAAGGTCGGCCGCCTCAGCCTTTTGTATTTGGCTCGATCTCAAGGTCAGGCTCTATTGTATTTCACCCTTGGCCTCTTTTTGACATAAATGAAATATACATTTTCTTTCAGTACTTGGTACCTTTGGTTGTGTTTGAGCTTCTTTCGCTCTGCCTTTAAAATCTGGCTAGGCATTTGAGCTCGTCCTGTTTTTCATCCGGTTGTCAAAGAGCTGAACTTCGCAGCTCAAGTCAGAGACTATCTTACATAGCAGGAGTCGTTTCGAAGATTTGCCAAAGTCCTTATGCTCGGCATCCGCTTTCATCTCGGAGATAATCCTTCAATAAAATGAGCTCATAGCTCTTTGTTCGACGTCGCAGACCACCTTGGGCTCGATTCAAAAGGTGATGCCAATAAATAAGAAAAACTTACTTGAGACTTGCTCGAGAACAGAATTCCGGCCGAGGGTTGATTCTAGCTCGGAAATAGCTCAAGACCTGCTCGAAAATAGAAATCTGCTCGAGGGTTGCCACCAGCTCGATAATAGAATTCCGTCCGAGGGTTGATTCCAGCTCGAAAATAGCTCGAGACCTGCTCGAGAATAGAAATCCACTCGAGAGTTGCCACCAGTTCGAGAATAGAATTCCGCTCGAGGGTTGATTTCAGCTCGAGAATAGCTCGAGACCTGCTCGAGAGTAGAAATCCGCTCGAGGGATGCCACCAGTTCGAGAATAGAATTCCGCCTGAGGGTTGATTCCAGCTCGGGAATAGCTCGAGACCTGCTCGAGGGTTGCCACCAGCTCGAGAATAGAATTCCGCCCGAGGGCTGATTATAGATCGGGAATAGCTCAAGACCTGCTCGAGAGTAGAAATCCGCTCGAAGGTTGCCACCTGCTCAAGAATAGAATTCACCCGAGGGCCAATTCCAGCTCGGGAATAGCTCGAGACCTGCTCGAGAGTAAAAATCCACTTGAGGGTTGCCATCGGCTCAAGAATAGAATTCCGCCTGAGGGTTGATTCAGCTCGGGAATAGAAGCGAGTTAAGCTGCCCCATCGATCGGCACGGCAGCGGCTGTAGAAATTCCTCGGGGATTTATGTGGGTGCTCTTTTTTGAGGCGTTGTCGAGTGGAAGGCGAGGAGTTGGGCATCAGAGGCCCATCCTCCAAAATAGCTCTCATAGCTATCTCAGTCCCCAAGATTATTGCCTGGGGAGATTCGCTGAGGAGGCTTCCACGCATGCCACGTTGTTGCCCAAGGTGACAACCCAAGAGGGGGGTGAATTGGGTCTTTTAAAACTTTTCATATTTCAATCCAATAAATCTTAATGCAGTTTATTAAATGAGACTT
>JAOXJJ010000725.1:2198698-2218860 GCA_025769935.1 Phoenix roebelenii | reverse complement strand
GAGAGAGAGAGAGAGAGAGAGAGAGAGAGAGGCAGAAGTCCTATGTAGTGATACGGACTCACAAACCAAAAGCTTAAGCTGCTGAGAAGAAGACTAACCTGAGCTAATAAACTATATGGCACATTTTTTTATTAGCCAATATGGGACTAAGACAATCTCCCTCATCCAACCTCATGACACCCTTATCATGGTGGCCACTACTCAGAGAGAGAAGGGGCTCATCCATGGCCTAAGTCTTACTTAATCTTGCTAGATCCTTCTGACCTTGGTATCTTCTAGTGAGGGCCTTGCATGACTAATAAAGTTGTGACGTGCAATGGGCATAGCTCCGATACCACTTCTCACGGGCTCAACCCAAAAACTTAAATTGTTGGGAGGAGCACTGAGTTAACTAATAAACCTATCTAGTACCCTTTTATAGGTCCATGTGGGATATAATAATAAGCAGGCCTAGTTTAGGCTGTATATTTTGTATTGTCAGATTGATTTTAAAATCAAAACCAGACACCATCGTTTTTGAAATCTTATGGACTACTTATCATTAAATGATTGTAAGGCAAATCATCACATTTCATGCCAATCATCCAATCACAAGTTGTGAAAGATCGTCTCATTAACCAAAGATAGACAATCCAGCGGTTAGAGGATAACAACCAATAAATGTACAGTGAAACAAGCATATTAAAATTGAGAGTGAAAGATTGGAAAGTACAATAAATCTTTAATTATCAAATAGGCAGCTTCCACAGAAATCTTTAATTATCATCATAAAGAAATTTAAGGAATGCATGTATTTTATGTAGTTAGATGAAAAGCAAACATTCTACATGGTGCTATGGACTCCAACCCAAAAGCTTTAGCTATTAGGAGTAGGACTGACCTAGCTAATCGACCATGTGGCTTTTTTTTTTTAGTCAATATGGGACTAAGACAATCTTCCCAACCCAACCTTATGACGCCCTCGTTACGGTTGGCTACTTCTCGAGAGAGGAGGGGGGGCCATTTATGGTCCAGGTCCTACTTGATCTAACCAGATCCTTTCAACCCTAGTATTCTTCAGCAAAAGGTTATAATATATATCATTGGTCATAGACTCACAATCCAAAAGCATAAGCTATCAGGTGGATGACCAGCCTGGCTAATAAACTTACGTGACACCACTTGTAAATAAGTCGATGTGGTTTTAGATTGTATTTTATTTTGTATCATTCGACTGATTTTTAAATTAAAACCCATCGCCATCTTCTTCGCGATCTCAGGGACGGACTACTCATCATTCAATGATTGTGACATGTCATGCTGTCATCCAATCACAAATTGTGAAAGATCGTTTCATCAACCAAAGATGGACAAGCCAGCTCTTAAAGCATGCATATATACCACTCAATAATTAATGAACATGGAAACAAGCATAATAAAATTGAGCGTGCATGCATGAAAGAATAGAGAGAGCACAATAAACCGATCAATGCCTCCGACTTGCCAGTTTTTTACAGAACGCCAATCCTTCCTTGGGTTTCCCAGCAAATCCTGCTTGCCTGCAAGCCTCGTTGCACTCCTCCTTGCACACTTCGGTGGTCACCATGCTAAGTGGGATGCATTTCTTCATGCATTCGCAGAAGCAGCTTTGTCCGGCCTCGCTCCTCTCGACGGTGGACAGAGCGAGCAGCAGGCTGATGAAGATCATCGCGGCCACCTTCTTGCAGGCCATCTTTTCCTTTGTCGCCTGTCTTGGTTGAAACACCAAAGGGAAGTCTCGGAGGCCTCTAAACCTATGGGGTGGTCCTGGTGCAACAAGAGAAGAGAGCCACAGAATGATGGATATATAAGGAAGATGAGGTGGTTATTTGGATCCCTCTATGTTGGGAAACTTGTTGGTCTTCCAGTTTTACGTTGTATATATATGGGAGGATGGGGTGTCCTGAGGTGGACTTTGTTTTTTGGTACCATCAAAATGGTTAACTGGGACTGTTGACATGGTCAACTAATGCTCATCCTCTATCCAACTATTATGACATCTCATTATAGAGAGAAAATTTGACAGCCTTTCGTAAGAAAATATGGAGTCCTCGCATGCATATTAGAGAATTTAATCTAGTTCTCGCATGCATTCTATTCTCGCCCATGCCATCCCGTACACAGCATGGTACGCCGTTATCATCAAACTTTCCATGTAGATCGATGGTGAAAATAGCATCTACACAAAACTTGATCATTATGCTATTTTTTTTCTTCTGAAAGCAACAAGTTTTTGCTGCCAATATTTTGATTTAGAAAACAAAAGGATCTAGCTTATTAGAAAAAGAAGAAAACAACAAATGTGCAGCAATATGTATTACCCAAAAAAAAAAAAAGAGTGAGCTACTAATATGCCCCCAAAATGAAGACTTGCGAATTCCTGTGATACCTAGTGAGACCGTAGCACGGAGTACATATACAACGGGGATGGAGTGGAGCTCAATCCCAGGCGCTATACGTGAGGAGTGAAATAACGACATCTCATGGCCCTTGCACTCTCAAACAATCTGCTTTAAGATTCGGAAGATTTCACAGCAAGACTCACTTCAAGCCATGAGTTTGATTATTTGATATCAACTATCAAAATTTCTCCGGCACCTACTTCCCATATTTCGGCACCTGCCCGCATCTCATGAGCTCGTTCATCCATCTTAATAATATTAGGCAGGGCATGCAGGTTCCTTTTTTAAGTCTGCGTAGGCCTGGCATTTTGGCTGGTCTAAACTTGGCGGTAACGTGTAGTCCTTTCCATCCCCCTCCAAAAGTCGCAGGCATTCATTTCACCTTTTTTTTTTTCCCTCTCTTCTTCTTCTTCTTCTTCTTCTTCTTCTTCTTCTTCTTCTTCTTCTTCACAGTGGAGTCTCCAAACAATTTTGGGTGGAATCCTTTCATACAGCAGTTTACTTAATAAATAGATTACCTTGTTCTGCAATTGATTTTCATACTCCTTACTTCTAGTTGCATAAGAGACATTCTGATTACTTCAGTTTAAGGGTCTTTGGCTCAAGATGCTATCCTTATACTTGGGAGACAAAAAGAAACAAATTTGACCCTAAAACAATTCCTTGTGTCTTTGTAGGGTATAGTGACAATCACAAAGTTTATAGATGCTATCATCCTTCTACAAAAAAAAATTTGGTTTCACGGCATGTTGCATTCGCTGAGGATATCTTCCCATATCGAGCAACAACTCAACCAATTGCACCTCATCCCTCAACAGTGACCATATCAGAATTTAAAGATTGGATAGAACAACATGACCCTTACAATAATGACTGTTTGCATTCACAGGGTAAACCTCTCATATCTCTTGGTGATATCACCATCTCAAGCACTCCTCTCTCATCAGCTTGAGTTACTTCTTTTGAAAACAATACACCCACAACAGTTAGCAGCAAGATCTCCAACTTACCAGCACCTCCTGAAGGACATAGCTATACACCTCCACATATGGACATAGCCAACACCTCACCAAACGATCAGCAAGAGATACAGTCATGTGGAGATCAACGACTGCTTCCTGATCCACACTCAGCAACTGCAGTAACTGAAGCACTTGCGGAACCTCATCACCCCATGCCTGAGCAACAACTTTCAGACACTCCTGTATATCCAGTTTCAAATACTCCTATACACCCCATGGTCATGAGACTCAAACCTGGTATGGTAAAACCTAATCCCAAGTATGCTCTCACTGTGGCTTGGCATGATATTCCGCAGGAACCCAAGATAGTCAAAACAACACTCCAACACCCTGGGTAGCGAGATACAATGGTTGAAGAGCTAGATGCTTTACATCACAACAAAACATGGAGATTAGTCCCTCGCACACTAGACATGCATGTGATCGGTGCCAAATGGGTCTTTAAACCAAAGTTAAAAGCCGATGGTTTCCTTGACAGATTGAAAGCTCATCTTGTTGCTAAAGGATATTATCAAGTTGATGGTATTGATTATTCTGAAACATTCTCTTCCATTATCAAACCAGGTACCATTCGACTCGTCATCAGCCTCGTGCTTGTTCGTCATTGGGAGATACGTCAGTTAGATGTTAAGAACGCCTTTCTCCATGGACAAATCACTGAGGACATATACATGATTCAACCACCTGGAATGATGAATCCCGCCTATCCCAACCATGTTTGCAAACTTGAACGTGCTCTCTATGGTCTCAAACAGGCTCCAAGAGCATGGTTTGATCGATTCAGCTTCTTTCTTTTACAATTTGGTTTCTTTTGCAGCTTGGTTGATCCATCCTTATTTATCTATCACTCATCACATGGGACATTAATTCTACTTCTCTATATTGATAATATGTTAGTTACAGGTTCCAGTTCCGATTTGCTGACCCAATTCATTGCAGTTCTTAATCAAGAATTTGCCATGAAAGATCTCGGCACACTTCACCACTTTCTTGGAATGGAGGCCACTCCTACTTTAGAAGGTCTTCACCTATCACAAACTCACTATGCCCTCACAATTCTAGACAAAGCAGGAATGCTGGATTGTAAACCCATGGAAACACCAATGGAGACCAAAACTAGTGGTCTCAAGGATGGCACTCCACTTGAAGACCCGGGCTTCTTTCGTGGCTTAGTTGAATCTCTTCAATATCTCACACTCACTCGACCATATTTAGCATGTAGTATTAATTTTGTGTCACAATTTATGCATGCTCCTTGCTACTCTCGCTTAAAAATGGTCCGACGTATTTTGTGATATGTGAAAGGAACATTAGATCTCGGTTTAAAGTTTCACCCACACTCTACACTTGATCTTTTTGCCTTCTCTGATGCAGATTGGGCAGGTTGTCCTACCACTAGGTGGTCCACCACTAGGTATTGTACCTTTTCAGGTCATAATCTCATTTCCTGGTGTGCCAAGAAGCAAAATACTATGTCACGATCCAACACCGAAGCAGAATATAGATCCATAGCTCATACCACTACAGAACTTACATGGCTCACCTTCAGCCTGCGCGACTTGCGTGTGCCTCAACGTAATCCACCAATTCTTTTTTGTGACAACCTGAGTGCTCTCTACATAATAGTCAATCCAGTTTTTCATGCCAGAAGCAAACACATCGAGCTAGATTATCACTTTGTTCGGGAACGGGTTGCTCTTGGTCAACTTGTCAGTCGCCATGTCACCTCTACGGAACAATTTACTGATATCTTCACCAAAACCGCTCTCCAAAGCAACCCTTCGCCATTTATGCAGCAAGTTGTGCCTCACGCCCCGACACAACTTGAGAGAGGGTATTAGCGAAACAAAATCACAAACTCAGCAACATCAGTTTGCTAGCCACGCTATACGGAGCGATAAGGAGAGGCTTGGAAACTGTAAGCATCAATCTATCCAAAGAGTGGCAAGGCGTGTGATGAGTTTGAATCAAGGCAACCTCGTTTCCAACAAAGCTGAAACTCCGGCCGGTCAAGAAACAGTTTTAACCAGCAAAGAGATGGCTGCAAATCACTTGAATTCAAAAGAGAGTAAGGTTGTTGCAACCACAAAAACAGATGGTCACTCGATGATCATGAAATAACGAACTATATCTTGTAAAGATATAAACTAACTTGTACTCATTAAATACTCACGAAAAGACATCTCTGGTGCTCACGTTTGCTGAGTACGGAAATTCATAAACATACAAGTCATTTTTTTAGTTGCTACCCTTCAGCCTCTCTCCCATCATAACACAAGGACAAGCACAAGAGTGCTTGGCTACTTCTACTGCTCAGCATTGTGCACATGGGTGACTGCAGCAAGTGGAAGGCCTTTTTCGTATGGTTCGCAAGGTATATTGTCCATGCATGCTCTCTTATATATTTTCTTTGCCCATATTCTGTCCGGAACATATGTGCCTTCTACCGTTTCATTCACTTTCTCACTGCTACCTTTTTGTAATCCGCGCAGCCCAAACTCCACAACCATTGCATGGAAGATGGGTAGCAAAAGTGGTTCTTATTCCTTCTCTCTCTCTCTCTCTCTCTCTCTCTCTCTCTCCCATATTATGGGTGTGACAAATTGGTGAACTTTTGTAGGAGAATGTAGGCGGTAGGAGAGCAGGGGAAGGTAAAGTCCTTGGCAGATGGGCTCGATGGGAGTAACAGGCTCGTAGTTGGTCAATACCGACCTGCCAGGTTTAATGTGGAGCATGCAAGCCATGCAGGAGACGACCTACAGCGAAAAAGTAGATACATTCTCCTATCCAGCCCACAGAATGCCTCCGAAGTAACAAGTCATATAAGAAGCCACATAATCCTGTTGGCCTCTCTGAACACATACTTAACCTGAAAGGTCACTCCACCTCCGTGCGAAAGATTTCTACCACATTCGAGCCCATTACTATCACCATTCAACTAACAATATACAAACACCCAAACTTTCTCCTTCCATGGTAACGCTGCTATACGCGTTATGAAGGTCGGGGAGGGAGTTCCATCACAGAAGAGTCAACAACTGTCACCAACCTACCACCACGATAGAAAACCCAAACTTGCTCCTATTTGTGCCAGAGCCATATAATCATTGATATTTTATCGGTCAGAAAGAAACAAAGTGATCGATGATTTGTTTTATTTCTTTTTGGAGTCTCACAAGATAGGAAAATTAAAAAAATAATAATAATGCCTCTCAGCTTTCAAGATCATTGAGTAGCAAGGCAGCGACTAGTCCTCCTGTCCTTCCAATTAACTAGTTTTTTGAAAAAACAATCAGGGAAGATGATTCACCAAATTAATGAGGAGCTGCAGGAATTCCATAAACTGGCAGATGCTGGAAACTGAATGTATAATGCTTCGAGCAAGTACACCAATCTATCCAAAGTCAAATAATAGCGTTACACTGTAGCCAAGTTGCTTCCACACCCATTGGTAAATCAACTTCACTCTGGAATATTGTATCATCATGCAGCAGCAGGAGATGAAGCAGCAGTCTTCTCCCGTGGGGGGACTCGCAGCACGGTCTTCATCATGTCGTACGCCGTGAAACCAATGGCCACTGAAGGAACAACCTGCATAATTCGATGATTTTGTGAACATGATATATTGCATGCTGGTGAAAAAGGGGTACCAGAACTCATTACATTAATAATATTTCAGATACAAAATACAAAACTTATAAGCTAAATACGTATGAACTATAACACATGGTCACCGTTATTGTAACACAAAAAAATTGACATGGTTTGGAATGGGATAACAACACCAGCAAATATGTTTCGAGTGATGACAGTTCAGAGGGAACGGTGAGTGGTGCTGGTGCCATGTTCGAAGTGAAAATCCCAGCTCCACAAATTACTATCATAAGGATCCAGGTAAAATAGGAAACCTATCATTAGTGCAAAGAATTCACTAACGTAGTATTCTAAAGACAACCACAAATATCATTATTCAGACCTAGTATAAAAACATATCAGAAAACGAAGTTCAGCATGATCAGAGATAGAATGCAACTTTAAATTCCTTGGAGTGTTTTAATGCACCAGCAAAGGTAGATTTTGCATCACAACATTCAATCATTCAAACGGCTCGCTTTTGTTATTTGTGCGCATGAATTTACCTTTGCAAGCAGGTGCATGCAGTAGATGAATTTCATTACCTTGACATAGTTGAGGCTCAGACCAGCAAACAGTTGCCTCCATCCCTGGGTGCGGACTATGGTAGAAAGCCCTTGCAGCGTCCCCGTGATGCGAGGAGCACCAAGTTGATTCACTGATTGCTGATTTTGGACCTAAAAACATGAACCAAGAAAATTAAGGACTTCATGCTGCCTGACTGGTCTCAAAGCAATCACCAAATTACCTAGTTAAAAAAAAGCAAAAGAGGTACAGGGGTGCAGCAAGTGGTGAAATACCTGCATCTGTCTCCGGACCACATCTAGTGGGTATGTAAGAGTCTGACCAAACAGACCAGCTAAAGCTCCACAAGAGAGACGCAGTATGACAGATTTCTTATATTCATCAGGTACATGGGTTTTGAGCTCTTCATAAATGTAAAATTTCAGACCAGCATAGGGAAGGATGCCAATAAGCGTTGGCCCTGCATGAATATAAAGATCTTATTTCAACAATCTTTAATTATAAAAAACCAGGCGACTGGATGAACCTCGTAAGTCATTCTTATCAGAGGCCAAACCTTCTATTAAAGCAAAATCTAGGGACACCGTAATTTAAGGAAAGATCAGAAACAAGGAATGAGTTTGACTGTGCATCTAAAGAACTTGAGATGTATGAGTAAAGAGTTCGCAGATCGCAAGCAAGAATGCAATAACCCTCCTTCCAAGATCATGACTACTGCTTATTAACATGCCTTATTGGATTCTTCCAAGCAAGTTTCTTCAAATCCTTCATTTCCATCCTTCTTCCCAATATACAGCAATGTCTATAAAAGCAAGTTTCTTCAAATCATTTCTCAACATTTCCATAATGAATTTTTCAGTCAACACTCCAATTTTCAAACAATTTAACTCAAATCGGTGACACCTCCAAGTGCCAGCCTAGAACATCAGCTTTGCAAACTATATTTCCACAGGAAGAAAAAGAATCCACATCATCAGAATGCAAGCTTTAGTTTATACATGCATAGGCTTCATCGATGGAGGCTTACACTTAAGTCTGGATACTAGCATTCTGTAAGTGCAAGGATAAGAATTTTTATTTTAAAAATAATATCTATAATCTATGAATTAGAGCTGATCACGGGCCTTCTTGCCCGCCCAGCCCGGTCCGAAATTTTTCGGGCTTGGGCATTAAAAAAAGGCCCATGGGTCGGGCCTGGGCAAGAAAAGCAGCCCGACCAAAAAAATCGGGTCGGGCCTGGTCGGGCCATTCTGGCCCAATTCCAGATTCCAAACAAAGAAAAAATCGGGCCTGTCGGGTCGGGCCTATCAGGTCGGGCTGGGCGAGACGAGCCTAGAACCAGATTTATAAAATCGGATCGGGCTTGGACAAAAATTTAAGCCCGACAGTCGGGCCGGGTCGGGCTTGGGCATAGCCATCGGGCCTAATTTCTGCTGTAGAGCCCGGCCCGAGCCCGAATTTTGATCAGCTCTACTATGAATCTCTTTAATTATAACAGCTTAGTTATAGTCAAAAAGAGTTTTAGATAAGTGAAATTTCTGATTTACGAAGGTAAATCAGAAAAGTTTTATTTGGGTAGAATTCTAGAAAAGATATTTTTTTCATGGTGAGATCATGGAAGAAGAACCCAATTGGTTTGAAATTCATGATATGGCATGCTCTACTTTTCTATAAGTTTTTAGATTTTTTTCTGAATTTTGGAGAGGGTAGAGCTTTCTCTTTCCAATTCGTTTAATAGGTATAGAGATACCATAAATGAATTAAGATTTAAACAAATTTCAAGTGACCACAAACAGTTTACTTAGTAATAAAATGTTTGGATCATGATGGGCAATCATTTTTAGCCTGTACATGGTGTGGCATGGCCAGTATAAATCCTCACCTGACAAAATAAGGAGATGGAGCAAATCATGATGGACTGGCATTGTTTATCCCTGTGATGAACAGTTCAAATGATTCTCAAGCCTTTCGAAACTAAAGTTTATGGCATCACATCCTAATGCAGAAGCACTCAGTTGAAAGATGAGTTTTGACAAATTTAAATTGGTGTAATATGTCTAAATATGCTGATTCAAATTATTAGCTAAAATGTAAAAATATAAAAAGAACATCCTAGGGCACAAGGCTCCCACCACTATAGAATTTGGAAAGAGTCAGATGTATATGGCCTTAACCGCACATACAAAGAAGATGTTTCCATGTTTCGAACTTATGACACCCAAGTCACAATGAAGCAACCTTACCATTACACCAAAACCCGCATAAAATGTACCAGCATAAACATCTTTAAAAATCTAAAGCTTCTCATGTATAAAGCTTCTCATGTACATGCAGAACTTCAAGGTGGGTTTAAAAATTAATGCTTGACAAAGGACGGGAAACCATACCTACTCCACGATATAGAGAACGTATTCCACCTTCCATATAAACATTCTTTAAAACATCCGTTATTCCACTATAAGCAGGCCGAGCATTAAAACTTCTCAAACGATTACCGAGTTGTTCCGTGCTTGTTACCTTGTAAAGAAAGTGAATTAAGAACATCAGTATGCAAGCAAATGATTGCCATAAACATGAACAAAGGAGACATGATAACAAGTGCCAATAGTACAAGGAGCTGCAAGGTTATACTGAGCTTTAAGCACACATACCCACCCAAAACAATGGAACTTGATGAAACAGATCTAATAATTAATTTAATTGATATTGGCATTAGACACATGCAACCCACATCAGAAAATCTATTCCTACAAAAGGCCAGTAGACAGTAGGCTTTTCTGTCCACTAGAGTGTGCCACATGCAAGAATTTTATACTATCAAAGCATGTGAAAAGGTCCTTGCTTGATCTGGCTTCAGGTCAAGAGCCCGAATGGCTAAGCAACACACCATATTTAAAAAAAAAGGGAAGGAAAAAGGGTTGTGTATGTTAAGAGTTAAAAGGCTTCAGATCTTGGACTAGCACTTTTTGAGCTTGATTCCAGCATTGGCATTGTGATATAGCATAGATTGGATAAATATAAACAACTGCATTCGTGCAAACAATAGGTGTACACTGTACACTATGCTGTATATGGCTATTCTATGTAACAAAATAGTGAGAAACAAGGTATTGACCATCACTAAGGGTTTAAGAGATTAGCATGGAATGAGACCATTGATCCTCTCCAGTGTGTAAGCGACCTTGTTCTAACAACCAAACAGAACTTCATGTCTGAAATTGGTTGATTGGCCATCAATTCTTAACAATTATATTTGAACTTCTGCGTGCCAAATTTTCAAATTTTTTGCAGTACAGAACAACTTTTCTTGAAGATTGAAGTCTATTACTATAACATACCACTAGTAACAAGTGGACATTACAAAAAGTAAGATCATCTGAAAAAAGCAGTAGGTGTTTGACAAAATAACACTGAACTACCTGGTAAGCAAGTCTAGTCCGAGCCAAGTCTAAGGGATAGGTGCACAAAACAGCAGTTCCACCAGCAGCAGAGCCAGCTAACAGATCTATAAGAGGTCCAGTACCCAAAGAGGGATAATTATTCACTATCCAACATCGATACTGCTCATATGTCATAAAGTGTAATGCTGCATAAGGAACAATTCTAAGCACACTAGCACCATTGCCTCTGAAAGATGAAAAAGAAAACAAAAAATAAGTTGAAGCATAATGAGAGATTGCTTATATTTTGTGTACATAACTCCATAAGCCTGTAACTTACTTATAGAATCCTAAAATACCATCATGTTGCTTCAGCTTCCTCAGAGATTGGAAGATTCCAAGAGATTTGAATTCTTCAGTTCTCGTCTATTAAAATAAAAAAGGGAAATGGTGACCTTGTGTTAGACATAAATATGATGGCCATAAACACCATTTAACATGCAACAAATAACAAGCGAATTTTCCTGACAAGTGTTTTTGGAAAATTTAGAAAAACTTTAGAAAACATCAAAAATATTGATCGCGCATCTTTTTACACATTCAAAGAAGGAATGAGCGATAACATAAATTTTAAATGATGTATGTAAAATTAATAAACATAAATTTAGGAGAAAATGCAAATTCACTGTTCCCATGCTCATACAAAAGAAACAATGCTAGCAAAGTGTGCATGATGTAAGAGTCATGGGCTTTACAAAGAAAGTCCAGTACATGCTCAAATTATCTCAACATAAAAATTCAAAATATAGACCAGTAGAAGTTGTCAAAAATACAGTGAAACTAAAACATACATCAATAGCACACTTAATGGACTTTCTCACATAGCATGGCCTTAGAAGCCTTATTTTTGACAAGAGTGCTGAAGAATTTGCCTGATGCAGGTAACATATATGCAGATGCATACACATACACACATATATGTGCATGTGGGTCAGGCACACCCTTACCCTTCTAGAGAAGAGAAGGATTAGGACATTGGCTTAGATATTTTGGTTGGATCAATACTAATGCAATAGGTTTTGTAGCTATAACAGTAGGCAAGTGTTCATTAGGATGCACAGTAAAAGAGAAGCAGAAAGGAGAAGGGAGGGGCATTCTTATAGCCAGCCAAACATGGGAAGGTTAATTGCATACATATCCAATCTAGAAACACCATCCAACTTCAAACCATGGGCCAACCACCAAACATCAACAACTTGAGCCAACTAAAAACTCATGAAACATTTTGCCTTTTTTTTAGTGATCCCCAACTCCAGCCTTCTACTAGGTATTGATGGGGCCGCCAAGCCTGTCAACCAAACCTAGAACAGCGACCATTATCATACATGGCAATTTGAGCAAGTTGCATTCAGTCAAAGGCTAACCTACATCCAGCTTGTTTCTTAATTACCCAACTCTATCCTAGCCTAACCCAAACAACCCAACCTGAACCCAAAGAAACTTCATAATTACTAACCCGAGCATAAAAAGGAATAAGAAGGGTCAGATCAGGAGAAGCACAATCATAAGGATATGTCTAGCTCAATTTGGTCATATTAGGATTGTTCATCTATGTTCCACCCGGTTAGAGATTTTTTTTTGCGTTCACCGTGGACGTCTTTTGCCCCAACAAGCATTGTCTAAAAAAGCTTATTGTGTCTTGTTGGTGTCCCATGCTTGCTTTAAAATATGGTCTACAAAGGCACTTTGAGGCTAAGGGTGGGACTTCATGACATGAGACATATCATACGAACAGGCTTACTAAAGCTGTTCACCTTGCAAGAGAAGCATATACAGTAGATTGTGATTACTTTCCCTATCAATAACAGGGAGGAGATGGATCCTTTTTGGTACATATCTATGTATGGATTTGTTTTCTGACCCAAATTCTAAATTGAAGTATGATAGAATATGTCGTTAGATGCAAATCACTAAAAGTTGATAGATTTTGTTTGTAGAATGCGTGCTCCTTATCGAATTTCATAATCATGTTCCAACATAATTCATCCTCTGCCTAGCTTATCTTAACATGTCTCTATATTACTAAGCTCGGATGAGAGAGAAAGACCACTCCGTAGCTTTAAACATAAAATTTCTGAAAATTAGAATTGTGGGGTTTTTCAACAGGAGAACTTCCCTACTTCAAAATCCCCAAGCCACATTGTCATAGCCACCATTCTTTATCCTCTTCAGCTTTCTTGCCCACCTATGTGTTGCACAAGCCTTTTCCTTATTGCTTCTTGGAATTTAAAGCCATAAAAGAAAATAAATGCGTACGCCATACACTTTATTTCCCTAAGCGTTCAACTGTCTCATCATACACCTTTTCCTTTTTAAACATTTTCTAAACATTAGCATAAGTGTCTTTCATGCATCCATCTGTTTAAATAACCTGATGAATTTGAGAAGAAATTTCTGGTGTGATGGCTTATCTATCAATAAACATGGGGTCAAGAGCATGCTTTTGTTAGTCATCTTGTACTTGTTATAGTTGATTATCCATGTCCACATCGGAATAATCATAATTCTGGAATGTTTAACACCGCTAATTGATGCCATCATTTAAATTCTATGTTAATTGTATCCAGGCAATACACACATTCCATTTTTTTCACGCATCTGAAAGATTTCCTCCACAATTCCAGCTTCACATACCTTCATAATCTCCTCAACCAACACCATATTATTTTCTCGTATACTAAAAAATATGTATCACTGCCTTAACATACACAAATGATGCTTTAAGACATTTCAAAATATACAAAATTTCAACTTCTTGGTCTTGAACTAAAAAAAGAAAAAGAAAGAAAGAAATCAGGAACAATGAAATAGATTAAAATCTAAAATGGAATACATCGATAAGTAAAGTAGCTTGCAATGTTCCATATCAACAATGCTAGTTAGACCATGTCATCTCAAGAAGAAATTATCCATTGATCGACCTTAATGAATTGTTCTACGACAAACGACAATATTCTAGTTTTCCTTCAAAAAAAAACTTTGATTAACATAAAAGTATCATTTTGAACTCAACAAATATAACAGAGACATAGAAATTTCTAAAAGAAAAACAAATATAACTAAAAACAATTTGATAATCAAGAACAGGTAAATACAGGCGGACAAATTTCCGTTTTGACATAGGAAATAGGTAAAGCCATAAAGAAGCAGTGGACAAACCTGCAAGAGAATTTTAACGCGCTCCAATGGTGCCACGGCGGTCTTTGAGAAACCCCCGGCAGCTCCTCCGGCGATCAACTCCTTGACATACACCGGCAAAATATCCACCAGGCGGACATCCACGTCGGCCGCCGAAGTCAGCGTCGACCCCTGGGAAGAACCCATTTCTCAACCCACCAACAACCCCAATCAAACCCTAAAGAAACCCAACAAAGAGAACAACGAAGCAAATCTAGAGCTTTCCAGATAAATCCTCTCCCCACTAATTATCCCGCCTGCAATATGGCGAACTCCTTATCCCATCGATCCCTGGAGAGGCAAAAGGAGAAGCCTTTCCGCTGAAAGAAGAGGACAGGGAGCGGTCGAATGCCAAGAAACTGGTGGGGTTCCTTCGCATTCGAATCGGCCGCGGGAGGGAAAAGACACATCAACAAGAGACGAGGATCAATAACCAGAAATGACGACAAGACACCAAAAATCCTAAAGAAGACGCATCAACCCCATGGATCAAGAACGATTTCGCCTATTCCCATCGGAGATTTTTCAAAAAAGAGAACAATCCTCGGAGAACGAGATCAACAAAAGCAAACCAAGCGACCGATGGAAACCCTAACGAGATCTCTTTCCTCTTTCTTCCTCTCTATCTCTCGCTCGATCTCCTCTCTCGCTCTGATGGCTTCTTCCCCGAGTCTTCTTTCTCTTTTCTCTCTTCTCCTCTCCGCTCCCTTTGTTTCTCTCACGAGGAAACGGAGAGGAACGCGAGGGGAAGAGGGGCCGGAATACGAAGAAACAGGCGGCCCTGTCCCTGTTTCGTGGGACCCTGCAAGTCCTATACACGCGTTCAAATAGTTCGTATAAGTAGGGCACCGTCTTTTCTTCGTGGGAAAAATATTAACTTACGGAAGAACGCATACGTAAATGTATACGACTAACGGATCGCAGTCCGCTTGGTCGATCTCAAATCATCTCGTCCGCTAGTTTATCGCGTTACGCCCTGGGCGGGCGTTGGACGGCGGAAGAGAACCCCGCATAACCATCATTATGCGCTCGTCTGGTAAACATCTCTCGCCATTTCTTTTCCATAAACAAAAAAACCCAGAACGTAATACACCCGATATCTCGGAGCAAGTATAGAAATATATATGCGGTACCGTGCCCGGCTGTACGTGTTGGCCGTCTAGTACATCTCGTTCGTCAGGTAAAGCGTCAAGAAAGAATGTCACCGTTCCTGAGATGTGACGCGAACTAAAGTCGGTCAGGATGGGCTTACTTCGGTGACTCCGACGGTAGATCCAGTGCCGCATATTTGTTTCTATGGGCCCGTTCGTATGCGGGGCTAAGGAAAAATCTAGGGGCCAGCCGTGGGAATAGGTCTCGGAAAGCGCGTATGTTTCGGCGGAATCGAAGGGTATATTCCATAAAAGGAGATAACGCCGAGGTTTTTGAGAGGTGGATCTCCTGTTTACCATCGAACTATTTAGTTCATCACAGCCACTCATCGGAACTAGTAACTATGATGGACGATCTAGGCGCACCGAACGGTTTCGTTTTCTGTTCGAGTGGTAACAGCAGATCCCGTAGGAGTAGAAAACTCCACACCGAATTCCACAGGCGATGGGAACTTGGTATTTTTCGGAAATCACGTTTTTTTAATTTATTTAAGACCTGAGTTGTCTTTTTTTTTTTTTCATTCAGGAAAAGCTTTGTTGCCCAGGGATTCAAGCCCTGCTGCTCGCTTTCATAAAAAAGAAAAAAATCTACCATCCAAATTAATTTTAGATAAGCAAAAAAATAGAAGATTCGAATTGAATGAGAAGAGAAAAAAAATATAAAATTGCTTCTCTCTATTGAATTTTTATTTTTGTTTTTAACTAAAGAAAAAAGATCGAAAGGCATAAAAAATTGATCAAACTACATGAGATTTATAAATAGCATGATCGAGAGGGATAATTAATTTACAGATAAATGTACTTGGACAAGCAATTTATTATATGATTTCAGAATTGGTAAATCAATGCTTATGATCAATAAACAGTGTTTAAAAAAAATATTGAAAATATTGATTGGTTGATCGATCTCATCTATCAATTTAGGGTTTGGAATGCAATTCTTAGATAATGGCAAGACAAGAAAACGAACGATCATATCTTCCTCTTACCTAAATTTTGCAATGAAAGGACTATATCAAGATCCAAAAGTATAAAAAAAAATCTAACCGGCAATATTCATCCTATTAGTTAGTAAAATGTGCATTTTACTAGATTTTTTTTCTCTTTTTATTTACGCTGGTTAATAAGATCGAACTTTTTTTTTGGTTTGATGTATTTAGTTCCTAAATCCTAATGGAATGAAATTCATGAATAATTTCATTTATCACTCTTTAAAATGTAGGGGGTTTCATTTGTTTTCAAGGCATTAGGCACCTCTTTAAATATTGCCAAACAATATTTATATTTCTCTATCCTATATAAGTTAGTCGATCAATAAATTTATTCAGTCCCTGCTAATGTAGCAGATTTTGAAGCATTACTTCTTCTATCCAACATTTTTTATATATCTAATCAAGCTGTAAATATTCTTCACTGCCAATAATTGTACTAAAAAATAGCTGTCCATGCATATAAATATTTCCTTTCCCCCTCTTTAATAAATATATAGAATGCCTCTCAAAATGCCAAGCACTTCAAATTCCAAGGACACAGAAATGAAGGCTTGTTATATATAGGCAAGCAAGAAATTACCAGATGTCATGAGCTGTCCTCCAAAACTGGAATTGTGATGCCGTTATATATAGTACGGAACAAATGCAATCTTGTTGGGCTGGTCACCAGCCTTACCACTTTGTTGGTCATTTGGTGTTTGCAATTATAGTGAATTGCATGTATCCAAAGCTCAATTATTTGATTTATTAATAACATATTTGGAGAAGATTGCTCATTATAAATTGCCTAGAAAGTGGTTCTTCCAAAAATAGCAATGCCATGTAAATGATCCCACACATGTGAATCTCCAAAATTGTACTTTCACACAAATTGAAACTATAAATCCCGCATGTTTCTCACGTTTAAGTCCTCACATTCTCACCAAACTAAGAAGACAAATATATTCAAATTTAATTACAAGTATTATAAATTCAATCACAAACATCGCATCCCAATTGACTCATATTGCAGTATTCTCTAGTTTATATAACATGTAGGTCAGATTCACTCTGATATCTTTTATAATGATCAAAAATTTCATTTAAAATGACCAGCAATTCCCCATGCACTAACGAGTGTAATGATGCAATATAGAATTGTGCAACTGCATTGACGGCAATTCCCCATGCATGCATTTCCAACATTATTTGGTCATTTTCTATGCTTTGCGGTTGTTGAATGCTTCATGCCATGTGCCTAAGAACTGAATGCTGGTATGAGAGAAGAGAAGTCATCTGGTTCCAATTTACTATTGACATCCGGGGATTTTCCTCCAAGATCGATGATCGGGCTCATAAGTAAAGCGGATCATGGGCTGGGCTTGAGCATAGAAAATATTCAACTTTATATAGGCCGAGCCTGAAGCTCGATTACAAATATATATAGTTTAGGCCCAAGAAACGGCCTATGATCGGCTCTACTTGTAACAAAAGCCAAGTGTATAATAATTCTGTTTAACGGGTAAGCGAATCCATCCACTACTTATCTACAAAATTAAGACATTGAATAAAAAGGCTTCCTTCAGAAAACATGGACCACTTCTCGCTTATCTCGAACTACACAATTTAGCAGCTCTAATTCTGGCTTGCTCGCTCCAAGTAATAACCCATACTTATATAAGTCCTTTCTATTATAATCTAGTTCACCATGCAATTTAGCCAGCTTCAATCTTAAACTATAGATGATTGATTCCCTTTTTCTTTTAAGGGAGGCAAAAGGGATCGGAGCAAGCCAAGCATCTTCCCAAAATATGATTTTGTCCCCGTTACTGAGTTTAAAGGATGTGCAGTTCCAAAATGCATCAAAATCCTTGCAAATGACTCCTCTAAACTGGTGAAGCCTTGGAAGGTTTCTGCCTCTGCAACTTGCAGCTGGCTTGAAATTCTACTTCCTACATCTATGATGCTTCATTTTTCGAGCCAAGTCTTCTCTTTGTCCAACCTAATTGCTTATGTTTGTATGTCTTTTGAACTACACTTAATGATAGTTAACTGATCTATCTTGCAGTGCTTTTTTCTCCTCAGTCGGTCCAAATTATAGACATATTCGTGCTCATCATTCTAAAAAGGAAGGAAGTTGTGTATAAAAAATTTATATTGGAAATAAGATTTGAATTGCTTGTCCTGTTCATGATAGTGGTGTGCTTTATATACAAGTTGAGTTTTAGATATAGTAGAATACGACAATAAATTCTTATAATTATAAAAAAAATACTAGAAACCAGATATAGTATAATACAATAGTAAAATCCTATGATTTGGTACAAATATTAAATTTAAATATAACAATCAAATTCTATAATTTTTGGAGATTGATTTCAAGTGATATACCAAAATTATGCATACAATATGTGACAGCTGTAATATCCAATATCGTGCATACTATAATAGGTGAGATTGTGTATAATTTAATAGTGTACAAAAGGTCAATAAAAAGGGATTTATAATACATTTCAATAATTTTTATATACTTTTTATGAAGAATCATATTCTTTTGAAAAGTAATGGTGCATGGAATAAGAATTACTCGATATATAGGAGGAAGGGAAGTATAAGTTGCATTTTAGATCCAATCCAAACCATTTTTAACCAAAGGGTAAAGAAAAAAACCTCCAATCTAGCAATTTTAGATACCTTTAATTAAAGCTGCAAATGGGTCGAGTTGACCCGTAACCCAACCCGACCCGATTAGACCTGATCTGATCCGTTTTAGAGGACCCATGGGCAGGTCGAGTTCTAAAATTAAGCCCATTCCATTTTTTGAATCGGGTCTGGGTTTATCGAACCCGAACCCGACCTGACCCATTATTTTTTGGGTCGATTTTGGATTGTTTACCCAATGATCCGACCCGATCCAAACCCAAATTATTCATTTGGGCCCACATGCCACAGGCGTAGGAGAAATCGCTCAATCACTTGATTCTCTTCATCGCTCCGTGAGGACTGAGGCCCAATCACTCTACTCTTCACTACTTTAAGGCTGCACCCTTCTCCTTCCACCGTCTCTTCATTGAGAAGGAATCCTCTCCCGAACCCTAACCCTAACCCTGACCCTAGCCATAGCGTCGTCCCTAATCCTTCCCCCCCCCCCCGGGCTCCTGTCCTCTCCCTCTCCCTCTCCCCTGTGCCCCCTTCCCACCTCGCTCGCTTCTTCCATTCCCACCTCAACCCATCCTTCACCCCCTACTGACCTACCCCACCTCCTCCTCCGCTGCGTCCAACACCACCGCAGCCTCGCCCCTACGACCTCGATGTCTTCCTTTAGGTCGCCGACATCGACTCCTTCTGCCATGATCACCGCACCTACGAGTGGGTGGTTCGCACCCTCGCCGCCACCGATTGCCTCGACCTCCTTCTCCGCCTCCTCCGCCTCCTCTTCTCCCACCCCTGCCCCTGTGCCGACGACGTCTCCACCTAGCCTCGCCTTGAGCCCATCTCTTGCTTCGCCCTCCACGCTTTCTGCCACACCGGCCAATTAGCCGATGCTGGAAATTGTATCCTAAATGTCAATCGTTAGCATGTTGATGGTTGAATTTTGCAAATGAATTGACATATTAATAAAGTGTTATTTAGCATTATTCATCATTTCATTGTACATCTTCAAATGAACTTTTATATGATGAAGTCTTTAGGACTTGTTTTATAATAAAGGATGATTTATCTTCAAGTCCTTAAAATTATTTGCAATCAAATGATATGCTGTTACTAGGACGACAGTATTATCGAGATTAGGTCGTTGTGTGACATATACGTTGGTTGTCCT
>JAOXJJ010000725.1:2183347-2197005 GCA_025769935.1 Phoenix roebelenii | reverse complement strand
CAGTTTGGAAATGCATGGCCAAGGACTTGAATCCGGATCTTCCCAGAAGGTAAGGAGAGAGGAATTGGGAAATGTATGACTAAATGCTCAAGCTTCCTCTAAGCTAAGAACGGGTGTGATCATCAGAACGTCATCTTATTCTCAGCTGCTGATATGAACTGCTACAGTGATGACTTCTTTGTCTCTAAACAAATCCATTTAGGAATGAATTGTTCAAATAATGATCACTATTGGCATTGTAATGTACACAAAAAGCTTTGGAGGCAAATCCCTTCATTATCTCGGGATAACGACGTCACTGGAGCCTTGCTTGTCGCCACCTTGCGAAGAAGGCAATTCATCAAAGATGTCAGAAAACATTAAGTCATTGGCAACCATGTAAAATATTTCAGTCAAGAGAAAACGCAAGCAATGATCAAAAGGAGGCTGGCCTCTCACCTTCCTTTTGCAACTTTTCAATTCCTTCAAAAAAAATACTTTCCCCTCCGCCCAAGAAAGCGATATGGTCAGGTTCAATGTCGAGTGAAGACCGTGAGCTAATTAAAATTTTAGACTTGTCAACATCGATTGGCGCCAACGCCCCACCAACAAGATTTTCTCTTTTTTTTTATTGGATCGATGAGAGATTAGAACGAAGAGAAATGGACTAAAGAAATAATTTGTCATCTTACGCAACCTTCCCCCCTCCCTTCCAAAAAACGGAGAAGAGTAAGATAGAAAGAAAGAAAGTGTTGCTGCCGATCCCCAAAACGATTGTATGAACTGTTTTTATGGATCTGTAGGGCAACAAACAAGATATGAGAGCTTAAATTAGAGCTCATGAGATTGGCTTCGGTCAGAATCTTAGATGCATAAATTAGAGAAAAAAATTTGGTGAGAGATGAGTCAGAAGAATATAAAGAGAACAAGCGCCTTAGTTGTAGAAATAGCTTTAGGGATACCGGTAGTAGGAGACATGTCAAATTGGTTCCTCCTTCTGTGTGGCATATTTTTCGTCCAATTTGTATAAATGGTGCATAATTGCTGCTGTCGATCTTCAGATTGCTAACATGAGCTGTTTTAATCGATCTGCAAGACAACAAAAGAGTCGGAAAATCCACTGAAGCTTTGTTCCGACTAGACCCTTTAATATTTAAGTCAAAAAAAAAAATCTTCATATGAGTTTCGATCGGCTTAGTGCACCGTTGTTTGATCGAGCTAGGGAATCCGACCTTAGAGATTAGTTGTTTCTCATCTGTTTGGCTTAGCTATCTGGTCAGCAGAAATTAACACGGTTCGATCATGTCGAGGAGGTGTAAAAGCTGCTATATGGATTATGAGCTGGTCGAATCTTATTGTATTATATTATCATGCTTAATTGATTCCTACCTTAGAGACAAAACAAATACTGCAGCAACACGTGCCTTGGTCTTACAAACTCTCCAAGATTTTGATTATTAAATGGGAGTTTTATTTACGAGGTCATTTCGATGGTGGTCCTGCATGTGAGAAGGATGCAACTCCAAATTAAAAATTCTGAACCACCAGCGACATGATCGAGTTGAATGCACGGTCCTCGTCTACTCTACTCTGTATTTTTTTTAATTCTAAACCGTCAACGACGTTATCCGAGTTGAATGCACGGCCCCCGCATTACTTCTTTTAGCATTTTGTTTCCTTGTTTTTGTTCCAGCATCCAAAGAAGACCGGGATGAAGATTCGATAGCAGGAAAATATATAGTATTGTTGGATCTCGTTTGTTCTGTGTAAGGATATACTAATCACACCCATACAATTTATCTAGAAGATTGATACATATGATATTTTCTACTTACAAAGTCTCCCAAAGAATGATTTCAAACTTTGGCTGAAAAAAAATCTAAATCACCATCAAGGTGGTGACCCAATTGGAAAGGGGCGTTTGTTTCCAACCAAGTGGTTTCAGGTTCGAAACGCACGGACGTCAATTAAATTTGGGGACCGGATGCCCCTAGCCTGGACACGGAGTCTGGAAGCGCTACTGGTCGGCTGGTAGCCTGGGTGGTGCCAGATGTGACGTACTCACACGGAGGGTCGGGTCGGATAACCAAACCGGCCCACGGATGGGGAGGGTATGAGTAAAAATCGGTCAGGGTGCCCAACATACGGTCATTTCTACCCATATCGAACATTCTCCTGGCGGGATGGGGGCCCAGTGGGGGCTGCTACGCGGGGGTGGGCTTGTCCCTTCCTCCCCTCTTTCCGTTTGATTAGCAAAAAAAAAAAAAAATCTAAATCTAAAAGAAATTCATATAATGATCTGCAACAAAATAATTGGAAAATCGGTGCGAATACACGGTGAATAAATGAATGCCAAGCACTTTGTTAATCCATGAGATAAACATGTTGGAGTATCTCCTCCAATCAAACCTGAAAGTATGTAAGATGAATGAGTTAAGATCCTTCGAGGTGCAAATTTTACACTGCAAAGAGCTTACAGTCTCCAAGATGGTTGTCGAATATGGGACATCGTGTTTGTGTTGAACATAACTGGTATCTCGTGTTTGATGAAATGATGTGGCAGTTACCTAGAACTATATAATTTTCTGGGGTGCAAAAGAGGCACTGTGTAGAATCCAAACTCAGATTAATCTCTTAATCTCTAGGTTGATTGCTGCTTATTATAATTTTCAAGCCCAAGCAACCTTCTTTAAATCAATCTTTTGGCGGTAAGATGTGTGACGTTTCCTTGATTTCATGAACACATGCCAAAACTAGAAAGAAAGGTCAAGATACGTAGTCTAATCCTATGAGCGAGCGAGCGAGACGTCGCTGGAGCGAATCACAGCTTTCCTTTCGTACGCGTAAGCGACCGACCGGTCAACCGTCAAACCGGAGTGCGTCCATACACGTGCCCAATTTCCACTGGTCAACACTCCTGGAGCGGTACGTTGACTTTTCCCGCGCGCGGATTAGTTGTATCCCTCGCGCGGCGGGAAAGAAGGATGGACCTTCCTTCGCGCCCATCTATCGTTCGATCATCCGCTTCTCGCTTTGAGATCTGCGTAGACAAGTGTGATGAAATTTGGAACACTTTGAGAGCTGTGCAATTGTAATCCAACGGTGGATGGATGAGAAGGAAGATAAATCCTTCTTTCGCGCGGGTACAGCCGCGTTCCCGCTCTCCCTACGGAGCACGGAAGTTGATTTTGATTGGTTTGCAATGACTTCCGGTGGTTTCCGTGTAACCAGTTTATTACGACTTGGTCGGGAAATATTGTGGCAATGAAATAGTTGCATCTAAGATTTTTTTTTTTCAAGAAAAACAATATCTTAAAATAATATTATTTAATAATTTAATTGCGCAAGTCTTTTTATGTTATGGGGATAAAATTTTTGAGCTACGAAGCATTATCATCCTTTGTTTTTTGGATAGGACAGTGGGTGTTCAATATTTGCCGGTGTTTAACCTTAGAAAAGTAGAGTTGGTATAAGATAAAAGATGGAAATTAATTCTAAAAAAATATTTGATTACATAGTAGCTAAATAATTTTCTCCAAAATGCATAAAATAATTTAATTTTGGTAAAATAATTTAAAGAAATAACAACAACAATTTAATTAAACAAGAGAAAAAAATACAACATGTCATTTGTGATTTGCAAAACTACTGCTTGATAATTCCAATTACTTAAAATATAACTCACAAATTCATCATAAATATTTGGGGAAATTTTTCTTTTAAGAGCGATGTAACTTAAGCAATTATTTTTTCTTCTAGTTAAAAAGAGAACTACCCATTAGTGGGTTATAAAATAAAAAGAGATAAAATGAAGCATCGTATAATACTTTCCCAAATACTTCAATTTTCCAAAAATCCAAGTGATTATGGTGTTACAAATACGCCATCTCAAACAATCATCAATAGATTTTTTCTAAGTAAACTAGCATCTTTTTACTTACTCTTATAAAATATATATAAATATTCTAAAATTATCCAACATCTTTTTTTTTTTTTTTATAGAGAGAAAGCAAAGTCCAAAGTTGCTCTTTTGGGTAATCATGAAGAAATTATATCTTACACAGTGCATCACACAGCCATACATTATGCCTATCACCTCGTCATTTTTTTTGGGCCTCATTCATCATTTATTTCTGTGATTGACCTAAAAAGAAGACGAGCTGATTAACATAATGCACGACCATATGACCATATGGAACATAAGATATAGAATATAATTAATGCCCAAATAGGTAATTAATGCCCAAATAGGATCCTCCAAATCCAGCACATTTTTATGTAATTTGCTCATTATATAAAAAAGTTTGGGCAAAAAAAAGTCTTCTCATAAGGAAATCAGCCTAATCAGGGACACCTAAGTCCTACATATTTTATTTATGGCTCTTCTTACAAAGAATTATCTTCTTGACAGCCACTTGATATTTTCCAATTCCTTGGATGGGACGCAATCCTAGTACGGATGGAACGGGCATTAATGCAGGTGCATGAACGATCCCAGCCAAGGCTTTGTTCCTACGGCCCCACCCCCTGCCCCACACCAACCGTACCATCTTCGCTCAAACCTAGAACCAAGAAATAATGTCTTCATTAGACTTTAAAATCCCAACAACTATCTCAGCTTTTTTATGTCCCATTCTCCCTGCCTTCAAGCAAGTAGTATTCCAAATTTATTGACATGGCAGAGTTGGTCTAACTAACCGCCATTAACAAAAATCTTATCATGCCAGCCCTAGCCCTGCAAAGGTTCCAAAAATTTAGCTCATTAATGAAGACTAATCACCCACTAAACTATATATGTGAATCAAATTAAAGAGATGATATTTGTTTTCCATTTGGCCAACTCTCAGCACTGAATTATGTGGGGTTGGTAGATCATTTTGGATAGGATTTATTGGAATAAGTGGCTCATATTGAGATATTCTTATTTGAGTGGTACACTCGTACTCTAATGGAATAGAGCGGAGCAACGGGATATGTTTATCTTTGGAATAATTATGTAGTGTTTTATTCTACCAGAGATGCTGATAGGAGTTGAAACTCTGGAGCCAGGGTTTAACTATAAATATCTTGTGATCCTAGTTATTTTGAGAGATAGTGAAAGTTACATCCGTTTTGCTTCCGTGGACGTAGGTATATTGTCGAATCACGTAAAATTTTTGTGTTTAATTTCTCTTCCTCTCTCAATTCTGAGCATTGTTTTCTTTGCCGTTTTGGATCCTTTATTTTGCGCAACATGATTGTATTCAACCAGGAGCAAGAAACCACACAAAATTCAACCTCGAACTTCTAGTATATCACTTGTTATATATTTTTATTATTGAAACAAGATGGCCAAGCATCAATCATACCTTTTTTATTTTTTAAAGATAACAAAGATATATTTTAAAGCAGTGTATGCAGATTTTGAACAAAGATATTAATATCCAACCCTAGTAACTTACCAACCGGTTTAGTTGGCCTCCGAACATCATCAAACACTCAAGACAATTACCAAGCTTGTAAGTGCAGTTTCTTGTCTTTAATCGAATCCGATACAAATATAGTTACCCAATTTGCTTGAAATCAAATCCAAATAAAAAGTGTAAACTTGCGCAATTTTTCAACATTTGACCTAGATTTAGACCTGGCTGCACTTGATCCCTCTACACCCATAAGCTATATCGGAGAAGCTAAGATTGTTCAATGGGTTAGACTGGTGTGAATCCATGCTTTCCATTTACTCTATGCATGGAAAAATCTGACCAGATGCTACCAAGACTATTGACCCATTCTCCAAACCTAACTCAAGCTATTGTGCTTCCATTCTATCAACAAATTTCGACCGTCTTCTTCCTCCTGGCGACGGACAATTCATGTAATACGGCTCCCTGTATTCCTTTTTTTTTTGTTGTTGTTGTTGTTGTTTTCAAATATAAACCATGCAAAGTTTTTTTCCACAACTCAGAGTAAATCCGGGAGGCAAAAGAAGTGTAACACGCAAATATCTCTCTTTTCTCAATTACATTTTTTTACTATTTTTCATGACCAACCCATGGCCTCTCAAACTTTAAGCAAATAGAAAATATTACTAAATCTAGGATAAGTGAATAAGGGCAGTTATCTGAAGTTAAAAAATGTATATTCCAAGATTTTAAATAGCAAGATTTCAAATAGGAAGCTATTATTGAGCAAACGCAGTATTTTAAATTTCTAATATTGAAATAATAATTTCTTATAAAGACTATTATGATGATGTTATAATAAAATATAGTAAGCGAGAAAATAATGGCCTTAACTTTCCCTTCACTTTTAATTCAATAAAAATTATTAATTTTCGGAGTAAACAGCCATTTTTGAAGAAAAAAATATCAAAAATAATTAAGATTTGAAAAAAAACCCAATAATATACACAGAGAAAGGTATAAAGTAGAAATTACAGTCTTTATATTATAATAGACTTAAATGATGGATTATAATAACTATTTTCTTTATTTTTATTATACATTATATAATGTAATAGGAGATGGCCAGAACCATTATAAAGAATTATAACACGATCTCTTAAGATCTTGGCTAATCTATTTATCTGCGATCGAATTATATTTCTTCGATACATCATTATTAATATAAATTTAATAATAAAAAAATAAATTTAAATAAATCAAATAAAGGACTTATGGTGGATTAGTACAACATAAATATAAATAAAAAAAAATTGGATAAAAAAAGCAAGATGAACCTTTGTTTGTTGGTGGATTTCCGCAACTAACAAAACAAGAAAAAAATAAATTAAACATGAATACAACAAAAAAAACAAATTGTGTAAAATAATTACATAAAAATAGATACTATATTTTTTTAAAAAATATGACAAATAGTTTGCGTAGGAGCAGTCTTCTTCGAAATACATTCACGTTCCAATACAGAGGAATTGTTTGACATCCATAGACGTAAACAGTAGACTGGCTTCTTTTTTTTTTCGCTGAAAATAGTCTGGCTTCTTGAAAGTGCAATCTGAACCCTTCAAAAACAAAAAAGTATTCCAAAACGGCCGGACAAAATCCCACACAAGCGCTGACGACCCCTTCATTTCTTTTTTCCAAAGTCAAGGCCACGCCTCCAGTATAATTTCTAGGAAGGACACGCTCTTAGGCTCTTAGCCAGCCATAAGCCTTAGTCTCAGTTTCGTCTTTGAAGGTTATACGCGAAGACTAGTTTTTCCATTGGGGGGCCCACCCTGGCTTTGGATTTCGGCTTCCATCCTCCTGTGTATATAAAGAGACAAGCAGGGCTGGCCAACTCATTGAGTTGTGGTTTGGGCTTTGTGTGAAAATTTCTGAGCTTCTCTTCATCAAAGCTGTGGGATTCCTCTTCTCACCTTTGAGGTACTGAGAACAGAACTTGTTCTCCTTCCTGTCTCTTTTTTGCTCCTGCATCTCTGTATTTCTGATGATTTTGGTTGTGTTTCTTTGGCCTATTTGTTTTTGGTTTTATGAGTTGAAACCGTTTTCCAGTTTCTGATTTGAAGCTTTTATTTGAATTGGTGCTGGATAGATTTTTCTCTGTTTTGTTTTGAAGCTCTTCTGTGAAATCTGAGAGTGCTTTTGTATGGCTGATTGAGTTTTTGAAATTTCTAAGTGAACTTTACTGAGAAGAGGAAAACATGGAGAGGTTTTTCAAATTTTGGAGATAATCTTAAAATTGAGCTGGTGTGGATTTCTGGATGAATTAAACTCTAGATTCAGAAGGTTTCTCTGTATTTCTAGCTACAATTGCTGACTAATTCTTTGAGCAAAATGGTGCCACCACCATTTCATTGAGGATTTGAAATGATTAGAGAAACAACGTGGAGCTAGAAAAAAAATTCTCGAACCCTGAAGGGCAAAGAGTCCATGCTCGAGTCCTAAAGAGTTCAATTTAGGACCCTGAAAAAAAACTAAATAACTAAATGCTTTCCAGTGTTTCTGAGATCCCTTCTTTTGTTCGGAGGTGAAAAAAAAATCAAATAACTAAAAGTTGATATATATAGAATTGCAAGAGCTTGATAACAACTTACATATTATTTGGCATCTTGAGTTCAAAATTGTTGCAACATCATTCAGAAAAAGTGTTATTTCAAAATCTTTTATATGTTTATGGCCTATTATAATCTTTTTATTAGTTATAAAGCATCCCACTTAATAGTAAGTTTTTGGCTTTATGACTCGTGTGCAGGATAATCCTTCAGTTAAAACTTCATAACCAAGAGCTGATATTGTTCATCAAAAAATAAAAAGAGCCTTGCTTTCATTGGCTTGCTTTGAAGTCTTAAAAAACAAAATCGTTGGACTGACAGAAGGAGAAGCTGCCTCCGTGAGCTCCATTAGGTTGGGTGAGAAAGATATCATGATGACCGTGAGATCTCTAAGTTTGAAGAGAAGTCATTCAGCAACCAAAATGGAATCTAATCCGTCTGCTCATGGTGTCCTTGCGAAGTCATTTAGCTTCAAAAACTGGAAACGAGAAAACAGCAAGCTTGGAGCTACTGTTCCATCTAAGAATCAAGCCATGGATGATGTCAAACCAGTGCCGACATCCTTGAAGAGCCCGGTGAAGGGTGCAGTGCCTGATGTGAAGTCTCCAGGGGGTCTTCCTGGATTTTCTTCACCGAGGCCTCGGTGCGAGCTTGATGCAGCGGCCACCAGGCTGCAGAAGGTCTACAAGAGTTATCGGACTCGGAGAAATCTGGCAGATTGTGCCGTCGTGGTTGAGGAATTCTGGTTTGTCTCTAATCTACCACCTTAGTGTGACATATTGCAGGTGGTGTCTTCTTTTATCTTACAACACATTTCTTCTGATTATAGGTGGAAAGCATTGGATTTTGCATCTCTCTGTCGTAGCTCCGTATCATTTTTCAATGTTGAGAAACCAGAAACAGCAGTTTCCCGTTGGTCAAGGGCACGAACCAGGGCAGCCAAGGTATAATTATTGCAAATTCCTATATTATGGGAGGAAACATTCTGTTTATTTTGGATGATTTTTTTTTTAAATTTTTTTTGGGCTTCTTTTTCAGGTTGGTAAGGGCTTGTCCAAAGATGAAAAGGCTCAAAAGCTAGCACTTCAACACTGGCTTGAAGCTGTAAGCATTCATTCTCCTTATTCCTGTTCCATCATTACTATTACAACCCTTGTAATTTTGTTTCTAATTAGCAAGCTTTGTCCATTCTAGAAGCTTATTTGAGAGTTAATTGTTTCTGAGGGATGGGCTCAAATTATTAGGCAAGAGTTATCTGATGTTGATTGCTTTTTTTCTCTCTTATATATTATGCTGTACAGATTGACCCACGCCATCGTTATGGGCACAATTTGCATTTATACTACGATGTTTGGTTTGCCAGTGAGAGCACCGAACCATTCTTCTACTGGTATATATAATCCCAAACAAGCTATCATTTCCCTTCTCCTTTTTTAGTTTTTATTTTTATTTAGTGAAGCTTGTCCTTTGTGCTGATTTTTTTTTTTTTTTTTGTTGGGATAAACATAAAGGTTGGATGTTGGAGATGGCAGAGAAGTAAACCTTGAGAAGTGCCCGAGAAGCAAGCTTCATAGCCAGTGCATCAAATATCTTGGACCGGTGAGCACCTTATCTAATGATATTCTGTATTCATGTAAACTTTGAGCAGATATCACAAATTTGATTATCCAAGTATGCAAATACAGACCGTTTGATTATAAATCTAAATTCAAGTGAGCTCATCCGGTACACGCGTTCTTTGCTCCCTTTGCAGAATGAGAGGGAGTCATATGAAGTCATTGTGGAGGATGGGAAACTTGTCTACAAACAAACTGAAATGCGTGTGAACACTACCAAAGGTTCTAAGTGGATATTTGTTCTTAGCACATCAAGGACATTATATGTGGGGCAGGTATGCATGATCTTGCATCAAAGAATAATATAACAGTTTCAGAACGATACATTTTTGTTGTTTGTTAGATCTTCTGCTTTCATTCTTGTTACAGCGATACCCGGGTTATTGTATCCATTCTTATACGTTTTTCTTTGGAGTGAGCAGAAGAAAAAGGGCACATTTCAACACTCAAGTTTTCTAGCTGGGGCTGCCACAACAGCTGCTGGAAGATTGGTTGCTGAAGAGGGGGATATCAAGGTACATGAAACTCTTAAATCTTATTTAGCTTTAGTTATCATGAATGGAGGAATAACTAGCTAAGGATCCTTCATCCCACCTACCTTCTGTGGAAAAAACAGCACTCTATTGTCTCCTCTTTTTCTTGTTTAAATGCTTACAGAATTGCTTGTTTTTGCAGGCTATATGGCCATATAGCGGTCACTACCTCCCAACCGAAGAGAATTTCGAGGAGTTCATTAGCTTCCTGGCGGACAACAATGTAGACCTCACCAATGTGAAGGTAAATATTCCCCTTCCCCTTCTGTTCATTCTGATGCTTAAAGTCAGAACCATTTAGGATCAACAGACAATTTTGATAGTCAGAAATAATTAAGAACTATGGGAAGTCCACACAAGAGACTTTAAAAAATCATTCTTCTAATTCAATCTTTCAAGACGAGCTTATGCACCATTTTCATACAATCAGAATGTGAGAGATATGCTGCCATAAAGTTCCTTGTGCCACAATCACCTCCACTTTAAAAACTTTAGAAATTAACAGATCAATTGCATGAACTATGGTTTTTTGACTAACATATGTCCTCTGATCACCAGAGATGTTCTGTTGATGACGATGACTACTCCTCATCAAAGAAGCATGCCAATGAGCCAGCAGCAGAAGTTCCAAAGATGCCCGAAGTTGTGGAGGCTGTGATTGAGGCTAACAAACTTGAAGAACTTGCGAAAGAGACTGCCAGGGCAGCTCCATTCGAATTGGGCAAACGGCTATCATGCAAATGGACTTCACCTACTGGGGCTCGTATTGGTTGTGTGAGGGACTACCCAGCTGAACTCCAACATAAGGCTCTTGAACAAGTTAATCTTTCACCCAGGGTTGTCACCTCCCCCCTTGGGAGCAAGGTTCCAATCCCATCTCCACGCCCAAGCCCCAACGTGAGGCTTTCACCTAGGCTTCAATACATGGGCATCCCTACCCCCACTGTCTACCTTACTCTGCCCAAGCCCAAGAGGATATAATTTGGAGGTATTTCTCCTGCCAATTCAGCTTCCTATGCTGGTTCCAGTAGAGTTTTGCTCAAAATCTTACAGCACCAATTTTGATCTTTGGCACCCAAGCCTCGTGCTAAGGACGACTGCCAACCTATCTGCAATTTTTCCTTTTTCTTTTCTCAGGTTTCTTTCTTGACCTTTTAGTCAGAGATTTGTTTGGTTGAGCCGAACAAAAGTTCTTTATTTTCCTTTATTCCTTTAGTTTTGGACCCCACAAATGCATGCCAATCCACGGAGTGTAAAGTATGACATTCTTTTTTTGTAGATGTGGAGATGGATGTAAAGATAATTCTTTTGTTTAAGATAATGAAATTCTTTTGTTCTTCCTTATGGTTTTGCCTAGAAAATTTCCATGTGTTCGTATATTAATACCGGCTCTGATAACTAAGTGAGTCTTTGCTAGATCTTCAAAGTCATGTTGCAAGAAGTGCAAGAATATAACAAAAATGTGTTACCTGGACATTCTATGCTCTTGAAGTATTATGTTCGAGGTTTTTGTTAGCTAAAATTTAAGACTCAACAGCTTGCACTTGATTTATCACATACTTTGGTGCAATATGTAGTATCTGTACTAATAAAGTAATTTTTAACGTTAGCACGCTTATATCTAGAGCATTGATCACTTATTAACAAAACACAGTGCCAAGGGCCTACGGAACATTGTCCTTTCCTTCTCAATCTGATGACCATGTCTCGCTAGCCACCTTTGGGATTCAGTAGTCAACAAGTGTGAAAGAGTTGAGCATTCCACCCTGATAAAGTAAGAAGACCGTTCAGATTTGATATTCAGCTGGTCTATTTTGACCCTTCAAAATTCAGTCAAACCTCTGACCTTTAGTCTAGTTTCAAAATTTTAGAGTGATTATGCAGTCCAATATTGAGAAAAACTAGGAGCATAACTTAGGTTGGGCTCAGCCCGAACTTGCCTTTCCAGCCAATTCAATCAGTTTAAGATTGCTTATAATGCTTAGCGTGACAAATGATATTTGAATGATTTGATTGTTGTGTATGCCCAAGAGGAGTATAGAATGCATTGTGAGACTATTGAAACTGCGCAACTGACCTATCAACCTTCCCAGAACAAGGATCCTCTCATAATCATAAGGCTAAATTTTATAAGGGCAACAAGCCTCACTACAATCAGCAGAATAGAGGGTCTTGTGGACAGACTTCTGGCGATCCTAAAGGAATTATGAAGAAGAATGATAAATGTAAGCTTTGCAAAAAGAAGGGTCATCGATAGAGGACCAAGCCGGGAGGCGGACGGCATGGTCCCACGGCCGCCACGTACCCAATTCCGGCCCTTCTGGGACACGGAAGCCGTGGTCCCGCGGCTGGGACACCGCGTTTCTGTGGCTAGCCTATGGGTCCTTCTCTTATCCTTTCATCATCATCTCCAAAAGTAAAATACTTTGCCTCTATTTTCACCTCCTCCCCTTTCATTTTGCTGGCTGTCCCAGTACCACGTCACCTTGCCAACCCCCACCCCCCTCAACCGACCCCCCTTCCCTCTTTCCGTGTCGATGTGCAGACCTTTCCAGAAACCGTGTTTTCTTCTATTCCCGGCGTGGTGGCGGCCACGGGCGGCCTCCCAAAAAAAATAAAAAGGAGAACAGTGGCGGCGTTGGGAGGAAGAAGAAGGAAGATTGGGAGAAATAATTTAGGGTTTTTTCTTTTTGATTGGGCTTGGGCCTACTAAGCCAAATCTGAATAGGTCCATAGTTGCAAGCTGGGCCTTTTATTTGGTCAGCTCATATTTATTTTATTTGCATTTTATCTCAATAGACCTGAATGAATTTTGGGCCTGGGGCCAAGAGTTAGTAACCCATGTAATTGTTGTTTAAGTATTGAATAACTTGAATTAAGGCCCTTATGCATATCAATTATTGAGGTGTTAAATTTTGGATATATCTTGCTGCCATATACGCTTTGAATTTTGTGATTGATATCTTTATATGATCAATCACATGTGATTTTGATTATGATTATAGCATGTTTGATGCTTATGATTTTGTCACATAACCATTATTTTTGTGATTGAAATTTGTTGGGCATAAACACTATCGTTTTTTCCATTAAGAGAATATTTTGAAATTGAAGTGGATGGTAGCTGCCAAAGTAGCACACTCACTGATATTTATCTGATTTTCTCAAAAAAAAGGGGTAGCATTGCATTTTTTTTAGATCATTGCATGCAATATCTTGCCGAATGTGTTATTGTGTATGATGACTTGAAAAAAATGTCATGGAGTGATTAATAGGATTGCATTGACCTAGAATCATCCTTCTACCTAAAGGTGATGGCATTTCGAAAGTTGATGTAATTTGTTATTCGGATTTATGATATGTCTTAAGAGTATCTTATAGCGTGTTGTATTGTCAGCCCAAGGGTGATTCTACAATAATACGCCGAGGTTCTTACCGTAATCAGACTTATATGTTTTTTAAGTTTGATTACAGACTATCTAATTAATAGCCCAAGTTGATTAGATAGATATGTTGTCATATATTGATTGCATGCAT
>JAOXJJ010000725.1:2160075-2183247 GCA_025769935.1 Phoenix roebelenii | reverse complement strand
ATTTTTTGGATGCGATAGGATAGAGATTCGTTGAGTCCGGTAAAGCTGAAACTAGGGACCTAATGAATAAATTTATGCGTATGAAATATGATGGTACTTATGGAGTTAGGGAGTGCATTATGAAAATGCTCCACATAAGTTCTAAATTGGAAGCCCTTAAAGTTTCTATTGCAAAGCCTTTTCTTGTCTATCATGCTCTTAATAGCCTTTCCAGTCAGTTCAATCAGTTTAAGATTGCTTATAATGCTTAGTGTGACAAATGAGATTTAAATGATTTGATTGTTGTGTATGCCCAAGAGGAGTATAGAATGCATCGCGAGACTATTGAAACTGCGCAACTGACCTATCAACCTTCTCAGAACAAGGATCTTCTCATAATCATAAGGCTAAATTTCATAAGGGCAACAAGCCTCACTACAATCAGCAGAACGGAGGGTCATAAAGGCAACAAGCCTCACTACAATCAGCAGAACGGAGGGTCTTGTGGACAAACTTCTAGCGGTCCTAAAGCAATTATGAAGAAGAATGACAAATGTAAGTTTTACAAAAAGAAGGGTCATCGACAGAGGACCATGTTAGGAGGCCAACGATATGGTCCAACGGCCGCCGCGGACCCAATTCCAGCCCTCCCGGGACGCGGAAGTTGTGGTCCCGCGGCTGGGACACCGCGTTTCTGCGGCTAGCCTACGGGTCCTTCTCTTATCCTTTCATCATTATCTCTAAAAGTAAAATACTTTGCCTCTATTTTCTCCTCCTTCCCTTTCATTTTGCTGGCTGTCCCAGTACCACGTCACCATGCCAACCCCCACCCCCCTCAACCGACCCCCCTTCCCTCTTTCCGTGTCGATGTACAAACCTTTCCAGAAACCGTGTTTTCTTCTATTCCCGGCGTGGTGGCGGCCACGGGCGGCCTCCCAAAAAAAATAAAAAGGAGAACAGTGCGGCGTTGGGAGGAAGAAGGAAGATTGGGGGAAATAATTTAGGGTTTTTTTTTCTTTTTGATTGGGCTTGGGCCTACTAAGCCAAATCTAAATAGGTCCATAGTTGCAAGCTAGGCCTTTTATTTAGTCAACTCATATTTATTTTATTTGCATTTTATCTTAATAGACCTGAATGAATTTTGGGCCTGGGGCCAAGAGTTAGTAACACATGTAATTGTTGTTTAAGTATTGAATAACTTGAATTAAGGCCCTTATGCATATCAATTATTGAGGTGTTAAATTTTGGATATATCTTGCTGCCATATATGCTTTGAATTTTGTGATTGATATCTTTATTTGATCAACACATATGATTTTGATTATGATTATAGCATGTTTGATGGTTATGATTTTGTCACTTAACCATTATTTTTATGATTGAAATTTGTTGGGCATAAACACTATCCTTTTTTCCATTAAGAGAATATTTTGAAATTGATGTGGGTGGTAGCTGCCAAAGTGGCACACTCACTGATATTTATCTGATTTTCTCAAAAAAAAGAGGTAACATTGCATTTTTTTTTCAGATCATTGCATGCAATATCTTGCTTGAATGTGTTATTGTGTATGATGACTTGAAAAAAATTTCATGGAGTGATTAATAGGATTGCATTCACCTCGAATCATCTTTCTGCCTAAAGGTGATGGCATTTCGAAAGTTGATGTGATTTTGTTATTCGGCTTTGTGATATGTCTTAAGAGTATCTTATAGCGTGTTGTATTGTCAGCCCAACGGTGACTCTACAATAATACACCGAGGCTTTTACCATAATTGGACTTATATGTTTTTCAAGTTTGGTTACAGACTATCTAATTAATAGCCCTAGTTGATTAGATAGATATGCTGTCATATATTGATTGCATGCATCACATTTGGATGATATTAAACAAAATATATTGTTTTCGCAGTTTTAAATGCCTCTTTTCTTTCAAGCCAATTGTCTGCTATTGAAACCTTGACTGGAAATAATTATGTAAGATGAAAACGAGATATAGAAATAGTACTGGGTCTCTTGGGTTTAGATTTTGCTTTCGAAGAATAGCCTTCAAAACTAATATATAAGAGCACTGTCGATTACAAGGCTGAGTATGTCAATTGGGAAAGAGTTAACAGACTGTGTTTGAAGACTATCAAATATTCTATATCTGATTTCATTATGGGTGCTTTACCGGACAACGATAGTGTTAAGAATTTTTTGGATGCGATAGGATAGAGATTCGTTGAGTTCGATAAAGCTGAAACTAGGGACCTAATGAATAAATTTATAAGTATGAAATATGATGGTACTTATGAAGTTAGGGAGCGCATTATGAAAATGCTGCACATAAGTTCTAAATTGGAAGCCCTTAAAGTTTCTATTGCAAAGCCTTTTCTTGTCTATCATGCTTTTAATAGCCTTTCCAGCCAGTTCAATCAGTTTAAGATTGCTTATAATGCTTAGCGTGACAAATAAGATTTGAATGATTTGATTGTTGTGTATGCCCAAGAGGAGTATAGAATGCATCGTGAGACAATTGAAACTGCGCAACTGACCTATCAACCTTCTCAGAACAAGGATCTTCTCGTAGTCATAAGGCTAAATTTCATAAGGGTAGCAAGCCTCACTACAATCGGCAGAACAGAGGATCTCGTGGATAGACTTCTGACGGTCCTAAAGGAATTATGAAGAAGCATGACAAATGTAAGTTTTGCAAAAAGAAGGATCATCGGTAGGGGGATTGCCTTAAGTTTAAGGCTTGGTTAAAAAAAGAAGACTTCAGTAGGGTTTCGTAAGGAGATGAAGGCCAAGTGAGAATGAAGTGAATCTGTGCGTTGAAAATGGAGTTCAAGTTAAAGTTGAGTTTATAGGAGCAGTGAAGTTATCCTTGGAGTCTGCTTTTTCTCTTGTTTTGGAAAATATATTTTTTGTACCCACGATGAGACGAAATTTAATTTCTGTGTCAAAACTTGATTAGTTTGGATTTTCTTTTAAATTTTGTAATGGAATGATTGAATTATTTTATGATTTTTGTATGATTGAAAATGACATTTTATGTGATGATTTGTACAGACTGAATTTGGCTGCAATTGGTAAAATTTCTTGTGTCACTAAAGTTGGAAAGAAAAGGGCCTTAATTCGTGAATCATCCTCTATGTTGTGGCATAAGCATTCAGGGTACATTTCAAGGGAGCAAATGGAGAGATTGATGAAAGCTGAGATTCTGTCCTCTCTGAATTTTTCAGATTTTGACACTAGCATAGATTGCATAAGGAAAAAGCTGACTAAAACTACAAGAAAATGATCCACTAGGAGTGATGGTCTTTTGGATTTATTCGCACCGATATTAGTGGACCGTTACCTTCTACTATATGTGAGAATAAATAATTTATAACCTTCATTGATGATTTCTCGCGTTATGGTTATGTTTACTTGATTAATGATAAATCTCTTGCTCTTGAGAAATTTAAGATATTTAAAATGAAAGTAGAAAAGCAATGTGGGAAGAGTATTAAAGTTGTGAGATCTGACCGTGGCGGTGAATACTATGGCAAGTATGACGAGTCTGGTCAGAACATGGGTAATTTTGCAAGATTTTTGTAGAAATGTGAGATAGTTCCTCAATACATAATGCTAGGAACATCTGAGCTAAATGATGTTTCTGAAAGGCGTAATCAGACTCTGAAGGATATGGTTAGGAGTATGATGAGTAGAACAAATTTACCAAAATTGTTGAGTCCATTACGGCGAAGTTTCTGGAGAATGATATTGGTAATAGTAGGAGTTCTATGTTAATTTTTTTTTTGTTGAACCAGATCAAGTTGTGGTTCCAATTTTCATTATACAAGAAAGAGTTATTTCTCAGCCGATTGCAACAGTTAATGAAAAACCTAGGCATCAAAAAGAGCTTCACGTTCCTCCTCCAATAGCAGTTGAGTCAGTTTCTGAACCACAGGTTAGGAGATCATAAAAGAAAAAAAAGGTTTGCCCTGCCTAATGATTATATTGTCTATTTACTGGAGATTGATTTTAATATTGGGCGTAATATTGATTCCGTCTCTTTTAATGAAGCATTAAGAAGATTTGACTCAGATAAATAGCTGAATGCTATGGAAGATGAAATACTTTCTATGAAGAGAAATATAGTTTAGGAACTTGTTGAACTTCCACGTCATAGGTTGCAAATGGATCTACAAATCCAAGTTAGACTCAAAAGGGGATGTTGAATGACAAAAAGCTAGACTAATTGCTAAAGGTTTAACTCAGCGAGAGGGCATCTATTATAATAAGACCTTTTCACCAATTTCATTCAAGGATTATTTTAAAATTATCATGGCACTTATAGCACACTATGATTTGGAGCTTCATCAAATGGATGTTAAAACAATATTTTTAAATGTAGATCTCTGTGAAGAAGTTTACATTAGGCAACCTGAAGGTTTTGTCATAGAGAAAAAAAAGAATTTAGTGTGTAAGTTGAACAAATCCATCTATGGCCTCAAGCAAGCATCCCGATAATGGTATTTGAAATTTGATGCGGTTGTAACTTCTCTTGGTTTTGTTGAAAATACAGTGGACTAATGCATTTATCTCAAAATCAGTGGGAGAAAATTCATTTTTTTTGTTTTGTATGTTTATAATATTTTACTTGCCAACAGTGACTTGGGGTTACTTCATGAGACAAAAAAAATGTTATCTGCTAATTTTGAAATGAAAGATCTTGGCGAAGCTTCTTTTGTACTTGGTATTGAGATACAACATGATAGAGGTTGTAGCTTGTTGGAACTTTCTCAGAAGACATATATACGATGCATCCTAGAGAGGTTCAGTATGCAAAGTTTGCACATGGTATTGTACCTATTGTAAATGGGGATAAGTTTAGCAAAGCCCGTGTCCAAGGAATGAACTTGAAAGGGAATCTTTGAAAAACATACCATATGCAAGTGCAGTAGGAAGCCTGATATATGCTCAAGTTTGCACTAGACCAGACATAGCCTATGCAGTCAGTGTCCTTAGTAGATTTCAGTCGAATCCAGGACAAGAGTATTAGAAAGCAGCTAAGAAAGTTACGAGATATTTAAAGACTGAAGGTTATATGCTTACTTTTCAGCGTACAGATCATCTTGAGGTGGTAGGCTACACAGATTCTACTTTTGCAGGATGTCAAGATGATCTGAAGTCAGCTTCAGGTTATGTTTTTATAATGGCTGGTGGTGCTATTTCTTGAAAAAACATTAAGCAAACTCTAGTGGCTTCTTCTACTATGCAGGTTAAATTTGTGGCATATTATGGAGCCACGGTTCAAGCCATTTGGTTCAGGAATTTTATTTTGGGACTGAAAGTTATTGATTTTATCTGGAGACCAATTACTATCTACTGTGACGATAGTGCAGCGGTGTTCTTTTTAAAGAATAACAAAAGTTCTGGTGGCTCTAAGCATATAGATATCAAGTACTTGGTGGTCAGAGATAAAGTTAAAGAAGGGCAGACAAAAATAAAGCATATAAATACAGAGACAATGATTGCAAACCCATTGACTAAGAAACTCGCACTAAAAGTCTTTAAGACATACATTGCCAATACGGGCACTGTGAAACCTTTGATGTTTTTGGTTAGTGAGAGTAATTCATGTAAAAAAACTACGTTTTGACTTGATGCCTTTTTACGGAGTATATGGACAACCCATATGCTTTGGGTACATCCTCTTTCAATAATAATAACATTTATCTTTCCATTTATAATTCTGTATTTTGTGTACAGAAATTATAATTATATTTGAGCATGCATTTTACATGTCTTTTTTTATGATATCATTTTGATCTCGAGATATAATGCATAAAGACATGATGTGAGTCTCTTTTGAGACATGTGGCTTCATTTTTGAAGCATTTATGAGGACCGATGTGAATTAGCATACTTTTTGATCACATTTTGGTGTTAAGTCATACTACATACTACCACATTGGTTGGAGGATGGAGATCCATGTCGATAAGAATGTTAGCATTTGGAGCCATGGAGTGGTCTTATATCGATTAAATGGTGTAACGATTTCCATGTTTGATGTTGATGTTATTGTTGGACTGGATCATATATCCAAGGTGATTATTATTTGAGCTATATATATAGCTACCTATGTAGTCTAACCCGAGAGTCGTTTTCAAAACAATTAGATTAATATGGGAATCTGTGTTTGCCCAAGTGGGAGAATATTAGAATAATTTCAAAATATGGGCTCATAGCGTATTTTTTGTTTTATAAAATGGGTTAGACGTATGACTCATAATGACACTATGGTTAAGCCCAATATGACATGTGATCACTTTGTTTTATGGGTTTTGGTGCACCTTGGATGTATAGGATTGAATCTTATTTGTTATGGTAATTTTGATATGTAGGCCAAGAAACCTAATTAGGGTTTGGAGCCCTTAATGAGAAGGCTCCCTTATGCTTTCTATATAAAAGCTAGGTCCCTCATCTCCTCTCCATATGGTTCATAGCTTGCCTCATTGATGGCTATCTTTTGTGAGATGCAAGGAAGGAAAGATCCAGCCGCTATTATTCCAGGTGATTGAAGAATTATATTCAATATATCTTCCACAGATATATCTCTCAAACTTAAATACAGTGTTATTGTGATTCTAAATCTAAATATGTTATTATTTATAATTAACACCCCAACCATCCCAGAGAGATTAGAGGCAGCACAAATTAGCCAATTAATACCTCAGATGCCTAGACGTTCCTCCGAGATTTCAACTGTGCAAAGACCATGAAAGAAGAGCAACAACCTGTGCATCAGTATTTTGGCTGACATTACAATAAAATATGGAACATATAATGGTCATAAAACAATCATCTTAACATAGTGTGCACCTGAGCTATTTATGCCTATCATAACTAGTTATAACTTATGTCGTAATTAGTATCTGAAACCCTTGGAGGACAGATTACGAAAAGGTTCCAGATATGTCCTTTATTTCTCCTGACAGAGCAGATGCTTCCCCTTGTTGGAGAATGTGTTTGTACCCAAAAAAGAAGAAAGAAAGAAAGAAAGGGCATAATTTACTATCTAGAGTTTATGTGAATAGAATACCGAGAGAACCCAGATGAGAATCTCAGACTCAAATGTGACCTGCTGAAGGACCAGATTAGTCTTGCAACTTATACCACATAGACTAGCCTTCTTTGATCCAGATACACAAGGTTCATTTTGACAGAGAGGCATCTGCCAATGAAAATTCCATGCAAGTATAGGAAGTGCACACCGAAGAATAAGACAAGCGGAGGACCATCCACTTTCGATCAGATTTACCATCAGACAAGCAACACGTTTGATAATAATGCTCTCAACAAACAATACCTCTTTCTCCCTATGACAAATTCATCAAGTTTCTTCAGCACAGACCGAAGGTTGGTGTAGATTATGATAGAGCCACTTGTTTATGAAGCTACAAGTGTTAGGACGCAGGCATGAGTCCACAAGTTGTATGCAAGAAAGTTCAGAGGACAAATAGTTGGCTGAAGCCACCAAAATTACAAAACTGGAATACTCACGGTCTGCAGAACTATGGTCTAGTATATGAATGAATTAATTAGTACGCAGAAGTTCAAAGTCAACAACCATGGACATGTATAAAGGTTGAGGGTTGAGACGAACAGAATTAAAACCATACGGTATGAATTCTTGAGCTACAATTGCAAAAATAAAGGATGGAAAGTGAGCGAAATATTAAATTCTGCAAGTGCAATTTAATTATGAACGTCAAATGCACACTCCCACTGATTAGTACAACAAAAACACTAATAAATAAGTAAGGCTTCTTAAAACAGAGAGCCAGTTCATATAACAGAGTGAAAAGATAAGGAGAAACCTCTTACTAGGGATCATCAGTTTATTGCATAACAGAAGATGCTGCCTGCAAGTTCTGATGCTCCTCTGAAGCATGAAAGTAGTCCTGCAAAGCTAACATCTGCACAGAGCTATGCTTCAAACACCTGATAGCTTCCACACTAGCTAGTGCTCCAGCAACCGTTGTTATAATTGGGATCTTATAAGCCAGTGCCATCCTTCTCAGCTGTCGTCCATCAATTGAATCCAGAGCATCTCCAGAACTTGTTATCACCATAACCTGTATTTGACCATTTGCTAGCATGTCACCTGCATGGGGCCGCCCCTCATGCATTTTCAGGACACGCTCCACCGGTATGCCCTCCAACTCAAGCACTCGAGCCGTCCCTGAAGTTGCAGCTATTCTAAAACCTAGTCCTTGGAATCCAAGAGCAATTGAAGCAAGGTGTGGCTTAGTCAAGTCATTTAGACTAAGAAACACTTGACCGCTAACTGGAAGCTTCTGCCCGGCAGCTATTTGTGCCTTAGCAAAAGCTACAGAAAACTCGTAGTCAATTCCCATAACCTCTCCAGTGCTGCGCATCTCTGGTCCAAGAAGAACATCACAACCTTGGAATTTCTCAAATGGGAGCACAGCCTCCTTGACTGAAACATGCTTTGGGACCACCTCATTTGTAAATCCAATCTCATGCAAACTCTTCCCTGACATGACAAGAGCAGCGTATTTTGCTAATGGATGACCAATAGCTTTTGAGACAAAAGGCACAGTGCGGGAAGCACGAGGATTTGCCTCAAGAAGGTAAACATCACCAGAAGCTGTGATTGCATATTGGCAATTCATTAGGCCACATACATTTAGTCGTATGGCTAGTTTTGTTGTCCACAGTCTGATTGTGTTCAAGCAATTAGCTGACACAGTTTTTGTGGGAAGGGAGCAGGCTGAGTCGCCAGAGTGGACCCCAGCTTGCTCAATGTGCTCCATGATTCCACCAATTACTACAGTCCCATTTGAGTCAGCCAATGCATCCACATCAATCTCAATTGCATCTGACAGATACTTATCTATCAGGACTGGGCGCTCAGGATCTACTTCAACAGCATTCTCAAGATAGGTGGCAAGTTTATCATCACTGTAAACAATCTCCATTGCACGTCCACCCAAGACATAAGAAGGCCGGACCACAACAGGATAGCCTATTTCTGTAGCAATTGTTATGGCATCAGATGCACTCTTTGCTATCCCACCTTTAGGTTGTTCGATCTGAAGCTCCTTAAGAATTGCATTAAATCTCTCTCTGTCCTCAGCAGCATCAATAGAATCAGGTGATGTTCCCCATACCTGTACATGTCCATTTCCACTAGCAGACACCAACTTTTGCTCTTCTATATACCTTTGTATTGGGAGAGCAAGCTTTAGAGGGGTTTGTCCTCCAAACTGCATGATTATACCATTGGGCCGCTCCAAGTCAATCACATTCAACACATCCTCAACCGTCAAAGGCTCAAAGTACAAACGGTTGCTGGTGTCGTAATCTGTAGACACAGTCTCTGGATTTGAGTTCAACATAATTGTTTCATACCCATCCTGAACCCAAACGTAATCATCAAAAGATGCCCAATATTAATTACTATTAGCAGTATAACAATCAATTCATTACAGAGATTTAACAGGGAATGGTAGGCGGTCAAGATTTGCGAGACTTTAAATTTTTTTAGGTATCTTAAAGAAAACAAAATGAAAGTTTAAATGCTGGCAGTTAGAGATGAAGATGAATGAAGATAAATAAACATATGAAACGAATTGAAGAAAAATTATGGATATGCTAAAATATATGAAGACGAAACCAGAGTTCTCAAATCTGAAACCACACTCAAATGATAAATGATCAAAAGATCCGCTAAGCATTCATGGAATAAACAAACTACAGAAAACATAAGCCAGAGCAACACAAACCTGCTGAAGAGCAAATGAAGCATGACAGCAGCAGTAGTCAAACTCTATGCCCTGACCAATTCGGTTAGGTCCACCACCCAATATCAGAACCTTTTTCTTTTGAGTGGGGGCTGATTCACATTCAAAATCATATGATGAGTACATGTAAGGAGTGTTTGCCTCAAACTCTGCAGCACAGGTATCAACCCTTTTATATGCAGGGGTCACACCTAGTGATAAGCGCTTTGATCGCACTTCCCTCTCAGAGGAAGAAGTTGCATAAGCAATCTGCTTATCACTAAAACCCCTCCTCTTCACCTCATAAAAGTCATCTTTTGTCAACTGATCCAGATTCCTGGCCATGAGGAACTGTTCCGCATCTACGAGCTCTTTGAGTTGAGAAAGAAACCACTTATCAATATAGCTCAGCTCATGTATTTCTTCTACCTTCATTCCTTTCTTCATAGCTGCATATATTGCATGAATACGATCTGGATTTGGAACGCGCAGGCTGTACTTCAACTGGTCCCAATCCAAGTCAAGTTCCTTAATGGGTGCACATCCCCATCCTGCATAACCACATTCCAAAGATCGAACAGCCTTTTGGAAGGATTCTTGGAAAGTCCGTCCCAATGCCATTGCTTCACCAACAGATTTCATCTGGGTAGTCAGTACCGGCTGGGAACCAGGGAATTTCTCAAAAGCAAATCGTGGAATCTGCATTAGGATTAGAATAAGTAAGAAAAAGGAAAAAGGGAAAAAATATGGACACTGCTTCATAACCTACAGAAAGAGCAACTTGCTATTAGTGAAAGACAATTAAGACCATAATTAACACTATATCTAGATTACATTAATGATGTTGTCATTTCAAAATTAGCCTTATCTCCCATTCTCATTCGACTTGGACCAGGCAGTTATCAGCCACAGTTGGACCAGCCGCATGGAAGGAAGTGGGGGTTGATTGTATAGTGCAGCAAGCTGCATGCCAAATTTAAAGTGCTAGACTAGAGGAAAAAAGCAAAGTGAAAATGAAATTAGTTAAAAAGATAAAAAGAACTAAAATCACCCCAGCTGCATAATTAAATTGTGTTACTATAACTCTGCAGAGCACGATCAATTTAATCAACAAAGCATGCTGCAGAGAGATTCACGAACATATCATCCTTGTCATATGCAAAAAGAAGCTTGCAACATGAGGTTCAAGGCCTCTTTCAGACAAGGATGAGCAGGCAAACAGCCGCAAACTTCAATTTTGGATTGGTGTTCCAAAGAATACAAATCCATAGTTCCTTAACTGACACGGCAATCAGATAACATGACTTGGTGCTCAATGGACTATGGTTCCCCTCTACATCTGAAAGAGTGATTCAGTTCAATTAGCAGAACCAGCACAGTTTTGAAGCATATTTAGTTAATTACATGAAAGATAACCATAGCAATCGAATTACATGATCTGAAATTTGAAATGAGGACCTCGACTGAAAAGACCTATGCAGCACTATGACACCATACCATGAAGAGATAAGTTAACAAGGAACAATTAGCTCAAACAAACAAAAAATGAAGCAAATATTTTACGGAAGGCTCGAAACTATGGAAAAGAAAAAGGTCTTGCCTTTGTCACTACATAATCTATGGAAGGCTCGAAACTAGCCGGGGTCTTCTTCGTGATATCATTCGGGATCTGGTCGAGCGTGTAGCCCACCGACAGCTTCGCAGCCATCTTTGCAATGGGGAACCCCGTCGCCTTCGAGGCAAGAGCCGACGACCTAGACACCCTGGGATTCATCTCGATGACCATCACCTCCCCGTCCTCCGGGTTCACGGCGAACTGCACATTGGACCCCCCGCACTCCACCCCGATTTCCCGGATGATCGCGACCGCATAGTCCCTCAGCCGCTGGTACTCCTTGTCCGTGAGCGTCTGCGCGGGCGCGACGGTGATCGAGTCCCCGGTGTGGACGCCCATCGGGTCGATGTTCTCGATGGAGCAGATGATAACGACGTTGTCGGCGAGGTCCCGCATGACCTCGAGCTCGTACTCCTTCCAGCCAAGGAGGGACTTTTCGACGAGCACCTGAGAGGTGAGGCTGGCGGCAAGGCCGGCGCGGCAGATGGCCTCGAACTCGTCGAGGTTGTAGGCGATGCCGCCGCCGGTGCCGCCGAGGGTGAAGGCTGGGCGGATAATGAAAGGGAAAGAGCCGATGCTATCGGCGATGGCGAAGCATTCCTCGATGGTAGTGGCGATGCCGGAGGGAGGGGTCTTGAGGCCGATGCGGTCCATGGCGCGCTTGAAAAGGTCGCGGTCCTCGGCGGCGCGGATTGCGTCGAGCTTGGCGCCGATGAGCTCGACACCGCGGGAGGCGAGGGCGCCGGAGTCGGCAAGGGAGACGGCGAGGTTGAGGGCGGTCTGTCCGCCCATGGTGGGGAGGAGGGCGTCGGGGCGCTCGGCGTCGAGGACCTGCTCGACGAGCTCCGGGGTCATGGGGCCCACGTAGGTGCGGTGGGCGAGGCCCGGGTCGGTCATGATGGTGGCCGGGTTGGAGTTTACGAGCACCACATCGTAGCCCTCGTCGCGGAGGGCCTTGCACGCCTGGGTCCCCGAGTAGTCGAACTCGCACGCCTGCCCGATCACGATGGGCCCCGCGCCCAGGATCAGGATCTTCTTGATGTCCGTGCGCTTCCCGCCGGCCGTCCGATGCGCCGCCTCCGTCGGGCGACGTTGGGCGGCGCAGCGGGGGCAGAGGAGGGGGCGAGAGCGGCGCCGGAGGACGCCGGTGCAAGGGTGCTTCGCGGTGGTCGAGAGGTGGCGGGCGTGAAAGAGAAAGGACGAGGAGCAGATGGAGCGCGGGGGCAGGAGGGGTGAGCGGATCCGGGGGTGGACGCGGTTGCAGAGAGCCATGGAGGCGAGAGAGGGGGAGGTCGTCTTGACTCCTTTCTTCCTCGCCCGCTCGCCCGCCCGCTCCCCGCCCGTTCGGGGTTTCTAATAGGGTTTTTTCGGGGAGAGAAAATTATTGAAGCAATTGTAGTTCTTAATCAAACCCAGATCTTCGGTTTTTTGTAGGTGACTAGTAGGATTGAGGGACCTGAGAAATGGAGGAGGGACCCGCGGGTTAATGGTGGGTGCTGTTCGGTGCTCTCATGAGTTGGTGCGTTTTTGAGCTACGGTTGCTGGGGTGAGGACGGATGGATGGGGACGTGGAAAGTGGACGCTGAGTCGGCTGACTTGCGAGTCGTTTCCAGTTACGGGGCGAGGTTGGGTACAGGATAACGTTGCCATCGTGGCGTTAAAAAACCCTCCATTCTTACTACTTTTATAGCTGCCGTTGCCGTAATTTTGGAGGCCTTTTGCTCCAATTGGCAGGCAGATCTTTGGTTGTGATTGATGCATATATCTCCGCATCTTATAACTTGCTTGAAGAAAAAAATTGGGCTTTTGTCTCATATTTTCTTTTTTTTTCTTTTTTCAAAAATTTGTCTCATTTGTAGCTATATTTTATGTTGGCGGCCAGTGGCTGACATGTTGCAAGTTTTCAACAGGATGAACAAAAAGAGCTCCATGAAACACTTTGATGAGGTAGTATTTATATGCTACATTAGCAATTTTCTTCTTTTAGGTAAAAAAATATTTAATACTTATTCATTTTTATTTTTTTTTTTGTATGAATATCCTTTTGAATATCGAATTTTGAATGAATATCTTCCTAAAATTGATTATTGCATGTACATTCTCGTAAAATACTTGTTTTGCTATTCTACCTTTTTTTATCCTCATTTTTGCATACGCACCCATGCCGTTTAACGCCGTTAAAAAATTAACTATTTTAAATTAAAATATCCAAAATATCCTTAAAGGGTAGATATGCAAAAAAAAAATATATTTTTAAGCCAATCGCGATGGAGGACCAAAAGTATTTTCAAAAGTATATTTTATTTTTAATTAAAAAATATGATTTTTATTAATAGTATTAGAAGAACCATTATATTAGGGGTATTTGTGTAAAAATAGTGTTTTATGAGGATATATAAATAAACCATTAGAAGAACCATTATATAAATAGTGTTTTATTTTTAATTAAAAAATATGATTTTTATTAATAGTATTAGAAGAACCATTATATTAGGGGCATTTTAAGAAGGTATTCACACAAATTTAAATTTTTAGAAGAGTATTCATATAAAAAAAAAAAGCCAAGGTTGATTGTAATGGTTAAAAGCGGTTACCAGTTATATAATAATAACAAATTATAGTTTTGGAGCAACCAGTTATTCCATACCTCAATGGAAGTGGAGAGGTGGGGTAATAGGGTGTGAGTTGGAAGTGATTAGGGAATTAAAAAAAAAAGGGGAGGATGGAATAGGAGAATGCTTTTTTTTTTTTGGGTACAACGATGGCTCACACCCGACGGGTATAAATACGACCAATAAGTTTAGAAAATAAAAGGCCACAAAAAGGCTCCGACATAGACTCGTGATCCTCCAGATGAAACCCCCCGAGTGATGAGCGGCAAAGGAGGCAATCCAGTCTGCAGTACCGTTTGCCTCCCGATAAGCATGTGTAACCACGTAGGAGCCATACTCCCTTAGTAGACAGTGGATGTCATGGAGTAGCAGCCACTTCCCACACTATTAGTCAGGAAAGATAGCAATGAGATCATTAGATTAGGCTGCTTGGGTTAGCGGACCTTTGTATTTGATTGCTGCAATACTGCAGTGGAAGATGGTTTATATGGTGCTTTGAGTATAATAGGTACATGGTTAGGTAATGATAATGATATGAACAATAATTCATGAGTTATGATGAACAGAATGAATATATAACTTTTAAGATTCCAACCACATGTATGGCCAAAGGATAGGGTTCTGATGGGCACAAAGCATGGCATCATTATCCGCCACCTTGATAGATAAATCCTTGAGTGCATGCAAGCCCAAGCACAGATACTACAATTACCCAATTTGAGTAGGTTTTATGCCATAGTGGAACACAACCTACAGAGTGTAGAGAGTTGGGATCCTCTCCTGTGTTTAGACTGGAGAGGACAACTTTATCAATCAATGCCACCCCTATAAAGCATAAGAGTTGTGATTGAGCACAATCCATACAATTTCATGTCCTATGATGAGTCTTGCTTGATCATAACTGTCACACCATATATGAATGGAGAAAATACGAGCCTTGATTTTTGCACTTCAATTGAGAGCTTGGGAGTCATGACTTGACTATGACACTAATTTTTTAACATATAATTTATTCATGAGAAAGATGATTATAATCTCATCATAAAAAATAGTTGCAAAATATGTTTGATAAACGTGCTTTCATATCATGAAAAGATCATTTGCTGGATGAACAACTTGATGGTTGAGTGTATGGTGGGCAAGATCTATGGCATCAGTGTTGGCTTAGATTAAGAACAAAGTAGATGATTTCACAGGGGTTGACAGTTGAAGCAATGCAAAGGGTATAATTGTAGTGTGGAGGGATAAGTTGATACAAGCATGGCATAGTGAGACGTCATAGTGGAGGTAAGCTGGTAGAAGGTGATGGTGTTGAAAGGGAAGAAGGCAAACCAAGAGAGGCATGGATGAGATAAGGAATCAATAAAGATATCATTGCATAAAGATAACGAAACAAGGAATAGGGTTCTCTGTCGTCTTTCTCTTTTACAAAGGGCAATTGCAAGTGTACATGTCCGTATATTCTTATAAACTTTGGGACATTCAAGGGGTAATGCCATGTCAAACCATCAAATGATCCAATAAATATTTAGCTTGTCCAACCGCTCCTCCCCAGACCCCATTTCCCTCCTAACTCAAAAAAAAAAAAAAAGATTTTTTTTTTATGAATATCCTTCTAAAAAGTCAAATTAGCATAAATATCCTCTTCAAAGTTATATTTATTTATGTACTCTCATAAAACACTATTTTTGCATAAATTTTTCTAATATAACAGTTCTTTAACACTGTTCATAAAAACCATATTTATTTTAATTTTAAATAAAATAAAATTTTGAAATTACTTTTTTTTTCTTCCATCGCGATAGTCTTGTTCCTTTTTGCACATCTATCGATTAAGGATATTTAGCTATTTTAATTTGAAATTGTTAACTTTTTACGGCGTTAGATGACATAGGTACATATGCAAAAATAAGGGTACAAAAGGATAGAATAGCAAAATAGGTATTTTACGAGAATATACATGCAAATATCAATTTTGAAAGAATATTCATATAAAATTCGATATTTAGGAGGATATTTATGCAAAAAAACTATCCAAAAAAGTCGTCAAGAAACAGAAAGAGACAAAGAGAGAGAGAGAGAGAGGTGGGGAAGGGGGACAACTCCTTCCCCTACCCCTCTCCCTTTTAACTAAAAAAAAAAGTATGAAAAAATGCCAAGAGAGAGGCATGTGTGGGGGAGGAGGGGGGCAAAAGTAATCTTTAGTTTTTTTGCTCGATTTATGTATTTACCCATACCTAATTCTTAAGATGTATTTCTCAATGCTGGCTTGTATTGCTCTTTTTTATTGAGCGTACAAAAATAAAAATAAAAAAATATAGAAAAGATGAAAATATGTAGTAAATTTTTATTGTTATGTATAGATTAATCTAAGCTTTCTTCTATAATCTTGAGCCTCTGTTTATGCTAAAATATTGTTGCTTGCTTGTCTTCTCTATGTGCACCCTTTTCTAAGAATCAAGAGATTATGGTTGATAAGAGGAAAAATGGATCGTCCAGCCCACAACTAAAAGACCGTATAGTTGCGGCCCAGTAAACGTCGACGCCAATTGGCCGAATTATCATTTGGGCCTAGAGTCAGCTCGACTTCGAGATTCCACCAAAAGCTCCACCAACTTCAAATATTCGTTGACTCCCCCGACCAAGTTCGGGGTATCTTCAGATATTCGCCGACTCCCTCGACCAAGCTCGGGATATCTTCAGATATTCACCAACTCCCCCGACTAAGCTCGGGGTGCCTTCGGACATTCACCGACCCATCTTGACCAAGCTCAGGGCCCCCACTTTAGCGGTACGCCCCAACCTTCGAGCTCGGGGCGCTTCACTGTGCACAACTTGGAACCCGGGAAGCCGAGCTACTTTCAACACCCGTCAAGCTGACCTCGCCAAACGCATGATGCGATCTCTGAACGAGTTTGGCTCGACCAACGACCACACCAATGTACGGGCCTACGCCCACTTACGTGGTCGTACATTACAATAATTACCATGCTACGTCTCCGTAGTTGGCCTTCAATAGTCAGACGACACCTTGATTACCCCGGCCATACCCTGCTGTGACTGCCAACACCTTATCGTTCTCAAGAATGGGCGGTACTAGACGCTACCAGCTAGTCTAGGCTGCGCGCCATCCGATTCAGAGCCACGCCCTCTCATAATGTGGGCTGACAGTGCCTCTGCCACCTGAACCACTCCATCGAGACTATAAACAGGTCGGTCAGATAACTTCTAAGGGACCTCTCTTTGGCTGGACCAAATTGATCCCACTTTAACTTGATCATCGGAGGGCCCTCACCAGAAACCCCGGTGAGGCTTTGTGCAGGTCTACGATCACCACGCAGGAGGTGGCTCCCGTCTTCTCCTTCCATCCACCGGCGTGCTCACCCTCGGGCCAAATTTGAACCATAACATTTCTGGCGCTAGAGGAAGGGTGGGCCTGAGCTGTGACCACAAAGATAATGAGCTAGGGGGCCCCAAACACGTCGAGCGGTCGGGAATCAGTGCCCGACCGCTCTCTCCAAAGTCCACCTCTTACATCGCATGTGCCGACAGACCAAACTCCTCAAATTCAGCCAGAGTAGTTTTATCTGCTCGCCCAGCAAGTTCAAACCCTGACTGTGGTTATTCAAACTCTTCATCCAGATGGAGTTTCATCAACCGCTGAACTCGATAGAATGGTTGAGGAAGTGGGGCAACAAATCCAGATGCTTTGGGATCAAGTCGCGGAACTCCATGAGGAGTGTTATCGATGGAGGAGCAGGTCCCCTCGGAAGTCTAAAAAACATCTCTCCCACCAAAGTTTTGAGGAGTATACACCTCTTACGTCCTCCCGGGCTGAAATCCTCATGGAAATTGAGGGTTGCGGCTACCTCCAATCTCCCCCAAAGATGCGACTATCTAAGTCACGGAAGCATTTAGGCAAATACTACCGCTTCCATAGGGATCACAGCCACGACACGGGGGATTGCTATCAGCTCTGTGATAAGATTGAAGTGATCGTCTACCAAGGCCTTCTGAGCTGGTTCGTTGGCGAGTCAACCAACAGAGCAGAGCTCAATGGGCAGACTTCGGGACCATCTGACGGATCCGACGATGGACGCCCCAGTGCGGATATTATCAATACCTCATCTATGAGTCTCACACGTTGATGCCTCCCTAGCCCCAAGGGACCGAGAAGAGGCCATGTCCACCGACCCGAGGCTGGTAACTCCAGATGTAAATTACTCCCCCAAGAAAAGACCTTAGCCTCCTCAGGTCAGGGCTTTCTCCCTCATACCGTAGTCTAATGAAGTTATCTTCCGAAAATTTCCCAAGGCATATCTAAAGTGCCCTAGGAAACTCGGCACACATTTGATGCCCTGGCAGTGCGAGTTACATGCCGATAACTTTATAAAGTCATCCTTTGAGTCGGCTCAAAATGCCCTACGGCATCAACGGGGAGCCAAGGAAGAGCACCCCCGTTCGTAGGATTCTACAAGTATGCCCCTGATCTGAGTGGGAGGTATCTACAAAATCATCCCTTGAGCTTGGCTCGGGATGCCCTGCGACATCAACGGGGAGCTGAGGAAGAGCAACCCCATCCGCAGGATTCTACAAGTACGCCCCTGATCTAAGTAGAGGGCGTCTATACAGTCATCCCTTGAGCTCGGCTCGGGATGCCCTGCAGTGTCAATGGGGAGCCGAGGAAGAGCACCCTCGTCCGCAGAATTCTACAAGTACACCCCTGATCTGAGTGAGGGGTATCTACAAAGTCATCCTTTGAGCTCGGCTTGGGATGCCCTGCGGCGTCAATGGGGAGCCGAGGAAGAGCACCCTCGTCCGCAGGATTCTACAAGTCTGCCCCTGATCTGAGTGGGAGGCATCTACAAAGTTATCCTTTGAGCTTGGCTCGGCATGCCCTGTGGCGTCAACGGAAAGCCGACGAAGAGCACCCCCATCTGCAAGATTCCACGGATGCGCCTCTTATTTTAGCAGGAGGGCAATAGCGGGGTTTGTTTAAACCACCTCGAGCTTATTATTATTCCCAAGTTGGCTTCGACCTTTGGATGAATTTCTAAGTCTCGAGTTGGCCTTGGCCCTCGAGCAGATTTCTGCTCTCGAGCAGATATTTATCTCCGAGCTTATTAATATTCCCGAGTTTGCTTAGTCCCTTGAGTGGATTTCTAAATCTCGAGTTGGCCTCGACCCTCAAGCGGATTTCTGCTTTCAGGTAGATGTTTATCCCTGAGCTTATTATTATTTCCGAATTGGCTTCAACTCTCGGGTGGATTTCTAAGTCTCGAGTTGGCCTCGGCCCTCAAGTGGATTTCTGCTCTCGGGTAGATGTTTATCCTCGAGCTCATTATTATTACTGAGTCGATTTCAACCCTCGGGTAGATTTCTTACTTCGGGTCGGCTTCGGCCCTCGAGCGGATTTCTATTCTTGGGTGGATATTCATCCCCGAGCTCGCCTGTGCTCCCGAGCTAACTAGAGCCCTCGAGCGGGCTTCTATCCTTAAGTTAATCTATGATTATTTGTTCTCCCTTCTCCGATTTCACTCCCCTGGGCAAGGCTTAAAGCGGCCAGCACTACTGAATGAGGAGCTATGAGCTTGCCTTATATAAGGCTTATTTGTAAATCAGGGGAGTACCAAAACCGAAGGCTTCTACAAATGCTAAAGGCAACCCCTGCTATATGAGATAGGCTCGGATCTGGGCCACACAATTCGGATCCTGATGTTCGAACATGGAGCAAAACAAACTCAAATACTTATTTAAAGAAAAAAAAATTTATTGATAGTAGAGGCCGAGGGCCGAATACAAGGGTATCCGACCTTGTGGTCGGAAGAATTACAAAGGGCCCGAACGACCAATCTTACCAAAATGAAAATAACAAAATCAATCGACGTGGACGACCTCCGTATTGGTATCAGCTACGGCCTCCGACTCGGTTGTGACCTTGGGAGTGCCGTCTCCGCCAGCTTCAGCACCTTCAGCTCCAACGCCGGCATCAGAAATGACTGTAGATTCCATCCCATCGGCGGCTTCGGGAGCAATCTTTGGCCTGGCCTCGGCAGTGGCTTCCGCAGCATCCTCATCCGCCTCGGCAGCCCCATCTAAGTCTGGTTCAAGGCCGCTGAGGTCGACTCCAGGGCAGAACTGCTGTACTTGGAGACGACAATTGTCGAAACCTTGGACCATAGTAGCAACAGCCCCTTCCACCAGTTTGGCGAGGTACTCCTCCGACTAACGAAACTTCTCGAAGGCCTCACGGGCGGACGATTCCACCAGGCCCTCGAGCCGCTCGACCTTTAGCTCCCGCTCTTCCGCCTTGCCCTGAAGGCAAACTAGAGCAGCTTCAAGCTCGAAAATACAGTTTGCAAAGGAGAAGCGAGCCCGGGAATGCTCGACTTTCATGGCTTGGATCTGAGCCAGTCTATCCTTTGTTACGGCCTCGGAGCACGTACCTTCTTCTTGGTTTTTCGAAGCCGCTGTGCAGCAACGATAGCTTTCTCTTCGGCCTCATGCCACTACTGCTCAACGGCGGCCGCCCGATCTTCGGCCTCCTGCTGACACTGCGCAGCAAACGCCGCTCGGGCTTCGGCCTCTTGTCCTCGGAGCTCGGTATGCTCCATCCTCAGCCTGAGCACCTTCAGCTCCTCCCGGTCGGCGAGTATGCTGGACATCAACATATCGACCACGTGAAGGGACTGACACGGAAAGAGAAGAGTGTTAGCAAAAACCGAGCATCCACAAAAGAAACAAACAAGGGACACAAGGGCGGCATTATTTACCCACACGCTCGCCGAGTAAACGTGATGGACAAGGTTGCCAAGGTCCTCCTCCATCAGTGCGCGGTCGTGCGGAAGCATGATACTGCGCACGAGCCCGCGAGCAACCTCCTCAGATCTTAGGGCCAAATCGCCCTCAGGTGTGCACCGTGGTTGTTTCCCGCCGGACTCGGAAAATATTGGCGCGATTCTCGCCAAGGCCGAAACTTTAGAGAAGGTCGCAACCTCAACGTGTAATGAAGCCATGGGGGACCGAAGTCCCGAGCCCACACCCTAGCTTGAAATCTAGTCCGGATGGTTGGGCTATCACGACGATCTTTGGAACTTGTTCAGCAGGTGCGACCGCCGCTCGGATAGGAAGATTCCCCCCAGTCATTGACTGGGGCACCTCGGCTTCTGCTGGCCCGGCCAGAGTAGGGGCAGCAACCTCGGGCTCTTCCTGCTCGATCTCAAGCCCGAAGGCGACTCTCGCCTTCTTCGGCCTCCCTTCAAGCCGGACTCCTTCGGGGGCGGCCCTCTTCTTCCTGTATGCGGCCATCAGCATCTTGGTGTTAAATCATCCCTGCAATATCTGGAGATAAAAAGTCCTATCAGCATAGCTAACATAAGAGGAAAGAAGAAAAAGCCAAATTGCTCTTACCCTTGGGACAAGCCGGGCTCAAGCCAAGATTTACTAGGGCCTCCTTGCTGAGCAAGTCAGGGAGCCGAAGAGTTCCTTTCAGTCCGAGCAAACTATCTAGAGTTTTCTGCTCGGACTGCGACAATTGCGGATGCTTATTGTTCGCTGAGGCCAGCGGAAAACTCCAGATTGGATTAAATCCCCAGACCGCTCGGAGGAGATAAAGAAAAAATTATCCTTCCACCCATGAATGGAAGTAGGCAGCCCCCAAATGGCTTGCGGCTTTCTTGGAGGAAGAAGTAACACCACCCTTTATCCACAAGGTTGCTTTTTAATATAAAGCAACTCCTGAAGACATTTACTAAGGGGGATAGGCCGTGTGCCAGGCAGAGGGCGAGGAAGCCGATGATTAGCCTCTACGAGTTCGAAGCGAGCTGCGCAGGCACCAGGCCATATACCGCCAGGAGCTCCCCCACAAATTCGTGCAGAGAAAATCTCAGCCCTGCTTGGAGTGTATTTACGTACACTCTGACCCAACCGTTAGGCGGGTTGGTGACTCGACCTCCAAGGTCCGGGAGTTCAAGGATGAACTCCGGAAGAATGAAGAATTGGGCCTGAGCCGAACCCAGATCCTCATCGTTCATGAGCGAGCTAGTTCCTTACGGGCTCGAGCCCACCTCGAGTTCAACCTCCTCCACCTCGGAAGAGGCTTGAGCTCGCGTTGGACCTACATCGAACATCGATGCCCTCGTTGCTGAGTCTATTGACCTGGTCTTAAGATTACGAAAAGAGGGAAAGACGAAAGACTCTCCGAACGAACGAAAGGAGGGATAAAATGCCTACCCGAAAGCTCACTGAAAAAGGTGGACGGGTGGAGAAGAAGAATGTCCCCCGGAAGAAGAAAGCAATAGCTGGTGCGAAAGCTGACAGAAAGCTCCCAAGATCGCCCAGAAGAAAGCCTCCAACACCACGGCGATTGCAGCTGAAGAAAGAAAATCAGGAGCGGCGGAAGGTCAAGTAATGATCCTAAGACCCCCTTTCCAGGCCTTATATATAGGCCACTGCAGCGGCCCCGATCAGGCAACCTAAATGATCAGACAATCCGGAATTCACCACATGGCGGGCCATAAGACAACCTCAATAAATCTCTCCGAATCGCCTTACTAAATGTTGATCATTATGGAGGGCGCTTCGAAGCTCGAAATATTGATGGCTGACCTCTTGCATTCCGCCAGATGAGATGCTTCAGAGAAGGGAGCATTAATGGCTGACTTCTCATGTTCCACCAGACGGAGTGCTTCGAGGGACGGGGAATTAATGGTCGAAACCCTCCTCGTCCTACTCCAGCAACCCCCTAGAAAGAAATGCCCACGTGGAACCCTGAAAAATTTCCACAGTGGATTCTACTCCAGAAAATCTGGCAGCTCGGATGTCCCAAGTCCGACGTCGAGCTCTCGGCCAAGAAGTGTGCTGAGGCACACCAAGTTCGGTACACACCTCTTCTTGGCTATGTGATTGATGCACTGGACGATCAGGAGTCTATCTGAGGATGATAGTGTTATTTCGATGATTGACACAACCATTGAGAAAATATTAAATTAATAATGCAATTTAACGTAATACATCACTAATGAATACGATATCCTCGATACATTAAGAGAATGAGATCAAGATGTCTTCCAATGATTAACAACGAGATAAAATTTGTAATAGAAAAGAGATAGAGAATTCTTAATTCTAATTCAGCAAGGTTTCAAGAGTTTTCATTGTTAAGAGTATGTAGCACTACCGTGGCA
>JAOXJJ010000725.1:2144466-2157074 GCA_025769935.1 Phoenix roebelenii | reverse complement strand
CCGATCTATCGAAACATCTCTGTTTGTTATAAAAGTTGAAGTATATCCAAGTGTTATCTTTTTCCCTTTCTTATTTATCTTCAGCATCATTTGCTTTTCTTTTGAAACCTTTTCTCTGAACTTGATAAAAAAAAATGATTTTTTTTTCTTATTTTTAATACCCGCCTAGTGTTTTCTGCCAGGGTATGAAGATCTCTCTGTTCTTTCCCTACAAAATTTATCCTCTAGATTTCTAGCTCATGGTTAAATTGCAGCATTTCTATGCTTGCCACTCCTTTTTATCCTTCTCTTCTTTGAACGCCTTTAGTTGTTTGAACCTGTAGGCCAGAAGAGCTCGAAGGGCTCTGAGAGGGATTGTAAGGCTTCAAGCACTGGTGAGAGGTCGCCAGGTGAGGAAGCAGGCGGCATTGACGCTAAAGTGTATGCAGGCTCTTGTCCGCGTCCAGGCCCGCATGCGGGCACGGCGGGTGCGCTTGACCACTGAGGGCCAGGCTGTGCAGCAGATGCTTGAGAGCCGTCGCAGCCAAATGGATCTCTTGAAGGAAGCAGAGGTATACCTTCTGTCATTTACCATTACCCATTCCTTATGATTCACCTTTTAATTGCAGCATTCTTTTCGTGTCATTTTGTAATTACATTTTGTCATGGTGATTGCTTTTTCCGATTTCATTTTTGCATGATTGCAATCATTTGTGATTCATTCTCCTTATTGCTTCCATCAAATCTTGATCTTAGTGGGATAGAATTATTAAAAGCTGGGGAGGACATCCATGTTAGCTCTTTTCTCTATTTCCCCCTGAGAAAAAAAGATACTACTGGGATAGAAAACTGAAAATTTGAACGTCTTAGAAGTCACACCCTTTATTTCGTAGTCAGAACTTAGCTTGATATTAGTTCATCTTCCATTCTAGATTTCTGCATCTCGTAGTCTGCTGGTGCTGAATTTGTTATATTTGCATTGGATTTGAGCTCCGAATCCCGAACCAGAATTTTGATATGCACAGCACCAGATCTATGATGACCCACATTGAATATATGGTGCATTGGGTGTTGAGAACTTTCTTTCCCATGTCATAAATTTGAACTTGATTTGGATGGATACTGAGAATTCTAACTTGGTATCTGTTTCAAAGAACAGTATAAGGATGACACAAATTTTATGCTTTGCATCGCCAAGAGCTGATGTGGCTTTGCAGAAGTCTAGGTTGGTACATTAAAAATTGATCTTTATGGAAATAGTTTCAAAGTAATGCACTTATTGGCTTGAATATTGTTGCACTCCATCACTGCAAGAGTGGATAATACCCAGTCTCTGTTGAGTTTTGCACATGGTTTTCTCGATGCTACTCCCATTGGATCTTGTTAGATGCATTACGAAATCTCGTCAGATGCATCACAAAATCATTGAGCTCAATATCTTTGGTTATTCAGGAAGGATGGTGTGATAGTCAAGGCACGCTAGATGAAGTTAGGACCCAGTTACAGTTGAGGCAAGAGGGAGCTTTGAAAAGAGAACGGTTGATTGCTTACTCTCTTTCTCAACAGGTAAGTCATCAAAGATTTGAGCCACAGATAAAAGCATTATTGGCTTAACCATTGCATTAAGTCTGAATGGAACCATTCTTCGACTATTTCTTTCAGCAATGGAGGTCAACCTCGAACACAAGCTGTAAGTCATCTGCGGCCTCTCTCAAGCATCAGGAGCTCGATAAGAGCAACCAGGGTTGGAGCTGGTTAGAACGGTGGATGTCTGCAAAGCCTTGGGAGAATAGGTTAATGGAACAAGCTCACACTGATCCTTCTGATGCGCATTATTCTAAAAGCTGTGAAGAATTCCATGGAATATGTTCAAAGTATTCAGATTCTAGGTCGGTAAAAATCAGAAAGAACAATGTCACTACCAGGGTTTCAGCAAAACCTCCATCAGTGCTTAGCAACCATTGTGAAGCTCAATCTGCCTCCTCTTCTGAATTCCAGTATGATGAGAATTCTCCATCATCATCTTCTATATGCACATCTACCCCAATATCTGGTACCACCATCTTAGCATCAGAAAGAACCGAGGAGAGCAGTAAAAGTCAGCCAAACTATATGAACTTGACAGAATCAATCAAGGCGAAACAGAAAGTCAGACAATCATCAGTGGATCTTCATTATTATAAGAGGGTGGCTTTCTCTACCATAGACTCAAAGAGTAGCGCTGGTTCAGATTCAGTTTCATCTTTTAAAACATTAAATGCTAGATCTTGGAAGGGGAAAACCATGGCAAGAAGCATGGACAAGGAGAACTGCTATGATGAGAGATCAGCTTCTTTATTTTGAGTGTTTCTGCATTTTGGTGCCCAACATCTTGTTGTTATGTGTGCTTGTTTATGTAATTTTTTATTAACATTCTAGGAATTGGTGTTGGCTATGATGGCAAGATCGAGGATTTTTCTCTTTTTTTTTTCCTTTTCCTTTTAGTTTTTTCCTTTTCCTTTTATTTATTCTGCTTACAGATGGGTAAATGTTGTTTTCTTGTTCTTTTCTACTTAAATTGCGAACATAGCATTTTTTAGAAATTATTATGAATCTCAAGGGTGCGAATCTTCAATTGCTTGATTTATTGGGTGTCCATGTATATGATTTGCATTTGAACTTTCTGGTTCTGATTTTTTGTTGAACTATCCGTATGCATCCAGGTTGTTGTAACAACTTACTGTACCTAGTAAGTGTCGTGCCCCAAACCTATCACCCAAGTCTGGCACGTGTCACAACACTCCTTAGAGCATAACCGTAAAGAATATGCAAGGCCTAAAAATATAATACAACCTCAATATTCGTAATCAACAATAATCTCAACTCATATTAAATAACAAAGTTGATCCAATTATAAAATTTAATCATCCAACTAAAATCCTTAATGCTTTATCTAATCATCCTCTCCACATGTGATCTCAACCATAGTCATGTACTATACAACTTATAACTCTAAAAAAGAGAAAAAAGAAGGGGTAGTAAGCTTTACAGCTCAGTAAGAATCCCCATATATCCACACCAACATAATAATAATATAGATTTGAAAATCATAAGAAAGCATTGCATACATCATAAAATCACAAACCGACTATCGATAATGCTCGAATAATCAATAAAAATATGTAAATCAAGTATTAATAGAAATCTAGCCACTTAAGAGTGATATATCATATGATATCTTATAAAATCTTCATTAGTGTTCTTAATGCTTTTCATTCCATTTTTTTAACTTAATCCAGATCAGTTATCTTTGTCGACTTTGGGTCAAATCCCGATCACGTTTCCAGCCCATGATGGGGTAACCAACAGTATCACATTTCCGGCCTATGACGGGGCAACCAATAGTATCACATTTTTCGCCTGTGACGGGGTAAATAATAGTATCACATTTCTATCCTGTGACAGAGCAAACAGTCGTTTCACATTTCTAGCCTGTAACGGAACAAACCAATAGTATCACATTTCTAGCCTGTGACGGAGCAAACAGTAGTTTCACATTTTTAACTTGTGATGGGTAGGACTGTTAATGAGCCGAGCTGCTCGGTAAAAGTACGGCTCGGGCTTGGCTCGGTAAAAGCCCGGCTCGGGCTTGGCTTGTTAGTCAAACGAGCCCGAGCCCAATATGAGGCTCGTTTACACCCAAGCCTGAGCTCGAGCTCGAGCAGCTTACAAGCCCAAACGAGCTCTAATCTCTCACTGAAAGATCTTATTTCAGCACCATAATTCATAAAAATCTGACCACATAGAGAAAAATAGCCTGTTATTGAGCCTGAGCCCGAGCTCGAGCCCGATTACGAGCTTGAGCCCGGGCTCGTTCTGGAGCTCGTAATTGAAATGGGCTTTACGAGCTCAAGCCCGAGCCTTTGCTTTGCCAAGCAAGCCCGAGCTCGAGCCCAATATAGAGCTCGTTACCGAGCTCGAGCCCGAGCCCGTGCTTTTGTGAAACGAGCCGAGCCGAGCTCTTCCAGGCTCGGGCTTGGCTCGGCTCGTTAACAACCCTAGTGATGGGGCATACTAATAATATCATATTTCCAGCCTATGATAGGGTAAACCAATGATAACGAGATGGGCCTAAAGTCCTGATTCATTTAATCAAGTTCTTATCCACACATCAATTCCTTTTTATTTATTTCTGGCTTTAGACTTATCATACTCACATTTCCAGCCTGTGATGAGGCAACCAATACAATATGGTTAGTCTAGAGTGCCACATCCATTCAGGCTAGGCTTGGCCTCTTCGGGCCGGCCCACGAGCCCCCCCCCTACCTTTTTTTTTTTTTTTTTGGGAGGGTGGGGGGGTGGTATTACAGTAAGATCAAGGCGAACCTATTCTGTGCATTTATTTACGATAAGCACGGTTTTGTGCTGAACCATCCACAACATGCCTAAATGGTTGTTTTTTTTTTCAAATATGTGTTTTAAATGGTGAACATTTTGTTATAGAATCGTCTAGATGAAGATGAGCACAAACATCTTATTCTTCTAGAATAAGCATGGTTTTATTGTAAGACTACCCCACAGCAGCAATAAAAATTGTTCCCCCCTTCTGCCAACCAAGAAATGTCCACCTTTTCTGTCAGGATTTGTGTTGCCATCAGAGGAGAATAGATCAAATGAATTAGGATGACCTGAACTTAAGAGTAGTCTCCTTGTAGAATATTTCTATGGAGGGAAAATACGCTAGTCTCTTAAAACATGGAACTAAGTAGTACCATCAATTGTATTCAATAATTTAGTGATTAGTTAGGATGAGTTTAAGAATTCTCCCAACACATTTTGTGGAAGCAGACAGCTTATTCTGACGTTCTAGAATCCTTGCAAGCCTGCAGCTTGTCATATAAGTTATATACTATATTGCAGGTGGACATCGAGCCCTCTTGAGCAAAAAAATGGAGCATTTTTTCTGAAATGCAGGCCTCAAGTGGGTATTAGAAATACTGGAAGCCATTTTAAGGTTGTTGATGTTATTTCAGATTGACTGAATCAATATTTATTGTTTCTTCAGCAAAATCGGATCTTGAGAGTTCAGAGCTTCATAGAAACTCATGCTCCTAAGGAGGCATGGCCTTTTGAGCAATAAAGAAACTCATTTTAAAGGTCAATTATCTGCCTAAAATCAAGTTGATCTTTTCACTACTGAAAGAAGAAATCGAAAATTGTGTAACTTGGATTGTAACGAGAAAGGAAAAAATGATAAGCAATTTGTGAGAAAAGATGAGGATTAAAATTAGTTAACTTTGGCAACTTTGCCAAAGAAGTAGATTGATCTTTGTGGTATTTAAAATATTGAGAGCTTGTTATGACTTAAATCCAACGAAATGCAAACTTGTTCAATTGATTCTTTGGATGTGGAAAATGAGTATAAATATTGATTTTCATCGGAAGAATAAATGAGGTAGAGAAGCAAAGAACTGAAAATTTAATAACAGAATTTATGATACCAAAAAATGTTGTCTATGAAAGAAACTAATGTGGTTTCAACTCAACTTAAAGTTTATCTTGAAAAATAGCATTATGATGATATATCTAGGTGTAGCTGGCAGAACTTAACAACTCATACAAGTTGCATTTGTGTTTTGAAGATTATTGTTTGTCCACTTATAGGTAGTGTTAAAATGCAAGCAGTCGAGGCAGTTTTTTTCCCACCGCCTGAATGTCAGAAACTGGACAAAGTTAAGAATCTTCTGGGTTCTTGGTTTCTGAAAATCAAATAACCTATTGCCATAGATGAGGTGTATGCTGTGATGGATGCTTTTAGGCTAGCAAAAGCAGGTAAATTTTTGACCTATAGTAGTACTTTCATTGATCAAATGGCAGCTAATTAACACATTCTTAGTAAATACAGAAAACCCTTTTTGTTTTCTAATCAATGACTATTGTTGCATCAAAAAATTAGAATTACCATTGTTTGTGCAATTTAAAGTTTGGTAGAGGCAATTCGGTCTCCCACTAGAGCACTGATTCCACTCTGCCTGCAATTTCACATCTTACCTGAAACTTCAACCTCATCAGAAACAGCACTTGCGAATGATTAGAACAACCATTGTTAATACAAGTAACATCATTATATTTATATAGATGCATACATATATATATATAATATATTGCAACCTAATTTCCACAAATGATTTCATCCATATTTATGCTACCACAGGATTGTTGGTGCAATTAATTATTGTTTTGATGATCAAAATAACACCAGCAACACAATTTTGAGCATCACTATATCGCATCGAAATGGCTTTTTCTATCCTGGGGACATGTCTGTTTTGGAGTCTTTTGCATCTTGGAACTGCTCGCTGTCACTGAAGTTGTCAAAATTGTCCAACATTTACCAAAATTTAATCACATATCAATAACTAAATGCTAACAAATTTAATTACAAAATCATTTAAGCTCTTTCTCAGAAATAAAGATCCCTGAAAGATGCAAATGAATGACATACTATAGAGTGATATCATTATTGTAGAACTTCTTACTACTCATGAGGAATCACTAGCAGTTTAAATTTGGACCTTCATGCAATTTCCAGATTAACTAAATTTCTTGTATCACACATAATTGAAGTGTGCACATGAAAGTTCTACAATAATTCCTCGAGGATTTATTGCTGTTTCTGAAATTTGAGAATCAGAAAGAGGCAGAGTGCCATTAGAGGCATTCAATAAATGTTCAATTCAGTCAACTAAGAAGTTCATGCAGAGCCTTGATACATTGGAATTTCAAACTACTGAAATTCTTACTCCATGATCTTCTCTTTGCCTATTTTGATGGTATTAATTAAAATCCGAGAATATCTGTTCCACTGGTAATGTAGCACCACATAGAAACCAGTCTCATCCATATTAATGACTGAATCCTTTCATAAGATTATCTGTTCCACTGTTCACAATGTACCTTTTCTGATGTAAATTGGACCACAATGTATTCAAGAAAAAAATGATTCTTGGAGATAGATAGTACTACCTTGAACTTTCTAGGAGTGCGTTAAGTCATTATCTATTTAATCACAAGTCCTTGCATGCAAGAGCTTGTTGAATGCAAGCATTTAGAACCCAGCAAATGAAACACATAAGCTCTGAAAGTTTACAAAGGGGACATGCGACCTTACCTTCTGTAAGGATACCATTATGGTTTCTAAGAATTGGAAGGACCAATGCAGTGGCTAAACAGAGTATTAAGTGGGTTTTTATGGCGGTTTGTTCAATCCCTTCTGATCCTGGTGAAGTGCTCCAGAAGTCTTTACATCTCAAATAACTTTTATAGATGGTGGCAAACTATTTGAATTCACTAAACACATATCACATGTCTTTGCGAATTCTTCTTACATATTTACTGCATTCCACCAAAATGACCTACACACAAGTATCATAGTAAGTGACCCTTCTATGTGCCATTCTAATGTTGGCACTTTAGAGTTTATCTACTTGAAGAAAGAGCAGTCTCAATGAACAGTCTGTCTTAGCTTTAAGTTTGGCCAGATTGCAGTAAAACATATTCTGCAAATTATTATTAGACCAGGATAATTTTGGCACCCTCCTCTGACTCGAACACTTCTCATTTGTTTGCTGCTGTTGTTTTTTTTTTATTCTTTGCCTTTTTTCCTTTTGATAATTCTCTCTTTCTCTATCTATCTATCGGAGAGGAGAATCTTCACTTAGTTTCTGAAACAGTCATTAATTATATAAGCATCCTTATGAACCTGTTTCTTGCTGCATATCTCCTTGCCCATTTACGCCCCACTGATTTAGTTTTCTCATATTTTAATCACTTTTGGACACTTTTCAGTTATCTTCGACTATTGCATGATATTTATTTGCTAATTCCTGCATGCTGCTTTTATTGTAATTGTTGGGGGAAAAATGAATTGCCCCGAAACACGTGAACGCATCGCCAGCACGTGACTAGAGGCGCTCGACTTGGAGACGCCCGACCTCAAGGCGCCTGACTTGGAGGCACCCGACCTCAAAGACGCCCGACCTCAGGGCTCCCGACTTCAAGGCGTCCGACCTGGGCACCGGACCTCGGCATTCTTGACCTCGGAAGCCCGACCTCACCATCCACCCGCTGCGGTCACATCCTTCTGCAGCTCAACCGGGGACCATGCCCTGCTACCGCTGTCAACAATAAATGCGCATGGCCTCCACAGATCTCCGGCTTACTCAACAGTTAATGCGCATGGCCTCTGCAAATCTCCGGCTCACTCAACAATTAATGCGCATGCTATCCACGGATCTCAGGTCCTCCATGGAACCAGTTGACCCACTCGACTACGTCCGATCATTCACGATGACTCATTGGCTCCAGTCTAATCTCCCACGGCAATGCATTAATTCACACGATTGTGCTCAATAATGACGGTAACTCATTTGCCCCGTCACATCACAGGTAATCTTGTACTCCTCTATAAAAGGAAAACCTCTCTCTCTTAAAGAGAGGTCCGAACTCTGAAAACTTCAGAAGATAATCTCTCTTCTTTTACACAATAGCCCCCTCAGACTTAAGCATCGGAGGGCTGGCGCCGAAAACCCTGGCCACCGGCTTCTTATAGGTCCCCCAGAGGATGCAACCCGCCGACGGACCGCCACCCGCCACTCTTGCCGGAGTTCCGCCTTCTCAGCCAGTGATCGCCCCCGGGTCCAATTTCCAGCAACAGTTGGCGCTAGAGGAAGGGACCGAGTTGTGGCCATGAAGTTGAGAAGCAAAGGAGCCTTCAATGCCTTCCGGCGTCCTGCACCAAGCCCTAGACACTGTCCAGAACTCACCACCAAGACCTCTGGCGGACTCAGTCCCCCAAGTCCAGCCGGAACAGTTCAACATCCTAGTGCAACAAGTTCAAGCCTTGGCCGCGGTCGTCCAAGGCCTGCAACGTATGGAGGCCCCACTTATGCTGCCTCCACAGGCCTAGGTCCAGTCAGTGCTTCCTCCAGACGAACTGGCGCCCCAAGGCCAAAATCTCCATGGCTCCTCGAGAGCCAACAATGAAGAACAACGCTGTTATCAAGGCTCAACCCGAGCATCTCCCCAGAGAGAACCGCTAGGGAGGAGCCTAGACAGAAGGCCACAGCCCTCAGAGGTGGAATCAACTCCAGCCAAACCAGCACCGGAGTAGACCACCGTGGCGGTCCCCCAAGGTGGGGAACTCGACAAGAAGGTCGAGAGGCTCGAGTGGCAGATCGAGGCGCTCCACAACCAGAAGGCAAGGCACGAGGGTGACTTCGAGTTTTCCACCATGTCACCTTTCTTCCGCTAGATTGAGGAGGAACCGGTCCCACCACGGTTCAAAATACCCCAGGTAGAGCCCTACAATGGGACTACCGACCTTCTCGACCACTTGGAGAGCTATCGGACCCTCATGACACTCCAAGGGGTCCTCAGAGGTCGTGCTCTGTAAGACCTTTCCTGCGACACTTCAAGGAATGACTCGGCTTTGGTTCTTCGGGCTGAAGCCGAGCACCGTGTCCTCTTTTGAACAGCTCGGCAGATAGTTCGCCACCAACTTTGCTGCCAGCCGATGTTAGCGGCGAACGTCAGACTCCCTCCTTGATATCAAGCAAAAGGAGGGAGAGTCCCTCAAAGACTATCTCGATCGCTTCACCACCACAACCTGGGAGGTTCGCAAGCTCGACCAGTCAATAGCCATGTCAGCGCTAAAAACTGGGGCTCGGTCCTACAGTTTTCTTTTCTCTATTGAGAAGAACTTCTTCGCTGACTTCACTGAGATGCTGGTCCGAGCTCGAAAGTATGCGAAGGCCGAGGAGGCTATCGCCTCCAGGAAGGGTGCGGCCGAGCAGGCCCCGAAGAAGCAGAAAAAATGCCACGAGGAACGCCGCCATCCGAGAAGACAGTCTCCCCGCCGAGACAAGAACTTCCCTCGGTTGAGGAGTCTGCCTTGACAGCGGCCACAACCCCGACCGAGGTCCCCACCTCGGCCACGGGCACCCTCGGGAAAGTACGAGAATTACACACCCCTCAATACACCCCGGGTAGAGATCCTCATGGAGATAGAAGGACGAGACCACCTCCAACCTCCACCCCCGATGCAGGAGACGGGAGCTCGGCGCAACCCAAGGAAATATTGTCGCTTCCACCGGGATCACGGCTACGACACGGAGGAAGGCTTCCAGCTCCAAGATGAGATCGAGGCGCTCATTCGCCGTGGAGTACTCAATCGGTTTGTGCGGAACCGGCACGAAGAAAGGAGGCCGGTAGAAAATGCCGCACCGCTCGAGAATCTAAATGACAACAGGCCTATGGCCGGCACCATCAACACCATTGTGAGAGGCCCGGCCGAAGGAGGCTCGGTTGAAGAGCCAACTGGGGGAGAAACCCCTTTGAAGTGCCCACATACTTCCGAAGCTATCTCGTTCTCGGACGAGGACTTAGAAGGGATTGAGACTCCCCATGATGATGCTGTGGTCATCTCCATGATCTTGAACAAATTTGATATAAAGCGTGTCTTGGTTGATAATGGAAGCTCGGCGAATGTTTTGTATTATGATGCCTTTCAAAAAATGGGGATGACAAAAAGCCAGCTTCGGAGAATGAATGCTTCGCTGGTCGGATTCATCGAAGATTTGGTCCCGGTTGAGGGCGAGATCAGCCTCCTTGTTACGGTCGGGCTCGCCCCTCGAGAAAGCAATGTGAGGACGGATTTTCTTGTGGTCCGCCTGTTCTTGGCCTACAACGCCATTCTTGGACGACCAGGGCTTAATGCCCTCCGAGCTGTGGTCTCAACCTACCACCTGCTCATGCGGTTCCCCACCGACCGAGGAGTAGGCGAGGTTCGTGGAGACTAGTCAATAGCTAAGCGATGCTATATGGCAACTCACAAAGCAAAGCAACCGACTAAAGCACCAAGCCAAGAGGAACAACCGACCAAGGCGCCAACCCAAACGTTAGATCAGACGCTACCTATCGAAACCCTGGAAGTGCAGAACGCACTCTGGAAAGAACTGGTAGAACCTGGTGAGCTTCTTACCCAGATCCCCTTAAAGAAAACTGCCCAGAGCTAATCGTGCAAGTCGGCTCCGGCTTGAGCTCTCGCGAAAAAGACCACCTGATCGAGTTTCTCCGATCCAATATGGATGTCTTCACATGGTCGCCTCCGGACATGTCGTGAATAGATCCTGAGATCATGGTTCACCGACTCTAGGTGAAACCGACCTGCAAACCTGTGAGGCAGAAGTAACGGGACTCCGTGCCAGAACGACAATGAACAGCGGCCGAGGAAGTGGTCAAACTCCTCGAGGCCGACTTCAGCCGGAAGGTCTTCTATCCAGATTGGTTCGCCAATGTGGTCCTCGTGAAGAAAGCTAACGAAAAGTGGCGCATGTGCGTGGACTACACCGACTTGAACAAAGCCTGCCCAAAGGACATCTTTTCTCTCCCTAGCATTGACCAGCTCGTTAACTCCACCTTGGAACATCAGTTGCTAACCTTCATGGATGCCTTTTCGGGATATAATTAAATCCGAATGGCACCGGAAGATGAGGAGAAGACGACCTTCATCACCGACAAGGGCCTTTATTGCTACAAAGTAATGCTATTCGGGTTGAAGAATGCTGGAGCAACATATCAAAGGCTGGTCAGCCAGATCTTTAAAAATCAAATAGGCCGAAACATGGAGGTCTATGTGGATGACATGCTGGTGAAGAGCCGGTAGTAGATAAGAAGAGAGCTATTCCATTTGTGCATTAAAGCTTTTCAACTACCAAGAGCCTCTCAAGAGAAAATACAAGCAAAAGAAGGAAGAAGTGCATTCAACTCAATCCGACAAGTACTTCTTTCACATTCAAGGCTCTACTACTGTCATCCAATCTTCAGTGCATTCAAGAGGAGACTCAGAAATCGAGAAGCCCCTACTTTTCCTTTCGAAATCTGTTTGAGGGCTTCTAACCTTACTCTGTTTATATTGTTCACACATTTGCTTTTTAGAAGCTTTTCTTATGATTTTTCCAAACTATTTTTCTTACTTGATTCAATCAGAGGATTGAATCAAGGGTTGTAAGGTTTGTTGGTGATCCAAAGTTAAAACCAATGGTGTAAGGGTTTGATTGTGAATCCGGAAAAATAATTGGGTGGTTCTAGTCAGTGAGCCTGTGAAAACCGACCGAGTTCGTTGTGATCTCGCGAAAACAACAAGTTGGGTTATGAACTTGTAAAACAATCGGCTGTAATCCTAGGAGTTATAGTGAACTCCCAAGTGCGGCTTGGGGAGTGGACGTAGGAGAAGAGTTGGCTCCGAACCACTATAAACTCTTTTATGTTTGTATTGATTAATTGTCTCTTCCACTCTTTCCATTTACTACATCTAGTAATCTAATTAACCGGCTTACAATAGATTTAATTAATTACTCATTAAGTTTTAATTTATCAATAATTAATTAAAACCCAATTCAACCCCCCTTTTGGGTTGTCTCCTTGGGCAACAAGTGGTATCAGAGTAGGTGATCTCATATCGATTGGTGTTCCAATCCTTAAATAGAGCCAAAGATTAAGATGACAAATCCTTTTGGATCTTTCCTTAGTGAGGGACAATCCACTCATAGGCCTCCATTGTTTAATGGAGCTAATTATACCTATTGGAA
>JAOXJJ010000725.1:2108091-2120126 GCA_025769935.1 Phoenix roebelenii | reverse complement strand
AGTAAAAATTAGGGAACATAATTTTTAGAAAACCCAATTCACCCCCCTCTTGGGTTGTCACCTTGGGCAACAGAAGAACTCAGTGATGCCAATAGAGCACATAGCCTCCAGGTCGGCCGAAAGCCTCTTGGTCTCGACCAACTCCATCGCCACCATGGGGTTCGTTAGAGTCGGGTGCGACTCTTGAACAAACCAGCGAGGGTGTAAACCCTAGGGTCACGACTCGGAATGGAAGGGAGCTCCTGGTGGATGGGCAAGTTCGGACCGAACCAAGGCAAGCCATGAATCTCAGGGGCCGAAGCCTCGGTGGCGACCATGGGAGAAGCCTTGACAGCAGCGGCGGAAGAAGACTCCCCCCCATCAACTTGGGGGACCCCGACCTTAGCTGCAGCTTCGATGGCATCAACCAAAGATGACTCCCCTTTCGGCTTTTTTCTTTAGGGGACCCTGACCTTGGCGACAGCCTATGCGGCAGTGGCCAAAGAGGACTCCCCCTTCAGCCTTTCCTTCCCAGAAATCTCAACCTTCGCAGTAGTGGCCGACTTCGACTTTATGTTCCTCCTCTAGAGAATCAACACAAGATCGGTCTTTATAGCGGCGATAACTGCAAAACTAGGAAAATGGTCAAAAAGGAATGCAACAAGGCAAGAAGATAGAGGAAGAGTTCAGGGGAAGTTTACCTAGAGGATCGGTCGGGCTCAATCCAACGTTAATTAGAGTCTTCTCGGACAATAACTCCTTTAGGGCAAAAATCCTGGATTGAGATTCCAGAAGCCTATCCAAGGACCTTTAATCATCAGTGGACAACCTCGGAGGCCTATTCAAGTTGGTCCGAGGCGCCCTCCACACAGTCTCGAACCCCCATGTCCGCTTGGAGTGAATGAAGAAAACCTCTCATTCCATCCATGAATGGAAGAGGGAGTGCCTCGAATCAACTGGCGATCTTTTCGAGGAGAAAAGTGCTATTAACTATTGTTCTAAGGGTGCTTCCTCAAAGTGAAGCAGTCCCAGAAGAGAAAATTCGAAGTCTGGATGCCCTAAAGAAAATAAAGAGAGAGGAAGTCGTCGAGGACCTACTAGGAATTTGGAAACAATTGGGTCGGGACAAGGCTATGGCCCTCATCAGCTGATAAAAAAGGGTGGAGAGGTAGCCCCAACTCGGCCCGTATATCTCCTCGTACAGGCCGAGCCGAGAAGGAGGGGGTCGGGTAACTCGATCATTAGGATCGATGAGGTCAAAGATAAACTTAGGAGGAATAAAGTACTGGGCTCGAATGAGGTCCATCTTCTCTTTTGTGAGGACAACCACCTCACAATCCGGGTTCGATTGGACCCCAGACCCAATCGAAGGTGACAACTGCCAAGTCTGGGGAGAATGGTCTGACAACCAACCCCCCTTCTGAGGCGTTAACCTCACCATCACTCATGGTGGGGAATAGAGATGAAAATGAGGGAAAAGATGAAAAAGAGGACAAGGTAGTGAGGAAAAAGACAAGGAGAAGGGCCAAGTAGCCAAGGAGCGAAAACCCACCAGAAATAGAGAAGCACAGAAGATGCTGGTGTCGGAGGAACAAAATGCTTCACCAATGTACCACCCGAGAGCCTAGATACTCGAGCACTCGGGCAAAGGATGAAGCGAGGCGAGAAGTGGAGGCTGAAGATTGGGGACACCCTTATATAAAGTCGCAAGCATCCCTGATTGAAGTGTCAGTTTAACTATTGGGGTAGATCATGCCATGTGTCAGCTCAAGATACGACACGGCGATTCCCTAGGATCACTGCAATAATAATGCCTTGAAGAGAACCCCACAATGATGACGCCTAGAAACAACTCGGATACAACGATGCTTTGAGATGACAAATCAGCACATTTATTGCTTCGGACGAAGGTGTCGCCCTCGATTGAAGTGACAACTTGACTTTCGTTGTCCGAATTGAGATGCAGCTCAACCTTAAAAGTGGGGACAAGTGTTGAGGAGAAATATTGGACACCTCAACCTCGGGCCAGACCTACCCTTTTTACCTTAGACATAAATCGAGGAGAACAACCTTGGTCCTAGCTGAACAACCAACCAACCAAAGTAAGCTACCTCGGCCCCAACCGAGGAGCCGATCAGTCAAGGAGCCATCAGTCGAAAAGAACAATCTGCATGTGTCGATAAGGACTGATAGTCCCAACAACTAACAACTCTGGTAACCTGCAATCATGGCAGCGCCATGGTTTGCGACCCACCAGTGCTGCTTGCCGCCCACGTGGACTGACACCCATGCCTTGACTGTGCTACTGGCCATCACTTGGCCATCATTGCACATCACGTCAAACCAAGTAACGACAAAGTAGGCTCTCCTATATAAAGGGGCAGCCCGGAGGACCCAGATATGCATGCAATATTACTCACAGGGACCATGCTCGAGTAAAATTCTCTTTCTTCCATGCTGTTGCCCCGTTATTTTGACTTAAGCATCGAAGGGTCCTCCATCGAAAACTCTCCGGCAAATAGACTTATTGTAAGCCATCTTCAAAGAAACCTAGCACCTGATGCATCAATCGGCCTGCTCAGTCCGCCTCTAGCCGACATCGGGCTCGTCCGAGCTACACACCCAACTCAGTACGGATTCGGCGACAACAATATCAATGGTATTATACAAAATGCAAGCAATCTATGATGACATTGGCTCAAATTTTATAAATGTGGCCTTAGATTTATGTCTTTGACTTGAAATCTTTAGAAGTTTAGTAGAAAATTGGAAGATAGTCCTCATTACTATGAGCTTAAACTGCGACAAAAATGAAAGGTTTCAATTCATCTTTCAGGCATCAAATTCTTAGATGGTAGAGGCCAGGTTGGCGAATGGCAACTGCTTACAAATCTTGCTTAAATCTTTCATATTGCCTTGTCAATCTAGATTCTAGAATTATAGCAGGATTTACTGCCAAGTGGATTTAAAGGGGAAAGGATCCAGTTATCCATTTCATTGCTAACATTGAAAAGAAGGCACAATATCTCTCGTTTATATCTTAGATACCAAATAATTGGCAGAGCAGACAAATAACATATAATTTATTTTGGTATTATAGTTGAGACAAAAGTGTAATTCTTCCAATGAGTACCCAAAAAAAAAGAAATCCTTGTGCACAAGTAATGCATTTTTTTGCTCAATAATCAATTGCGAAACATCTTTTTTTTTTGCTCATTAATCAATTGCTCATGAAATTATATATAATTAAGAAGCATACAATAGCACTAAATATATACTGTACAATGAAGGTGTCCTGAAACTATATCATGTTAGAGTGAATGAGAAAAATGTTACATCCCAGTCACCAAATCAGAGTTAAAAGTTTTGGAATAATGGATTCCAGCCCCTAGATGGGCTGCCATTTTATAATTGTCTGAAAAATTTATACAAAGTCCTTTCTTTTGATAGTCATTTTACGTTAATCCCTGTTCTATTCAGAAGTCTGTATAAAACAGACATACTATGTATAGAAATAGTATGTCAAATGATATACTATGGTTGCGAGGCTTCTCGTTCTACACAATTACAACAATTAGGAGACTGGTGCCATGGTTAGTTAGCTACAACCACTTTTACATAGGATTAAAATTATGCAGGTAAACCGTAAACCAGCTCGTTCGAGTTTTATCTGTCGAAATGAAATATGGCCGTCTTGCATGGTAGGATTAAGATTAATCCCGATACCTCTTTTGTAAGGGCAGGTAAACCAGCTCAATTGAGCTTAATTTATCCAGATGAAAAATGGTGGTGCCATCCATGCAACATCATCAGCAACAAATTCTAGTGGACTACTCGACTTAAACCCCACTCATAGAGGAGATTACTAGATTGATCAATCAAGTTTAGCAACCAAGATCTCCTACATTCAGGGAGAAGGAAATCAAGCTACAAATCGATTACTGAAAGATGTGAGGACTGCAATGTGTGCATGTTGGTACTAAAGAAGTGCGTTTGTAACCCACATTTCACCTGGAAATTGGCCCGGATTTCTCCTATTATGATTCTTGAAAAATAAGTACATATAGATCAAACATAAAATGGCAGCCAAACAACAAAGGACATGCTATCAAGTTCTCAAGTTTCTACATTTTGGGGCTACACAAAGTTGGGTCATTGATTAACATGAAATAAAATAGGTATTGTTAAATGCAGACATGAGAAATTAATCCATATTTCAAAATCTCAATCACAAAGGGATTTGCTTGAACAAGATATCAGTTTCATGCCAGAACATTAATTGTCAGTATTTGACAGAAAACAAATCGATTATTTGATAGAAATTTAAACCAATGGGAAACCAAAAATTATAAAATTACAATAATCTCTATCCTTGTATCAAAGATTTTTTTTAAAAGTCTATAAATCATATCTCATAATTCCATGTACTCTCAGCTGTAAGTTTTGGAACAATATTTTTCTCCGCCACATTGATAGATGCAGAAACCTGGGAAAAGAAACACAAACCCATCATTCAATATAATAGGCATCATTATGCACTAGGAAAGATGATAACTATGCTTAAAACTATAAAATAAACTAAAGAGCGTTACCAAAAAAATAAAATAAACTAAAGAGTAGAGAGGACACCTCCAGATGATAAATCTGAGTTGTGGGCTGGAGTTCATAATTAATTGAGCAATTAAGGCGTGTGTTTTACTACTAAAGACGTATGGTGGATGTGTAGCAAATGGAGTTTGCAGCAATCTGAGAGTAAGGAGCAACTACTTATATAAAGGATTAATAAATGAAAAGTTGTTAATGGTGACCTAGTGTGTCTGTTTTGAAGATTTAATTGTAATACAATCACATCAAATCAAATCTAGTTTGTGCAATATAGCTACGCTTGGAAAAGCACAAAATGGAAATATCGTTAGAGACTGGCATGCAAGAAAAGTTTGCATCTAAATATTATTCAGAGAAACATATTTGCCATTACTTTTGTAGCTTAGCTGATGGTGGTTATTCACCACCTTTAAGGTTCGGTCTCATCTGGAGAGAAAAGCACCAAGCAGCTGAGCACAAACAGTTGTTGGTATGATCATCTTATTTTTAGAACTCATTTTTTGGTGGATAAATATTATGTAAAAATTGATTAAATTTTTTATTGACCAATTTATCCATATTCTTATATTTTTTAGGTGGATAAGTTATTTTTGTAGGGGTAACATTTACCCATAAAATGGAAGAAAAGACTTACCCATCTTGATGGGTAAGTCATTTTCCCATCACCCAATTAAATATTTTTTTAATTTATTTCTAAAATACCCTTAATCCTAATATTATATTATATTATACTACATTATTATATAAAAACATATAACATAATATAATAAATATAATATATAATATTATGTAATATATATGATTGGAATATATTATATTATATTATATGTATAATATATTATAATATAATATATCATATCATATAATATATTATGTGATATATAATATATTATTATTATATAATTATGTAATAATATATAAAATTTTTTGTGTATTTATTATGATAAATATATAATATATATAGATTAAGAGTATTATGGAAAAATGTATATAGATCTTAGCAACTTACCTCAGAAAGTAGTAATACAGAAGAATATGGGTAGCAAATTCTGGAGCCACTTGTCAATGCATCAAAGAATATGGATGAATTATTTTTATCTAAATGTTGCTCAGAAAAGATTTACTCAAAAAAATATAGATTTTTAGATTAATTATTTCCCCCCAAAGAACAAGCTTTGAGGATAAGCAGATAGTGCATATGGCACTTTATTAAAGATATGCTCAAGAAAGTAAAAGAACACCTTTTCTATTTTAAAGCAAAAGCAAGCATCCTTCCATGTGCCTGATTAAGATGAGGCAGCTGATCCTATTTCGCCCCTCCACCCTACCCTCCATTCTAACAAGCTTTTCCACTTGCTTTACACTTCCATGTAGGTTTTTTTCCCACTTCATATCTTTTCATATCATTTAAGAAAAGTTTGAGGACCACTCTTGGTTCTTTCCAACATGGTTAAACATGATCTTACCCGGCCCTACGAAGTATTTTCAGCGCCAAGAAATTTTTTTTCCGATTGAAAACTGCAAAGAAATCTTGGAATCAGGATCATGGAAGGATGAAGAAATTATTCATTGGAAAATCATCTAAAAATAAGAGAGAAATAGAAAATAAAAATTTATTTATATATTTATTTATCATGAAGGTTTTTATTATTGGTCTAATTATTAGATGAACTAGGTCCATTGGACCAGTCCAATAGTCACTTGCCACATTACATCCTTATATAAACAATTCAAGATCAAATGAGGGGTGTCTGTTATCCACCGCACATACTTCGAGATTTGGATTGGTCCACTAGACCCAGTCAACGGATCTACTTGAGGCCAAGGGCCTGAGAGGGTATATTTTTTAATTGCACCAGGTCGACCACTAGTCTAACCACCAAGAAACACATATAGAAGCTGTTGCTGGAAATTGGACCTAAAGGCAGCCGTCGGCTGAGAAGGATGAGCTCCGGCATAAGATGACGGGTGGCGGTCCATCAGCGGGTGGTATCCTCCGGGGGACCCGCAAAAAGCCGGTGGCCAGGGTTTTCGGCGCCGGCCCTCCGATGCCTAAGTTAGAGGGGGCAAATGTATGAGGGGGGAAAAATATGTCTTCCGAGTTTCAGAGTCCAACCTCCTCTAAGGAGGAGGGGTTTTTCTTTTATAGAGGAGTACAGGTGTACTTGTGATGTGAATGGGCAAACGAGTTACCATCATGATTGAGCACGATCGTGTGAATTAATGCATTGCCGTAGGAGATCAGGCCGGAGTCAGTGAGTCGTCGTGGCTGATCAGACGTGGCAGAGTAGCTCAACTATCTACCGTGGAGAGCCTGAGGTCTGTAGATGGTATTAATTGTTGAGGGAGCTGGAGATCGGCAGAGGCCATGCGCATTAATTGTTGAGTGAATCGGAGATCAGCAGAGGCCAAGCGCATTAATTGTTGAGTGAACCGGAGATCAGCAGAGGCCATGCGCATTACTTGTTGGGTGAGCCGGAGATCGGCAGAGGTCATGCGCATTAATTGTTGAGTGAGCCGGAGATCGGCAGAGGCCATGCGCATTAATTGTTGACAGGGCATGGCCCATGGTCGAGTTGCAGAAGGATGTGACCGTAGCAGGTGGATGGTAAGGTCGGGCTTTCAAAGTCGGGCTTTCGAGGGAGATCAGGCTGAGGTCGAGTGCTTGGATGGGGCGCCTCGGAGTCGAGCGTCTGGTCGGACGTCGGGCCTGGGTGCACGTCTTAAAGTCGGACACCTCCAGGTCGGGCGCCTTCAGGTCGGGCGCCTTCAGGTCGGACGTCGGGCCTGGGTGCACGCCTTCAGGTCGGGCGCCTTCAGGTCGAGCGTCTTCAGGTCGGACGCCTTCAGGTCGGACGCCATCAAGCACATGATGGTCATGCGCCCATGTATTTCGGGACGACTCGTTTTTCTCCCAACACTACCCCCGACTTCCGAGTTTGAGCCGTTTGCGAGCTCGGATGCGGGAAGTAGTTGTCTTTACCGTACCGGTGTGAGCCAGGAAGTTTTGAATTATTCCGGTGCTCCGCTTGCTTTGAGGCATTCTTAATGAGAGAAGATGGGACGACACCTTTTTCGCCTTTCGAAGCGGCCTCGTGTCGTGAAATTATGATGGGGCTCCATGATCCGATGGGCCGCCGCCCTGATTCTGCATTCAAAGCGCTGATCTGAATTGAATATGTCGCTTCAGTCTTCGGGGCCGACATGTGGCGCGATCTGGATGGGAGGTGGGATCTTGTCTCACCGATCCAGGCCGTTGGAGAGGTCTATATAAACCCTCATCCTGGCCCTAAGGGCTCTTATTTGGCTTCCGCTATAGTTGCTCATTCTCTCCTAGTTCTCCTGTTCTCCAGTTCCTTCCGGCGGCATTCCGAGATGTTTCCAGGCGATCGTCTCGGTCTCTCTCCTTCGAATCGTCGACATTTCCGGCGGAAATTTTAGTAGGTGCCTCCCCCTCGTGCGCTCGTGTATATCGAAACACTCCGGGCCGGCCTGCGGTTTTTCTTGCACGGGTTCGTGAATGAGCTCCTGGCAACCTATCAACTTGTCCCAGCGCAGCTTGTTCCGAACGTGTGGAGGACCATTATCGATTTTTTGTCCCTCTACCTTGCGCACGGGATACCGACTTCGGTCAATGTCTTCCGGCGGTGTTTCTTGTTGAAGTCCAATCCAAGAGACGGAGAGTGGCTTTATATTGCCCTTCGGGGCAGTCGGTCGCTTTTTCGGGGTGCTCTTACATCCATTCCGGGTGGAAGGAGAAATTTTTCTTTTTATCCTTTGAGCGTGCATGGGGGTTTGACCCCAGGTGGGGGCGGGCCCGGCTCAAGACCGCCAACAGGCTCCCTAGACTTTCCGAGAGCGAGCAGAGGATCCTTGTCGCTCTTTATGGCCTCGAAAAAGATATTCTTCTGAATGACCTCGTGAGCGAGATCGCTTTGGTCAATGCCGGCTGGAGCCGGCACGCCTCCAGGGTAAGGGTGGTTGTCGTTTTTTGTCTCGTTCATTTTACTCTTCCTCTTCTTATCTTGTCTCCTCTTCCTTGACATTTGGGTTTTTCTTTTTTGTCTTTTCAGACGTTCCAAAGATGATGACCAGCAGCACGGCTCTCTATGCTTGATTTAGGAAGAGGAAAGCTGAGGCTGAGGGAGGTGGGGCCCTACTCGAGCCCAAAAAAAGCCAAATCTTCAGTGGGTGCGGCTGCCGAGACAAGTGCCCCCGGGGCTTGGGCCTTCAGATCTGCTCGGAAGGAGGCTCCGAGCATCGATCGTGGGAGCTCGAGCTCTGCGGGGACTTATGCGGCCCTCGCTTGTCCAGCTCCCGTCTCTCAGCGTCCCGTTCGGCAGCTTCTTCGGTTGCGGTGCTCGGTCCCTAAGCCGGGGAGCGGCCTAGGGGTCCCAAGCTCGTCTTCGCCGAGCCCAGCGAGGCCCAGTCTTCCAGATCCTTCGGGGGGGCGAGACCAGGCAGGAGAGAAGGACCCACTGTCCTGAGTGGGCGGTCTTCAAGGGTGACTCGACCCTACATGACGCCCAAATAGCGCGTCAAGTTTTCTGGGTCGCTCTGCTTCCAGCCGATCGGGCCGAGTTCCAGTTCGCGAACTTCAACAGTCTTGTGGACGGGACCCATTGCTCTCCCATTAGGGTAAGTTTGTTTTCGGCCTTAACTCCTGTATTCGATTTTTGGCCTTGGCTTACTCTTTCATTTGTTCTATTTGCATCATCTTCACGAGGTCGACATGCTGAACTCCGTGGCGGCAGACTACCAGACGAGGCTCGAAGATGTCTGCAGGGGCAGCAGGAGGCCGAGAGGAGACTTGGCTAGGTCGAGGTCTCGTAGAGGGAGCTTCTTGCAAGGGTGGAGGCCACCGAAGATGAGCTCCGGGCCTTGACTGCGGAACTTGAGGAGGAGAAGGGTGCGCATACTCTGGCCAGGTCGGAGGTGCGCGCCGCCGAGGCTCGTTTGGCCGAAGCTCGCTCCGCGATCGCTATCCTCCAGCATGAGGTGAGGGGCACCCAGCTGAAGGTTGAGCAGCTCGAGGCTCGGGAGAAGAGGGCCTTGGAGCAAGCTCAACATGCGATGCAACTCTTCCGAGAGTCGGAAGAGTTCTGCGAGTTGCTGGAGGAAGAGACCGTGGATGGGCTTATCCACGGCTTCGAATACTTTCGGAGGCAACTGAAGCGGCTTTGCCCTGAGTTCGATCTCAGCATGCTCCATCCCGGAGGAGGGATCGACGAGGACGAGGGCGAGCCCGAAGGCCCGGCTGGGGCTGAGGTCGAAGCAGCCGAGGAGGCCACTCGGGAGGCTTCCATCGAGGGAGCTCCTGAAGGAGTGCCTGATGCCGTCCCTGAAGCCGCTGACGACGTTCCGACCAAGACCTCTATGACTGCGACCGGGCTGGCGGAAGAACCCAGGGAGGCTCCAGCTGAGAATCCCAAAGTGGTCGTCGTGGACGACCTCGAGGCCGGCGCCGAAGCTCCGACTACTCCGTAGGACTTAGTCTTTTTTCTTCTTTTTTGTAAATGAGGTCGGCCTCCGAAATCATTGTACGGCCGAACCCTGATTTTGTACTTAGCCTTCAGGCTTTCATTAATGAAAAGTTTTCTTTTTCCAAACTTGTGTCTGCTTCTGTTTGTATTTTAGCTGCTTGGGCTGGATTCCTTTTTGGTGAATTTCTCCAAGTCTTCAAGCTCGGCTAAGTCTCTAGACTTAGATTTCGGTAAAATTCGCCAAGTTGTTAGGCTTAGCCCTAAAAAAAATCATGTTGAGGCTTTAGGCTTAGACTTTAGGAAAACTTGCTAAGTCTTCGAGCTCGGGCTCCGAAGAAGTCCCACTAGGCCTTTAGGAGAAATTTCGCCAAGTCTTTGGGCTCGGCTTCCAGATCGCCGAAGCTTTGAGCTCGGACTCCGAAGAAATTTCGCCAGGCCTTTAGGAGAAATTTCGCCAAGTCCTTGGGTTCGGCTTCCAAATCGCCAAAGCTTTGAGCTCGGACTCCGAAGATTAGATAGGCCGAGGTCAGAACATCGTTGGAGCTTTCACGCTCTCGATCTCGAACTTGATCGACGCGCCAGCAGGTAGGATTAGGCCTCATGGTGGGTGACTTGGCACCTCGAAGCTCGACCAGAGCATCATCGGGCGGAGCTCGAGGTTGCTATTATAGGCTGTCTCAATTTGAGTCGACGTTCGGACTCGGCGAAGATTGAACCGGAGATTGACGGTGAGGAGCTTCCTGCACTCGGTCAGGAGATTACGTGCGAGGTCGAGGGAACCTCGACTTGTGATCGATTCAGGAGAGCATCCTGACCTTAGTCGTGGTTTCGTAGGCCATCCTGTAATATAGGCAAGTAAGCACAATGATGTAAGTGCTAGGTAGGATATACCTCTCGCACCATCGGAGCCAAACATCTCATGTTGAGGTAAGCGATTCCACTTTGAAGTTGGCTTTCAGTAGTGCTCTTTGGCCTGTAGTCCGCTCTGCGCGCGCCTGCACACCAGGGGGATCTCAGGGGTCCGCGTAGGTACTACCCTGTTATCGTCGTCGCGCGCTACGGGGGTCTGTGTAGGTATTACCCCATTGTTGAATATATCGGGGGTCCGTGAAGGTACTATCCCGTTGTTTTTTCAAGGCCGAGGGAGCTTGGGCTCACTATCGACTCAAAGGGGCATCCCGATCTTAGTCGGAGGATCGAGCACGAGGTCGAGGGAGCTTGGGCTCGCTGTCGACCTGGTGATGCTTTCCGAGGCTGAGGGAGCTTGGGCTCACTGTCGACTCAACGGGGCATCCCAACCTTAGTCGGGGGATCGAGCATGAGGTTGAGGGAGCTTGGGCTCGCTGTCGACCTAGTGACGCTTTCCGAGGTCGAGGAAGCTTGGGCTCACTGTCGACTCAACGGGGCATCCCAGACCTTAGTCGGGGGATCGAGCACGAGGTCGAGGGAGCTTGGACTCGCTGTCGACCTGGTGATGCTTCTCGAGGTCGAGGGAGCTTGGGCTCACTGTCGACTCAACGGGGCATCCTGATCTTAGTCGGAGGATCGAGCACGAGGTCAAGGAAGCTTGGGCTCGCTATCGATCTGGTGACGCTTCCCGAGGTTGAGGGAGCTTGGGCTCACTGTCGACTTAGCGGGGCATCCCGACCTTAGTCGAGAAATCGAGCACGAGGTCGAGGGAGCTTGGGCTCGCTGTCGACCTGGTGACGCTTTTCGAGGCCAAGGGAGCTTGGGCTCATTGTCGACTTAGCGGGGTATCCCAACCTTAGTCGATGAATCGAGCATGAGGTCGAGGAAGCTTGGGCTCGCTGTCGACCTGGTGACGCTTTCCAAGGTCGAGGGAGCTTGGGCTCACTGTCGAACAACGGGGCATCCCGATCTTGGTCGGGGTTGTTGCCCAAGGTGACAACCCAAGAGGGGGGGTGAATTGGATTTTCTAAAAATTTACGTTCCCTAATTTACTTTTAA
>JAOXJJ010000725.1:2085450-2107991 GCA_025769935.1 Phoenix roebelenii | reverse complement strand
AAAAAAAAAAAAAAAAAAAAAAAAAAAAAAAAAAAAAAAAAAAAAAAAAAAAAAAAAACCTTTATCCCTACAGGGCAACTCAAGTTTGGAGGAGGATATCGTTTTTCTTCTGAGGTCCAGTGTTGTGCTGGAGGACTTTCTACGGCAGGTAAGATTTGTCATACGATCTCTAAGCACTGTAGGATAGAATATTGCTGCCGTCTACTTAACTTATCATATTTGGTTGGACAGAAATATCAAAATCTTTGAGAACAGAAGGGCACTCCTAAGGTCTATTGTAGAACGGACTCTTCATCAGGTAGTGAAGATGAATTTCGATAAAAGTCTGCCCGCCGGTGGCGATAGCGCTGGAGTGGCATTTGTGATCAGAGACCACTGCTCCAGGCTGATTGCTGCAGGGGATGTCGTTCCTTCTAAGCTTCAACATTTGGGACAGAACTCAGGACAATATGGAGAGGCTTTCATATGCGAGACATGTACTGGAAACTGGTTGTATCATTCTAGAGGGAGACTCAGTCTCGTTGATTGAGCTTGCAAGAGAAGAGGCGGGAGGAAGCAGAGCACCCGTTTCTACATGACCTGTGACGGATGCCGCGAGAGCGCCATACTACCCACATCAGATATATTCTTTAAGAGGCGAACCAAGCTGCTAATTGTGTCACCTCATTTGTTGCTCATTATTCTAGAAATTTCTTCTAGACCAGCAGTCCTCTATTTCTATTAATTTGTGTAGTCTAATGATATAGTTGGCTATGCTCATGCAAGACCAGTGTGAGCAGCTGATGTACCACAAAAAAAAACACGACTCATCACTCAGGCTTTAGGCCTGCTAAGTGCCACAGCGGGTGCCAGCACCTCGAGCAAATGAGAGCATAAGATACTGCACCGCTGCAGTATGGACTAAAATTCCCTAGGTGTCATAACCCATACAAAACCAGAAAACTCCGTGAGCCTTACACTATGCACCGCACAGGAAAACTCTGTACTTGCCCAGAACATCTACATTTTTAGACAAAAATAAACTTCATTAATTGAAATCATTCTTCCGAGAGGCTCTCTCATAAAGATCAGGATATGTGACTGGGCGGATAGAAGATCGAAGTGGATCTCTGAAATTTTTGACCACCATCTGGACAGCTTGAGAATAAACAATTTAAAAATTCCAGTTTCACAATCATAATGTGAAGAACTTAACTTCCTGCTTTTTCTTTTTTATTAAGAAGTTATTAGCACGCTGCGCCCTTTGGTTGAAGCGCTTTGCTTGACCTGATTGTTGTGCCAAGGGCTACGAAGATAACACAACCATTGTACCGTTGTGCTTGTCACAAGCTGGGCTCGAACCAGCGCTTTCTAGATGCAATACATCGTCTAGATTTCAACCTTTCTGATCATAGCAGAAAATCTAAAACCCATAGCACGCGCTAAAACATTGTAAAAATTAACCGAACGAAAGAATCTCAATGCCGCAGCTGAGAGAGTCCAGAAAAACACAATTCTGCAACCAGTAGCTGAATCACATCGAGGCTCAATAAGAACAGAAATCCTTGTTCAATTTGTGGACGGATTCATAGCACGAGAATCAAAGTACTGCAAACAAATACAAGGAGCTCCGAGCATGCAGATAATACATCCTCGAGCAGAAAGACGCACAGGTAATTTGTTCAACACACCTAGAGTCCTAATATTGTTAATTAAATACAAAAAATTTAAGTGGTTTTTGTATGCAAACAAGTATCATTAAATGATTAACACCACAGATAAATGTGGATTCCGGGTGGGGGTGGGTGGTGGGAAGGGGGGGATCCAAGCAATATGATCAAATAACACGAATGGCATCAGGAGGAAGCCGTAGCAATGCCTCAGGACGCATACAAGCAGCCTTACCATTGGCAGTGGCATGGTTAGGTGCCGTAACCCCTTTAGACCTGCCTTTCTTATTTTGCACCGTCTTTGGGACCCCCTTCTCAAATCAGCAGCCACCTCCGTCCCAACTCACAACAGCTTCCCACGTAGACTCTTAATGGGAAACATGGCCGAGCACATATTGTTCTCCAGTTTATCATATTTTTATACAGATGACCAAAGCATAAGTTGCAGCAGCTGACTAGCAACCACTAATACTGAACCCTCTCATCGCCGCCGAAATTAAGGCACTCAATGCCTTCGAGGGTGGACTCATAGTTCTTGATGTTAGATGGATGCCTCCCGGACGAAGTTCGCTTATGCTCTGCAGAGCTAACTGGGGGACTTCTCTGAGCACCAGAAAGTTTGAGGAATGTCCCAGCGCTTGCCTCGGTGGTACGAGTCCGAGATGGGTCAAATTCACTAGCAGCAACATCTCGGCTGCTAGAAACAGCAGCACGCCTTGAAGATCCGCTTGACCGCCCCAAAAAAGTTGAACTGGATAACTATATTGTATATGCATCCACGGTCAGGAATTACATGGCAAACACTAAATATATCTAGCAAAGCAACACGTACAACAAAATCACATGATTTGCGACAAATATATCCCAGCCTGATGCAGCTGATCCACCAATGGTTAAAAGGTTGGGAAAAAGAATAACATAAGCTCAGAAACAGGATTTTTTAATTCTTCAGAGCGACATTTGAAGCTATGCGCCCCGCTTAATCACTGTATTCAGAATTTCCGTAGTTAATGTATTGAGAGCAGATGAAAATCTACAAGCTCAAGTCTTTAGCAAATATTTGGTGCATGAACTCCCTCTAGCAATAAAACATTCTAATAGACCTCCCTCCTATTATTGATACCCTAACAGATAAAGTTGCTAAAAATCCCTGTAACTTCACAGCTCGCAGATTACAAGTCTCATTCCAAAAATTTTTATTTGCATTCGTACAGCAGGTAATTTATTATAATTGTAGGCTGGATATATTGGTTCAGAATTTGCCTTGCAGCTTTTATACTGCAAGGCTGGGCATCCAATTTTGGCCCAGTTTGGAAACAGGATAAGCAATTTGGGAATAACTTTTTTTTATCCTCAGTAGGTACACACAGTTCGGGAATAAAATGAGGTAAGAAAGGATAAAGCAAAAATTTGCATTTTACAAGTGCTTTTATCCCCGTTTAATCATCACTTCTGTTGGTTATTATTTGGGTTAAAAGACAAATATGCTTTTTCTTTTTGCTTACTTTTTTGCTAATGCAGGAATTCTTTCGGTATTTTCACTAATCAAATGGGGATAAAACTTGAGGATGGTAAAATTCTGGGGACCCAAGAGAATAACCGATCCCTGATTATCCCTGGTTTTGACCAAATTGTTGGCCATCAGCTGTTCCACCACAATTTTGTTCTGTTTGGCATTTATCGATAGAGAACAATAAACCCTTTCTCCCACCCTCTCCCCCATTACCAAAGGAGGCCTTGGATATTAATTCAAACTATTTTTGTTTCAGCATGATAATAAGCTTTTACAAACCAAAGCTGTTAAGATAAAGGGGTGAGCAGGGAAAAAGAGAGCAAGCAAGAAGGAAACACAGCATCATCATAAGCAAATATGTACTGTGTGAGTCAACTATTACGACAACTCATGTACCAAATGAGGTATCCCTCCCCTAATACTAGATAAATATTAAATCTAGTATCTAGGATAACCATCACATGTAGCAGAAAAGCTCAAGCTCAAGATCAAGGACCTCCCAAAAATAAAGTCTTTCTTTGATCATCTAGAGAGAGAACCTTCTTACAGCCGTGCTTTCTTCCTAGTATTAATGCTAAAAAATGGATAGATATGAAAAATTAGGAACAAAGTTTGTTGTACTGGGCATACCATACCGGTAACGAATCGGTATGCAATCTCCTACCATACCGATATTCGATATGCCTCGCCATCTCGTACCATATCGTGTACCGACATTGTAATAAGATGGTACCAGCATAGGGTCCAATACCAAGATAGCAAACATTGATTATAAATTTATCTACCCTATACCAAGATAGCAAACATTGATTATAAATTTATCTACCCTATAACTAGATATGTGGAACCCACATAAACATATAGATCATTAAGAGCAGAACGTGAAGAATCTCAAACAGGAAACAGTAAAAGACAATGTTGAAGTTTGCTTGGACAAGCTGGTAAAGGTGGAATTTTAAGAGTAAAGCAGGCCACAGAAGGCAATTTTGTCGGTGAGACTGTGCATAAACAATTACCCTACAGTAGCCACTTATAATGCTTCATCTTATACTCGAATAGAACCATGCATATGGAAACATTTAAATCAGATAACATGACTATGAAGTCATTTCCATCACCATCTACCACTCTGGATGCAATATTTGTGAACCTAATCCCTAGTGCAATCTCCAATTTCCAATGTGTTATGAAACATAAAGGAGAACTTTGATTCGACAAGTGGATCTAGAAATCTTAGTAACCATATCTGAGGGAAAAAATTGTGGAGGCTTCTTGTATTACCATCATCAACTACAATATTATACGTGCCAAATTCCAATGGATGTCTCAGCACTAGTAATGCAAACCAGGGAACTCAATAAGATTGTGACAATCTGCTTTCCATGTCAAAGATGACTCCTGATTATAGAAGATTAAAACGTTGGAATACAAGAAGACTATATTTGAAAGAGGACTCTACGTTGAATGACCCAATACATCAGTCTGTTCCATTGTTTGCACATGTTCTAAGCTATACCACACCATATTTTCAGAATTAGAACTTATATGCGATATCTCAAACCTTGATCTAAAGGCTTCATGCATGATGCATCGATCATCTTTTGAACATGTTAGCAAGATAAACCTCCGAAATTCATATAATAACTAAGAAAGCCTCTGTAAAATATGATTCACTGATCTCAAATATGGATAAATGAATAACAGCACATATAGGATAACAAGGTGGAATAGGAAGATCTCACCATCACATCTTTAGTAGCAGTTGGATCTTTTCCCATTGGGGTTTTCTGCTTTGATAAGCTGCCCACATTTGCAGCTGGAGCTGGAGCTGGAGCTGAAACACGTCTACGAGAAGGATCCATTGCCGACCAACCACTTGTTCTTCCTTCCTCACCACCTAGAACAAAATTTTGAGCAGAAAAACTCACAATAGGTAAACAACATGCAGATATATCATACATAAGGACTCAAGAACTTCCAATCTAGTAATTGAAAAGTCAACGCTAGTATGAATCTTAAGTATGTAATACATCAGCATAAGACCATGTAGCAAATATGCAGATTTATTTGCAGGTTGAAAATATGATAGATGACAACATAGGCTACCTGACTGCCTATCATTAGCAACCGCAGGGGCCAAGCCAGAGCTAGGTCCAGCACCAAGACCCTAAAATGAGAACAAACAATAAAAAAAAAAGATTTAGCCATTGTTCGAGTACTGAGAGACAGGGAGGGGATCAGAAACAGCATATTCTGCATTGGACTAACAGGAGCACGTGGAGGAGCACTGGAAATCTGTGACTGCTGATATTTCAGAATGGTCCAGTCAAACACATAATCAAACTGAAATCCTGAAGAAGAACAAACACAGAAACAATGTTAGCCTTATATGAAGCAATATTCACAGATTCCCACTTTAGAAATAAATAATCCAGTCAATAAACAAATCTTCCATTCTTTCTGTGAATAATATGTGAAATGTGAAACCCACCCTCACGGATAAAAAGGTCCCTAAATAATCTCTTGAGATATGCATAATCTGGCTTATCTTCAAAACGTAGCGAGCGGCAATAATGGAAGTACGATGCAAATTCTGACGGATATCCCCGACACAGAGCCTGAACGTTATATAAGTGTTACGCATTAATAGAGAAAAAAACGTTATAAGCCGCAGTTCATAATACAAACAAAAAACTTGCCTCAATTGATGTGGCAACTTTTCTTTCACTGATCTTCTCATACTTTTGTTTCTTGGTTCCTGCTTTCAAACCCTGCCATGGAAGACTGAAAACAGAGGAGAAGAGTTCTTATTAGATATGGCAAAGTGGAAAACAGAAACAAATAAAGAAAAGGTTCAAACAAGAAAACCACACCTTCCTCTTAAGAAGTACATGAGAACATATCCAAGAGATTCGAGATCATCCCTCCTGCTTTGTTCTTAGAAACCAAACAACACTAGTCAGATCCAAAACATGGCATTTAATGAATGCAGCAAAATATAGAGAAAATGAAGTACAAACAGCAATAGACAAACATCAGATCAGACATTAAAATTTCAACATTAGCAAATGTTAATCACAAATATGCATCCACACATATACAGGTACATACCTATGCCAAGATGAGTGTTTACACTTGCGTATCTTGCTGTCCCAGTCAAGTTTTTGTTCTCTCTGCAATATACATACATAAATATAAACATGAGAATGCAAACAATGTAGCAACAACAATCTTCTAGCAACTAAAGGTGAACAATCAAATTCAAAGATTCTACTGATAGATATGAAAACCACTGACAAGATTTACAAGTATGAGATTTACAAGCTAAATATACACCATCAAGCTTCGAACAATATTGCGAAAGGGGAATAACTTAAACGATAATTAGTGTAACTGTAATGAGAATAGCAACACTTCTTTATGATGGCAGAAAAAACTATTTGTAGAATGTAACTAGTGAATGTATGTCATAAAGCTTCCAAACTATTAAAAGAAAATCTTAATGATAAGAGTATCATATATAAGGCATTATTGAGGAAAGCCACCTTTGCTGCGAATGAGTGAAATAAGGCACTAAGGTTCCAACAATGAATTAGTGGGATGGGGCACAAAGGGTTACAAGCAAGGTCTACCAAACCGGGCCGAATCGCTTGGTTCCACCGGTACCAAACCGGGCCGAATCGCCCGGTTCCACCGGTACCAAACCAACCCAGTTGTAAATCGGGTCGTTTTGCTACAAGGAAATGGTCCGTATGGGCTGGAACCGCCATGAGACTGGCCGAAACCGGTCCTTTTCAGGCTGAAACCAGCCGGAACATGTCGGAACCGGTCGGTTCTGATCAGTTCGATGCCGACTCGGTGCAAACCGGTCGGTTCGCAACAAGTCAAGTAGCATTGTGACTATGCTTATGATCTGGATATCTACGAGAGTCATCACCACTCGATCCGATTTTAGATATCGGCATGCATGTTGTACTTTAAACGTATATAATTGATTATATTATTTTATATTTTTCACGTCACTACTTGTAGGCTAGGCTCGGCTCGTTTCATAAAATCCTAGGCTCGGGCTCGGGCTCGAGCCCTGTATTAGGCTCGGGTTCGGTACCGAGCCTTGTATTGGGCTCGGGCTCGGGCTCGTAAAGCTCGTTTGCCCGAGCCTGAGTCCGAGCCAACCCCACCCCACCCCATCCCCATCCCCATCCGGCCATCCCCGAGCAGCCGAGCTCGGTTTGTCGGCGGACTGTCGGAGAGAAGAACGAAGCAATGAAAGAAAGAAAGAAAGAAAAGAAGAGAAGAAAGAAAAAAGAAAGGACTCACTGGTTTCGGCCGCGAGCACCGCCGACACGGGCTCGACCGTGGGCTTCTCCTCCCCTCCTCTGTCACAGAGTCGCCGGTGGAGGAGGGCTTCTCTTCCCCTCCTCGTCATCGCGTGAGGCAGCCGCCGGCTTCGGCCACGGGCATGGTCGTGGGCTTCTCCTCCCCTCCTCTGTCGCAGTGTCGCCGGTGGAGGAGCCGACAAAGAGAAAAAGAAAGGGGGAGAAACCGGAAACGGAGAAGAAAGAGAGGGAGGGGCCTCGCTGGTGGCGTGGTGCTAGAGCCTGGAAGGTTCTGGAGAAACCGAGAAAGGAGAACCGAGGCGTGAAGCGGTGGAAAGAATTTAACGGGTTGGGTTGGGTTCGGGTTAACGGGTTGAGTCCGAACCCGAGCCAATCCAATCCGATTTAAAAAAATTAAATGGATTTGGGTTAGCTCGGGTTGGGTCTGATCTAAATCCAACTGGGTTCAATCAGATTGGGATTGAAATTGATTTAAGCCAAATAAAATTTAATTGGGTTGAGTCCAAATTTAATTGGGACCCAATTAAATTGTTAATTGGATTGAACCCTCATTTGGGCTCGTTTGGGCTCGCGAGCTGCTCGAGCTCGAGCTCGAGCTCGGATTTAAACGGACCTCATTTTGGGCTCAAGCTCGGGCTCGTTTGATTAACGAGCCGAGCTCGAGTCGAGCTTTTACCGAGCCGGACCCGAGCCGAGCTCGAGCAACTCGGCCCGTTGACAGCCCTAACTACTTGAATTGAAGATATTTTTATGTTGTTCATTTTATAATTTGCATCATTTTAAAGCAATAAAATGCATCATCTAAGTTAAATCGGGATAATAAAAACATCAAAAAAACAATCAAGAAAACATCAAAACAACATCAAATTAGACTTAAATTCATAGAAAAAGTTCAAAAAGAATAATTACCAATTAAATTGTTTGAGAACTGCAAAAAAAATAGGATGTACCGATCTGTAAACCAGCACGCCCTGCCGGTTCGGTTTGGCACCGGCACAGACCAGCACACCCTGCAGATTCGGTTCGACACCAAACTGATACCGAACCGGACACCGATCGGTACGGATTCCGATATTGATTTGGTGGACCTTGGTTGCAAGTGCTCCTTAGATAAGTAGAATTAGAGAATTTCAGATATCCTATATACCCTAAAAGTTAAGGCTCCAATCACCAAATAGGCAGAAATGAAGTGTCATCACATGGTAAGGTTATGCAAACATTTGAACTGCTCTTGGCTTGGCATGCTCAGCATTCACACAAATAGTAAGGTTATGCCTTGGCATATCAACAGCTGAATTAGATGCAAACCAAAATTAAAGTGAACAGCCACTAGATGACTCCAAAAGGATTTAATTTAGACTTCCCCCACCAGGAGCCTCCATAACGAAGCAGAACAAGAACAAGAACTGCAATAATTTTTTAATAAATCAATCAGATGTGTCGCATGATAGGAAAGAAAAAAAGCCCAGCACACAAGATCCCGCCATTGTGAGGTCTGGCGAGGGCCCGATGTATGTAGCCTTACCCCCATGTGCAAAGAGGATATTTTCGTGTTTCAAACCCATGACCTCCAAGTTACAATGGAGAAACCTCACCATTACATGAGCTCACCCTCTCGATGTGTCATATGACAAGTAGGATGAAAGCAAGGAATCCTACAATGCCAAGCCTACTATGAAAAAACAAACCAAAGTTAGATTCGATAACCAAGGAATCCTACAATTTAAGTGCCTGCAGCAGATATCAGATAATAAGCGATACTAAGATACTCAACAACCAGATAATGCAACATTTAAAACAACATTAAAACTTGATCAATCATGATGATTTTCTTTGACATTCCAAAACCCTCCCTTACCGAGGCAGGCGGAATGGGGACAAACACTTCACTTGAATTATTGGCAGTAATCTATTTTAACAGCCAAATTATATTCCTGGAGCATGTAACACTATTATATGACAACAGATAAAGAATAGGTCATAAAAGGCAAAAACAAATGATGGTTTAGCATGTTTCTTTTTTGTCATACTACACTCTTTAAATGTGTAGACAATCAAAACTAAGTTCTTCATGGAAGAAATAATCTTGTCGCAACCCTATCGTGCGACTAAAAATTCCATGAGAACATGCCAATTGAGCTTCCCTACCTAAAGACAAAAGAACATCAACAAGAAGAAAAACATGTCCTTCAATCATTAGCTTCTTAGTCACGAAAGACAATTTAGGCAAGAACAACTAACTATGAGACAATCAACAACGATGCTTCAAAAAAATTAAGCCGTCTTCAGGAAACATTTATCATTGATATGACTTATTTTACTGCAATTCACTTGCAACTATTATATAAGCCATAACCAAAAATCACCATTCCTTAATGACTCGTTTGGTTCATGGGAGGAGGGAAAGTGTGGTCAACGGAAAAACAAAAAAGAGCATCTTGTTTGGTTGGAGTTTTCAAAGGTGAGAGATGTAAGAGTAGCATTTTCATCAAAAAAATATTTTCATATTTTATGGAAAAGAAAAACCTATGGAGGACATAGAAAAGCTACTTTCTCACCGGTTGAAAATTGTGATCTTTTTTCTCCAAAAGTACCCTTAAGCCATCAAAATCTATAGGTACGGTCTTTCCCTTTATTAAGAGTATAATAGGTATTTCATACAAATTTTTCAGAAAAGTAGATGCTCAACCAAACATAAGCCACTATGAAATGTGCTACTTTTCCATAATCAACTAAACATGTCAAGACCATTTTTTCAGGCATCATATTCTCAGGAAAAATATTCCCGTGAGAAATTTCTTCCTGCAAGCCAAACGGGTCCAAAAGGACAAGAAAAAGCCATGTAATCCTATCAAGAATTGACCATGATTAAAGCTATGCCCTATATATTTTCATAAGAATACAATTTGAGGCCAAAAGGAAAAAAAATCAGGGTAAGTATTACAGTATATTCCACTTGTATCCTTTTAGAAACAAACCTTTCCTCAAGCCAAAGCAACAATCTTATTGTATTTCTAGAAATTTTAAATTTGATGTTATACTATGGCTGTTGATCAAATCCAGGAAAATTATTAATGGCCAAAAATCTTATGATTCTACTTTATAAAACTTTAGAAGGCTTCATATCCAATGCCTTTTTTCTTTCAAGCAAGCAACAAGAATTTTAATACTATCCACTTTCAGCATTAACTAAATAAAACTTTGTTACACCAAGACTATGACAATAGCGAACTACAACATCAAATTGCTCTACAGCAGACTGTATTTTAAAATGGGAAATAAGCTGTAATAAAGAACAAAAAAAATAAAAAGATCAAAAGTTTCAGAAATATATACTTAAGACTCACCTAGGCTCAAAACTTGATTTAAGAGAATTAAATCTCTTTCAGGTTTCATGAGAGATGCTAGATGAAGTGGAGTGACTTTTTAAAATATTCAAAAATTGTGTGCATACCCAATGTTAAATTTTTGAGACAGACTATAGTAGGAGGTTCTTCGCATTCAAGCATTGTCAAGCACAATGGAAAGCCATTCACTTTCAGACTTGCAATACAGCAATTTCAAATATAACATTTTCATGGATTTTAACAATCCAGCATCTTACCTATATGGAATGTGTTGGTGAGTCGTAGTATCTCTATATTTCTTGGCAAGGCCAAAATCAATGACATACACCTACAAAATGTACAACAGCAGCAAGATAAACAGATTACAATTTGTTATCATGAAAAGGACTATAATGAACAAGGATAAAACTTCATGGAGCACCTGATTAGCCCGTCGCCCTAGGCCCATAAGAAAATTATCTGGTTTGATGTCTCGATGCAGAAAGGACTTGGAATGAACAAACTCCACTCGGTTGATCTGAAGAAGGATAAAATATATATGTCAGAAACAAATAAAAAAATGAAACAATTTGCCACAAGTTTATTTCATAATGGTTTCTAGTGTAATTACGCAAGAAGAGAATGGCAAAGGAAAGTAGCTAAGGTGAATGCATTGTGAAACAAGGATGAAATAAGGAATGATTACATTAGAGGAAGCAAAGAGCTCAAGCTACTGACAACAAGATAGGGGAGAGGCAGCAAATATGGTGTGACCATGCCCCCTGAGATATGAGGAAGCCCAACAAAAGAGTTATCAAATTTCTTAAGACGAACAAGGAGAGAAAAAGCAAACAGCTAAAACAATTTGGAGTTGTGAGGATTTTGAAAAGCGAGCAGAAATAGCTGAAGTAGCTCGTAGTATGATCGCTGGTGCGGTAGAGGAACTATGAAACAATGTACAAGATAAAAATTTTGGACAAGATTTGACAGTTATGATCCTATAAGCACATTGTACGTAATGCTATACCATCTGATCCGCAAGCATAAGAACAGTCTTCAGAGACAGCTTTCTGCTACAGAAGTTAAAAAGGTCTTCAAGGCTTGGTCCAAGTAGATCCATCACAAGGACATTATAATCACCTTCAACACCAAACCATCTCACATTCGGAATCCCAGCTGCCAAAATCAAACATGAGGAAATACAACTAAGCATGGTAAGTTATAAAAAAACTTTTTTATATGAATTGCAACAGAAAGGAAATGAAATTCCTCCTTACTTCCTCCTTGTAGAATTCTGTATAGTTTTGATTCATATAACAACTGGGGATGCTTTGTCTTGACATTTTCCTGATAAAAAAGAGATCGTGTATAGGCATTTAAACCCAAATAGAGGCTAACAACAAGGATAAGATTTGAAGAACTAAAATGAACAAGAAAAACATATATTCCCTTTCAGACCCCCAAAAGACCCCATAACTCCCTTAAAGAAAGATGATGACAAATCTTTAAGGGGTATATTTGATTAAAAAACAAGTGAGCACTATCTTTTAAAAAAGGGAATGACTAAAAAGTAAAGAGTAAACTGAAAATAAAGATCTTTGTTCTCACTTTTACACAGTCGAAGTGCACTACTACATCATATTAAACAAGCTGATAAGAGGCGAGGAAGGAGGGAAAGTGAACAGCCACAGAAACAAAAATTTGAAAAACGCCATCCAGAATTTGGGGCCCACTGCCTACTTACTGCGGAAAATCACAAAACCAATTTCAACTTACAGATATTTTGCACTTGAATGGTTCCTTACAAAAATTATTGGCATATGAAGATTCACAAAGCCAACCCCAAAGTTGAGGCATGGTTTGATAGTGAAGGTTATAATTATGGCAGAGGTTCCTTATGTATTTCTTCGCACTTCTTCTGATGAAAATTAACAAAAAGATAAATCTTGGTACACCATCTTATCCCCAGCACAACTTGTGAGAGAAGCCCTTTAAATTCAAATAAAACCAAGAAGATATGCTGCACAGGTCCAACTAGAGAATGATCATCAGGAGGAGGAAAATTTAAAAATTTAAAAACAAAAAAAAAAGAGACATGCAGAAGGCGGACAGAAGGTAATTAAAGCAACAGGCCAATAATTTCATCGACTCTGACAATTTTCTTTTCCAGACACTGAATTTATCGACCAACTAATTTACAACTCAAATAATAGTCAAAAAACCAAATCCAAAATCCAAAGTCTGTCAAGGGGTAATACTCACGAGTTTAATGGCAACCTCTTCGTTCGTTTGAGTATTAGTACCTGCAAATACGGACAAAAATAACAGTCAAAAATTCCGAAAAGGTGCCAAATCTCAAATCCCCAAGGAGACAAAATCCAAATTAAAACCAATCACATACCTAAATAGATCTCTCCAAAAGACCCGCTCCCGATCTTGCGACCGAGCCGAAACTTGTTCCCGACACGGGGCTCCATCGCCGCGGCCAGATTCAAGAAACCCACACCCCGATTTCAAACCCTAACCCTAAAAATCAGATTTTTTTACAACGAACAAGAAATCCCGAAGAAAAAAAAAAAACACCAGCGACCGCAAAAATAGATAAACCCCCTCCGATCTCTCGAATCCTCCCAGATTCACGCAAGACAGCAAGAAAACAGACCGACTCGCATCACCCAATCGATCGGTCCAAGAAACAGAGGCGAAATATATACAGCAAAGGAGATCCGAACCTAGGATTTCCCAGACGAGAATCAATCTCTAGGGTTTCTATCTAACAAATTGGAATCAGAGACAGAGAGGAAGAGGAGGAGAAGAGGGGGGAGGGGAAGAGGAAAGGGGTCATGGATGCCGTCCCCACGCACGCTTCAATCCAATCGAAACCACGATAGCGGACAATATAGGGCTTCTCTCTCTCTCTCTAATCCTTGCTGTTGGTTTTCTTTTCTCTCTCTAAATTAGGTTGGGCCGTGACGTGGGAGACTCTTTCTTTCTAATGGAGGAGGGAACGACGCTGTAGCCGGCGAAGTTTATTTAGCTTATTTCACCCGGCCGCGTACGTACACACTCTTTCTTTGTACTTCCCGAATTGCCCCTGTCCGTTTAGGTTAAAAGTTTAAACAAATTGGACCACTGTTGAGTTCAGAACTGCAGATTTAGGGTTCCCGAATTGCCCCTGCCAAACCAGAAAAAGTACGCTTTCGGGGATCTTTTGGTCTTCCCGAATTGCCCTTGTCCGTCTGGGTAAGGGATTAGGTTTTAGGTGTCAGGGGATTAGGTGTCACGTTAATCAGTTGTTGATCTACCCCTTTGTTTCTCATTATCAAAATGCCTTATTACTCTCCCAAGATAGAATTTTGACCCTGATAGAGTATAATATTTGACGAATACTTGGTTGGTTGGCCATGGAAATGGAACAATTATGGAATCTCCTTGGTAAAAAAATTTTAACGAATGATGTATTGAAAAGATTTTTTTTGTAATCTTCATGCGCTTGCTCCGATTCTTCTTTTAGTTGGTGGAGGGTTTGAGCATATTTTTGTGTATGCTCGTTGATTTCTCTTCTCGATTTCATAAATTAACTTTAGGTATAAATTTATCATGACATTTTCTTTAGATGCTAACAAGATATTTTTTTTTTACCATACATTAAAAAAATATTTATGTATGTATTAACATGCCAAAACAGAAGAACTCGAGAAGTTATTCTCTTTGCTTAATTATTATTGATAGTGAGACAAGTTTTTTTTCTAATGTTAGTAATTTTTATGTTTGAATTTTTCTAATGATTGATCCTCTTTGCTACTTTAATACTTATATTTAAAGGTTTGACGATTAAAGCAATGACGTAGAAGTAAGTTAATGTGGTGCTGTCTCTAAAGATAACAATTTAGTTTTTTTTTTTTTTAAAAAAAAAAAGCTTCCATGACTGGGGGGCACGCTTCAAACGTGGAAACGCGTCAAAAGAGGATCCGCGGAAGTCGTGTTTTGCGACCTCCACTTTCCAGCCGTTCGCATGTTCGAATCATCCATTTCTTATATATTGTACCCACCGCCCAGATAGAATTTTGACCCAACTCTCCCTAGATAGAATTTTGACCGTGATGGAGCATAATATTTGCTTTTAACTTGCTAGTTTTACGGTAATTGATTGGTTGGACATGGAAATGGAACAAAAGGTGGAATTTTTTTGGTAACAAAACTTTCACGAATGATGTATCAAAAAAAATTTCTCATAATCAAGCACTTGTTCCTATTTTTCTCATGGTAGGCGAAGGATTTAAGCATATTTTTATGTGGCTTGCATTGCTTGGTTGCTTTAGACAGCTAGAAATGAGAGACTTTTTTGAGACTCATTCTCTATACCGAATGAAATGATCATCTCCTCCCCTCCCTTATTCAGTACTTTTTTTGTTCTGAGTTGGCGGCTGTGTGGAAGAGCATTAGTTTCGCAATCCTAAAGTTTAGAGAAGATTAAAAGGTGACTCTCTTACTTTAGGTTAAAGTGCAATCCTCTGTTAAAAGATCTTCTACAGCGAAGGCATCTACATGGGTTTTTAGGGCTTCTCATGTTTTATGCTCTCGAGGAAGACTATACCATAGATAGGCGTGATTCTCTTCTGCTCATGGCGTTTCCTTCAATGGGCCTTAATTCCAGCCAATGCCTCCTCTGATGTACACACACGAAAAAAAAAAATGATGGACACAAAGTCTATTGGAACCTTGCATCATATATCCAATTATGTAATTGCATCACACTTTATGAAACATGTATCACGTTTGGCAAGAGTGAAAAAACAAACTAATGACACTGATTCCGAAGCTCACCACATGAAAATCTCATTTGTAATACAATTCATGAATGCACATGCTGGACATCATAAATTCTTACATGAGTCTTAAGAGTCTTATCAAAATTTTCGTTGAATTTGGCAATGTCACCACTTTATTTAATTGCAACAGGATAATTTTTCATCTGGTTCATCCTTCTTTGCATAAGTTCTCCAGCCCTCTCCAAGAACGGAGCAGCTTTACAAATGAATTCCTCCCAAACAATCAAAACATCCATTGCTTCCCGGTTGCCGCAAATCATGCATGATGATAAGTTAATATTGTCCAAACTTGACTCCATTCAACCTGGCCCGGTCAGAATGTTAGGATTTTTCCATTAAAAACTGCTGGTTTGAAATTTCCGGCAAAGTTGACTGCCGTCAAAATATTCCAACGGACTTTTGGATAGCTGTTGAATCACGCAGCGGAGCCACAGTAGTCTTGGACAATGGCTTCTGTAAATAGCTTATACAGGTTTATTATTATTATTATAGCTGTTATCTTATAGCATCAATATCTCCTTGCAATTAATTATTGAACTGGTATAACGTGTGAGAGCCAATTGTGTAGGCCCCCCTTGCTTGGCTGTCGGCCAGGAGAAATTAAGAAATCGATGGAAGTTGCACCGCTGGCTCAGAAAGACCCAGTCAATGGTGACCAAGGAAAATTCCATGCTCCTTATCTAAATCTATCATCTACCACCGTAGCAGGTGGAAACTGGAAAGCAGCTCCACCCAACAGAGGACATAGCTCGTAAGCTTCCTGGTTCTAGAATCGGAACCAGTTGTTATTATTAAAATACTAGTAATTTTGTCATTGAAGCTCAAGCAAGATGGCACCATTGTTTTTTGATTCTGTATGATGAAGCATCGATGACTTAGGATCAAGAAAAGGCTACGTGTCATGCATCGGATGTGGTATTGATGCAGATGATGATGCCTCATCCAGCGTAGCAGCAATATGCTGCCACTGAAGACTGAGGCTGCTCGATCTGTTGCATCCTAGAAATGCCTGGGTCCACTGAAACACATAGAATCCTCAACTGGTTAGCCTCTCTCCATCCAAGTACCAAAAAAAAAAAAGAATGACAGTATATACTATTTTGTATGAAATCATGCGCACAGATAAAAAGAAATCAACATGGAAACAATAACAGTAGAGAGGAAATATGGTATTCATCTCTGAAACCATATCTTGCTAATTCAAGGGGTGAAAATTTCGCAAATGTTATATGTAAACGTATCATGAACCGGCTGAACTCCGGAAAATTTAGGGAACAAAAAACGTGGGTATAAAAAAAGGTATGGGAATTCCATGAACCTCTCTAATTTGCAAATTGTCGCTTAATTTAACTGCTTCCATCAACAAGAGGAATTCACTTGAAGCTCAAGATATTGATTGATTTGGAGTTTTGGACCTTATCAAAGGACCATCAGAGTCCCACAGCTTGTTAATCACGAGACACCCAATGCTCCAATTCTCAAGAACAAGGAGGTGGAACTAAGAAAACTCATACTCTTTTTTTTTAAAAAAAATCAAAAGAAGAAGAAAAAAAAAGGATCTCAGATACCATAATTACAGATGTATGGAGGTGCATTGCTTTAGCAGCCAACAGGCTGAGCCCCAAGACAAACTCAAATGAGGTGGAGGCTACAAAAACAATCTTGAATGGAACAGGGAGCCTGATCAAGAAAAAACCCAGTTGATTTTACATCTTTAATCATGAATGCTGACAAGTTAACAAGATGTTTACAGGTGTTGAAAACCAATGAGACTGTGAGATGATATGCCGAAGACATCAAAAGGTAAGTCTGGCTTCTCATAACTTCTCTAGGCCTTTTCTTTTGCTGGGGATGTTATCAGATGATGCAATGTTGATGCATGGATAACTGCACTTGGTGGGCTTGTATCTTTAACCCGGAATGAGCCAGACCGCCTAAGATTGTGATGCCTCTCAAGGTTACTTTTCAAAACGTGTCGAATAGGCCTAGGTAGCAGTCCCATCAGTCGAGTTGAGCATACAAGAAGAATTACCCCAGCAGTGATAAACGACCTGCAAATAGCATATGATGTTTTGTTTCAACCCAACATATACTAGAATAAAATGTAGAGAAGTTGCATAGCTTCCACCAATGGACAAAATCTGTTTATTATCTGAAAATTTATAAATGCAAAATGAACAAAGTTTTTGAGTACATTGAACCAAGAAGGAGTTCTATACAGTTGTATCATCTTCGTAATTCAAAACCATTGCCCCACATGCATAAGCAGCTCATTGAATCGGGTTATAATGTATATACCATGCACACTCAAGATTGATATGGTTCAGCTTCTGTACATAATAGGAGTGAACAATGGCAGTCCTGATGCATAACCAATATCCATGCCAGCACAGTATATAATTGATAGCAAGACTAAAAATTTCTGGTATCGAATATCCTTATCTGATAATATTACGTTGCCAACAACATCGCTCATTTCAATTATTGAAGGAAATAATGCATTAGATGCTTAAAATACATCTAAAAAAAAGAAAGCGAATTGATCTTAAAGCTATTAATGTGAAATTAAGCGAGCCAAGTTGTGGAATACCATCCAAGCAAGAGAGAGAGACGAGCAAGAGGTGCTGAAGGCATATCTTCACCCAGGGCAAGCATACCAGCTAGCACGCCAGTCAAAATAGATGCCACAGCTGCACATGTAGATACCACAATAGCCCTCCCATGCTTTAGGCCTCGGGTCTGTTCAAAGAACTCAGCCAAGGTAAGATCACAACTAAGCAAACCCATTACAAAAATAAAAATAAGAAAAAGAAAAGTAAATATTTGTATTGAGCTTAATAAAAAAAAGGGCAGTTCTCTGCACGAGGCTCCCATCATTGCAGCATCTGGGAGGATCGGATGTACACAACCTTAACCCTGCTTGCGGAGAGGCTGTTTTTGTGTCCTGAACCCATGACCTCCAGGTCACAATGCATATCCATTTATGTGTTGAGCTTAATAAGATATTTATTTATATGCAACAACAACATTCTGACTGCTAAATTCTAGCTCTGGATAGACACGTAACCTGTACAAGCATGGGTGAAAATAGAGAGACTAAACTGAGAGGACACCAATTTTCTAAGAGGGCAGTATTATCATTCCCCATTTGAAAATTGTACTGATCCCACCCGCTAGTTATAGCCAGCTTGTTGAAAGTGCTGCCAGCTCCAACAGGCAATAGTGACTACTTATGAACTGATGGTCACCTCAGTGGTCATACCCTCTGTTTCAAACTGAAGGTTGTGGGTTAGAATCTTGAGTGGTGCATCCTCAAGAAGCCAAGCACAGGTTCTTATAATAATACCAGTGTTCTCCCTCCCATCAGATAAAAAAAGGGCTACAAATCATGTTGTCAGTTTTGAACTTAACTAATCAAATAATGGTAGATGATCAAAAAAAATGACGAAGAAAAAATTAGGAAATTTCTAAAAGTTGATGTTTTGGAACAATAGTACATAATATCTAATCAAATGGTAATTCCATCTTCTTAACTAACAAGCTTCATCGCATCTTTGTCAGGTCGGCTTTACGGATCAGGGTATGAAATGGAGATTGAGAATCATTGTTTATTCCCAGAAATTTGCAACAGCGTCCAGCTATGAAAGTTATCAGCATAAAACTATTTTACAAATCTGTTATTACTTGCTTGCGCATCTGGTATTGAATGAGGCCCTTCAGTCTCTGCAATTATTAGATTCATGTTTTTTAAACTCTTGAACTAGTATTTAATGTTCATCAGTGCCAAGTGCACATCTTCCAATGGAATCTCTGTATGAAGTTAATTGTTCCAGCAAAAAGTATAAGCATCAAATGGCCTTCGACATGTGCACCGCATACAAGAATTCCATGCAAAAGAGAAAAAGATAAATATTGCAAATACCTGATAAACAAATCCAGTGGCACTACAGCATATACTGATTGAAATGCATACAGGAACCACAACCTTAGAGAAGCCCTGCTCTGAGAACAAAAATCCCATTTTTGATATTACAGATGCCATCCTGTAATTATATGTTGCAGGATTAGTAACTAACATCTCCTTAAGAACATACCAAGGTACAGCAATGGGATAGAATTCTGCCAGCATAAAACTGCAACGACGTAATGTCTATTCCACATTTAAATAACCAACATTTTAAAAATATAGATCATTTAGATTGGCTAGATGTGAGGTGCAGGTTAATTCTGACAACAGGTAATTCCGGATGGAAAATAATGGCCCACAAATCAAAATGGAAAGAAATAATTTCACAAATGCACTAATTGTAAAAGAAGAAAAGCATAGAGGGTCAATGAAACAGCACCCAAATAGAATGCCTGATTCCAAGCCAAATATAATCTCCTCCACAACTTCAGATTCCATCTGCATTGGATGTGCAGAAATGTCAAACATTGTGCAAGCAACATATGGTTAAACATATGAAATCTGATGGAAATAAGATATATAGAAGAAGATTAAAAAGCACATAATACAGTTTATCTAGTACAAGGGTATGAACACTTACAAGCTCCTGCCCCCGCCGTTGACCATTGTAGATGAGAAGCCACGCATTCAAGATTATCTGAATCTCCAGGCATGGAATTAGATGTCTTAGTCCAATTAGAAGGAAATTTTATGGATCCATAACCATGTGAGTGTATGTGTCTATTCTTTTTTTCAATCTATTCAACCCTTTCTAGAGCATCTACTGTAGGATCATTGGGCAAACTGAAGAGCAGCTCAAACCCATAAAGCAAAAGGCAATTGCAGAGAATAAAAGACCCTTTCCTATTCTTTCTTAATCTATTCATAGTATTACCTTATGGATTAGTAAATTCATTCAAAGTTCATATGGTACAAGTTGAAGCCTAAATTAGAAAATTCCCATTTTCATTTTATTGTTAAGCTATGGTGCTCAAAATAAACTTTAAAAAGCACAAATATTCAAAAGGAGCATGATATAGGGTTAAAATGATATTCTTCTAAGAAAAAAATTCTAGAAACCAGGCTATTCCATCAGGTATCTTCTTTATATGAGGGAAAGAGTGCCATTCTGTAGCATATAAAAATTCCATACAACTCATCAAAATCGATATGCTAATCATTAACCTCTACTTGAATGATTAATCTCCATATCAAATCAAGGTTCTGGTACTCAATACATTATATGAAAAATCAAAGGTTCTGCATACACAGATTTCACATTACTGTTCAAAGAGAACTTAGATGTCGGTAATAAGAAGTATGTAGCAAAGGACTAAGATGCCAAAGTTTCCCTTTTACACATGAAAAAGAAGAAGATTGTGATGGTGGTGGTAGCAATGGTGATGATAATGGTCTAGAGATATAGATTGGTGCACAGAGCATGATACCTACAAACAAGATGGCAACTGAGAAAACCAGCCAAGGTAAACGGAAAAGGGAGACTGCAGAAACATTCTGCTCCTCCCCCCCAATGCCAACCCCTGCAATAAGAACAGAATGACAAAAATTATTTCTGATATATAGGACTATACACTGTGCAACATTAGACTACAATCATAAATGTCATGAATATCAAGTAAGGAGTGTAATTTCCATAACAGGCAGAAAATGATTTCAGTTCTCAAAGTTATTTACTGTAAGCCTAAATATATTTTGTCTTGACAAGTACACAAGTGGAATTTTGGTGGTCTACTTGAAGATCCTTCAGCCATGCCAGACAATCTGCGACACAACCATGAAATCATGCTTGCTAGTTTAAGAATTACCAAAATATGTAATTGAAGATTGATATTATGCTCAAAGTTGAAAGATCATACAATAAAATTCAGATATTTTACAGCTTCTGATGTAGGAAAGCCTGAATTGTAGAAAAATGAGCTTCATGAGTTACTAAAAAGGAAAAAAATGAAGTAAACTGGCATTTCTAAGTGGTTTTGGTAATATCAGGTTGAAGAAAAGAGCACAGATGTAATAATATCTTTTTTTTTGAAGTGAACTAGGCTCTAGTTGACTGGATCTCAAGTTGCAGTCAAGTGAAATTGTAAGACAAGGGGTCCAACAATGATGATCCGAACCATTGAATTTGATCCATTATCTCTAAACTGCTTACTGACCAAAGATCATATAACTTCGAGACCCTTGGCCTATGGATCAGGTGGTCACAATAGGCATTATTTCGTGTTATTTAAACAGTTCCTTCTAACCATTTGATCTCCAAATTATACGATCTTTGGTTTGTAGGAAGTTTAGAGATAGTAGATCATATTCAATAGCTCGAATCATTGTTTTCAAAAATCTGCCTTCCAGTTTCACCTGCCCAGATCTGACTTCAAATCAGGTGGACCACAGCCTAGTCCACCTCATTTATCCTTCAATCAAATTCTTTCAGTTTGGTATAAGAAAACATATTAGCGATCATTGTGGATTAGCCATCAGAGTATTGGGTCACAAATTGGCAGAAACTTGGAGCAAACAAGAGCTGCTTAATGCAGTAATTTTATAACTACAGACATTTCAATTTCCAACAGACTGACTTTATAGACAAGCAAAATAATACGTAATTTATTTGACATCAGAAGGTTCAACACTTAACTGAAATAGAATATGGCTGGAAAGCGCAGAACATCAGAAGGTACCACTTCTGACAACCTAGACCAGAAAGCCATATAGGGCGCATATGAGCATTTTTCAATATAGCTGGAAGTAATGCTAGAGTTTGTGATGCTGATAGCACCAGGGAAATGATGGATAGGATAGAAATGAATCCACTAAATCTAAGATAAAAGACTGCCTGAAGGGAATTTTTTCAAAAAATTACAAAAATGATCAAGAATTAATAGTAAGAAGAAATCGAGATTTGGAGGAGGAGAGAAGA
>JAOXJJ010000725.1:2068341-2078741 GCA_025769935.1 Phoenix roebelenii | reverse complement strand
GGGGGTGGGGGGGGGGGGGGGGGGGGGGGGCGACGGGGATCAAATTTGAACGTACTTTGTAAATAATGTGTCGAGCCAACGCATGGTAGGAAATGATTGCAACAATCTCTCGAATCATACCAAAGACAAGGACATAAAGCAAATAAACCTTCTAAAAATCACAACTTTGGCAACTAACAATGACACCTCAACGTATCAATATAAGTATCACCAGCCAACTGCATTCCTCGATTTAAAAAGAAGCCAAAACTCATCGAGAATCACAAATTATAAAGGAGAAATGACGAATCACATCTCTCAATTCCAGAGTGTTTTCTCAAACAACACAAACTCTAAAGCTCTCAAAATTTCAAGAAGATGCCGGAACAAGAAAAGAAAGAATCGTTCCTTTGCTATAACCAAATTAAAAAAAAAAAATACCGTTAAAACGAAAAAAAATCACAATAAAATTCAGGCTAATCGATATATCATCGAATCAAGAAACGAAATGCCGTGTGAAGAAATCAAGAAAACAAAAAAATTAAAAAGAAAAGAAAACCCTTTTGACCTTGAGCTTGAAGGAGAGGGGAGGGAGGATGACGGTGCCCTTCTTCTGGAGAACCTTTCCAATGTTGTTCCCCGCCGTCGCAATCAGCGTCAGCATAATCGATTCCCACATCGTTCTCCGATTTATTGCCTATCTCTCCCTCCCAGGTTCTTGCGGGAGATCGATCGATGGATCCTGGATCCCTTCCTCCCTTCTTCCCTGGTTCTTGGGTACGGGATCGATCGAACGGCAGCGGAGCTCAACAGCTGTTTTCTCCCTTCTCCGAGCTTTTGAGGCGACGGGAGAAAAGACGGCACTGAGATATCGATCGGGTCCGATCCACTTTGTCACGCCTTAATAGAACGCACGCCGAAGTACCCAAAAAAGGGACCGCCTCTTTTTAACGCAACCCGAATCTCCCGATGGGTCGGATCCGATCCGGGTTAGAGCCAATACGGACCCCACCCGATCCGATAGCACCCAATGCATGACCAAGGATTTTCTTTGATAAAGTCCCTGGGCCCTTTTAGTTCGTAAGAAAAGAAGGAGAAAAAATATGGTCAATAAAAAAGTAATGAGATGCCTCTTATTTGGTTGGAGTTTTTAAAGGAGAGAAATGGAAAAGTTGTATTTCCATGGGAATATGATTCTCATATTTCATGGAAAAGTTTTTCCCATGAAAAATATGGAAAAGCTATTTTCCCATGAGGCGGAAATCACTCCATTTTTATTTTTTTTCAAAAAGACCCTTCAGCATTAAAAAAGCATTAAAGAGACATTAAAGACCTAATTTTTATCAAAGGTATAATAGAAATTATATATAACTTTCTCAAGAAAGTAGATGGTCAACCAAACATAAACACTTTGGAAATCTGTTACTTTTCCATAGTCAACCAAATATGTCAAAAATACTTTCCTAGACATCCTTTTCTTAGGAATTTGCTTCCCAGAAATTATAATCCTATGAGGAAAAATGCTTGCTACGAACCAAACGAGCCCTAATTGTTTATATCTTTTATATTAATTCATTTAATTTTTTATATTTACATATTAATACCTGCAATTCTTCGCTGTGCAGTGTGTATTATTAGACCTTTCAGTAGGTGTGGTTTTAGCTAAACTATGACTAATGGTTGCTAAAATTAAAAAAAAAACTAAAAAGTTCTTGGAGTGGTTGAAAAGGAGATGAGATAAGCACGACTTATATGCTGCGAAGCATGGTTTGATGATACTACCTATATACAAATACTACAAATTGGACATGGTATATTTTGTAAATATTATATTTTTATTGATGTTTATTTATTTTAGAAAATTATATGATATATGGGCTATTAGATTGTTCCACTCTAATTTGAAATCGCCAGCCAGGATCCTGATAATTGCCGCACATTTATAAAAATACTCTTTCCATAAATATGCAAGGCATATCATCGTGATATCATAAAACATGGGTAGGTCTTCGACATACGCGGCGAGTGCTACAGGTTAGCTTCGTCATCTTGGAGGGTAACTCAACCATAGTGATCAGTTAGATCCAAGAGGGTGTGTGAGGTGTTGGCTTGGACTACCCTTTGTTTCGAAACATCTCGGTGATGGTGAGTGATGGTGCCAAGCATATCTTTAAATAGGTCAACGGAGGATATAAATTGGGTGGCCGCATATGTTGCCAGTTATACTGGGAGCACCTTATAGGCCGGGAAGGGGGAGTTGCCACAGGCACTTCGCGATTTTTTGTTTTCTGACTTTATAAGGTGTATTCATACACGTATTGTATGATATACCTGTCAAAACAACAACAACAAAAAAATCCAATCTCTCAAAATTCAATTCTGTTTATAAATCCAATTTCTTTCAAAACACCAAATTCATCTCCTTAGCCACGATTATGATCATACTTATATCTTGTGTCTAGACTAGAAAATAAGCTCAATAATAATCAAAGTGCCACTACATAACTCCTAATGGTAGGGTATCAAAGAATTAATGTATAACCTCCACTAACATGATATCTTAATACCAATGTATAACCTCCACTAACGTGATATCTTATACCAATGTTAGCAATATATCACCTAACTAAGCAAATAAATCTAATAATTGCAATTAATAGAAATTCTTAAAAGAAATAATATATATATATATTATTTGATATCAAAATAAATCTATTTTATCACAAAATAAATCTATTCTAGCACAAAATAAATCGATTCATTTAATAAATTCAAATCATAAAATTGCAAATCCTACAAATTTACTAATATTAAATTTAAAACAAAAGTAAGAAGAAATAGCCTGATTGAAGGCAGGTCGAAGAGCGTAGATGCTATCCCAAAGAAGTATTTATCCCTACGTACAGATCTCCCAACAATCCTCCTCAGAGATACGACGATCCTAAACTTCTTCTTCGGTACGTCTCGGAAGAAGCCAAGTCGAATCTGATCGGACTTGCAAATCCAGCGAAGAACAAAATAAAAAGAATAAAATAAACCAAATAGAATTGTAAAAATAAAAATCAGAAGTGGCTAAGAGGATTTCAAAATTTTTTTGGTATTTTTCTATAATTTTTTGTGTCCAGAATAGGATGAAATATGGAATATTTATAGGGATATTTAAGCAAGGGTATTTTAGTCTTTTTGCGGACGCGGCCGTACCTTTCGCAGATGCACCCATGGTGATTTCATGAACACCCCAGCAGGCATTTTGAAAAATTCAAACGCGCACACGACCGAGTCTCGGGCCGCGTGCACATTTAAATTTTTCCAACAATCCTCCACAAAAATTTAAATAATTTTAGAATTAAAATAAAATACTGGATATCTTATATTATGTAATAAATGTAGGTATCTTTCGGTTTGAACCTTCATTTAGTGACAATTGATTACATCTATGGAGCCAAGGTGGTCTTAATCTTGAACCTTGGTCCATGGCTCAGATTAAATCAATAGCACACATAATATAATCCGATCTGAGTTTTAAACGGGTTGCGCTAATATAGCCATGTGCAGGTATCTTTCATATGTTTTTTAGGAAATCGTCCATTTTTCATAATCACGGCCTCACGACTGCACATATAGGTGAGTCCTAATAAAGAAGCTAGTAAGAAAGCTCCTGCCTCTTGGATCTTGAATTCATTAAGAGTTATACAAACAAACTCATCATACCGCTTGCTTTTATGAGCACTAGCGCTATAAGGATTAGGAAAACATAAAACAATGCTCATCTTAGTCACACTCCAGTTTGTTTCTATCTATTAAACTTTTTAAAATTGGGTTCCCACCATAGTGATCTATCTTTATGGGCTAAGCCTCATCCCCCTCGATGATTTTAGAATTACTATTCTAGACAAACCTTTTGTAAGCTGATCAGCCAAATTATTTTCTGATTTTACAAAATTCAAAGTAATAACATTATTTTTCAATTTATATCTTAATAATTTATGACGCACTTTTAAGTGCTTGTTCATTTTTACATTGGCATTTTCTTGGTTGCACTTATCTGTTGCAGATTTACAGTCACAATGTAAAAAGATAGATGGTAAAGGTGACTCATCTATAGGAAGATCTATTAGTAAATCTTTGAGCCACTCAATCTCAGTGCTAGTGATGTCTAGAGCTATCAGTTCAGACTTTATGGTACTCCTAGATATCAAGATTTGTTTGGTGGATTTCCAAGACACAGCAGCACCTCCTAGAAGAAAGATATATCCTGTGGTTGATTTAACATCTAAGATATCGCTGATCCAGTTGGCATCACTATAGCCTTTTAGGACAGTAGGAAATCCACTAAAGTGCAAACTATAGGACTTGGTACCCTTAAGATATCTAAGGATCCTCTCTAATGTTGTCCAATGATCTCTATTTGGATTAGTAATATATCTACTAAGTCTATTTACAACATATGCTATATTTGGTTTAGTGTAGTTTGCTAGAAATCCTAGTGAGCTTATGATTAGAGCATATAGGATTTGAAAGATAGGAGTTCCTAAGTTCTTCTTAAGGTATGTTGAGGGATCAAAGGAAGTAGAAACAGATTGACAATCGGTATACTTAAATTTATTGAGATTCTTGTCAATATAATGACTTTGGAATAACTTAATACTATTTGCACTTCTAACTATTTTGGTATTTAATATTAAGTTAGCTTGTTCCAAATCTTTCATATCAAACTTATGACTTAAGAATTGCTTTACTTCTATTTCTTTTATCCTTATTCTACTAGAGCTACTAGCTATACCCTACTCTAGTCCTAAGTGAAAAGGTGTCCTTAAAATATGTTGCATCTTTGGCTTCTATGATAGTATTGTTACTAATATCACTTTCTTCTGCTTTAATTACGAGAAATCTATTGGCATTACTATTAACTGCATATCCTATGAATATGGCATCCACTGTTTTGGGCCCTATTTTTTTCTCTTAAAATCAGGTATTTTCACTTTTGCCAAGCACCCCCACACTTTCAAATAGCTAAGATTAGGTTTTCTATTTTTCCAAACTTCATATGAGGTTAGATCATTATTTTTGGAGAGAATCATATTGAGGATATAATAGGCTGAAACTAGAGCTTCCTCCCATAAATTCTCTGGTACTCCTAAGCTTATAAGCATTGAGTTAATCATATCCATTAAAGTTCTGTTTTTTCTTTCTACTACTCCATTTGATTGGGAAAAATAAGGAGCAGTCACTTCATGAATGATTACATGATCTTCACAAAATTGAGTTATATCATTAGATGTATATTCACCTCCCCAAACTGATATAAGGATTTTAATTTTTTTTTCTATTGGTTCTCAACTTCGATCTTAAAAATCTTAAATTTGCTGAGCAACTCATCCTTAATTTTAATTAGGTAGATGTAACAGAATTTGGACATAGCATCTATAAAGGTCACAAAGTATCTATTACCTCCCTTAGAAGTTCTACCAGAGTCACAAACATCACTATGGATCAACTCTAATAGATCTGAATCCCTATTAACAGATTTAAAAGGCTTTCTAGGGAGTTTGGCTTCTACACAAATTTTGTATTTCTCATGATTCTTAAGATCACTTTTTGGTATTAAATTTATGATCAAATAGAAGAAGATTCTATATTCATGATCAAATAATTTTTATTTATTGAAGGAACTATTATATTCAACTTAAGCAATCCTTCACTTAGGAATCCTTTTTCAATAAACATTACACCATGAGAAATTACAACTTTATTGGACTCAAAAATAACGCGATTGCCTTGCTGGGCAAACAAGTAACCACTAATGAGATTTCTCCTAACAACCGATATATGTTGGACACCGTGCATGGACAGAACTTTTTCAGAGGTAAGCTTTAAGTCTACACGTCCCACTCCTAGCACATACGCCTCCGAGCTGTTTGTCATGATCACAACTCCACTTGAGACATGGTAAGAAGAAAACCAAGAGCGATCCGAACAAATGTGAACATCAGCTTCAATATTAATCCACCAATCAAGTGTTTGTAAAGTCATGTTAACTTTAGGAGTAAAGAAAACAGACCTGAAAGCAGTCTCAGAGAAGCCAGCACCGGAAGTCACCATGTTAACTTGAGCACTGGTTGTGTCTGGACCTTTCTTCTTGTATTGAAGAGGTGTAGTCTTCTTATAAAAGCACTGGGAGCCAAATGGTTGGTCCGACCACACACATAACATAAACGAACACCACCTTTCTCTTTCTTCTTATGCTGCTCCTAGGATTGGATAGGTTTTCCATTGTGGTGGTTAGGGTTTCTAGGGTAGTATGGTTTCTTTTTGTAATGCTTATATTTGAAGGGTCGGTTCTGATTTTTTCTAGGTGGGGCCTCTACATTATAAGCATCATTCTTGTGTCCAGTAGAGGTTTTACTCCTAAGCCTGTGCTGCTCTTCAATCCTAATGGAGTTCAAAACTTGGGTTAGGGTGAGACTTCCTTGGGTATGGTTCAGAGTCTTAGCAAAATCAGGCCAGAAATTAGGTAGTTTATCATCAGATAGACTACCTAGAATAATTCATCCAAATTGGTTTCATTAGCCCTAAGTTGGTGGATCAAGATTTCAAAATCAGGGATTTGGTCATTCATTAGCTTTGAGTCCACCATCCTAAAGTTATTGAAGTCGGAGGTCTTGAACCTCTTTACCCCAACATCATCAAAATCATATTTGTTATCTAGAGTGTCCCAGAGTTTTTGGGCACTCTTGGTTGTATAATAAATGTCATACAACCTCTCAAAAAGGGTGTGTCAACCCTAAAGGATGAATTTTGATGATTACAAAATACTTGAGATCATGTTGAGTACTAATGACATTGGTCTAATTGTGAAGATTTCTAAGTCAAGAAAAATCAGAAGGAATGAAGCACTGCAAAATCATAAGTTCTTCACAAACATCCCATGGGACATGTTCTAAAAGAAATGATTTTAATCTAATCCATGGAGATCAGAGATTAAGTCTAAAGTTTTCTGTTTGAAAGACTTGAGTCAAATCCTAAGTAAAAAGGACAAGTTTAAGTTGATTTTGATAAGTTTTATTCAAAGAACAGAGTCAATGAGTCGACCTCCGCAAAACATGAGTCGACTCTTATGTAGTTGAAAGTAAATAGAAAGTTTATACCGTTTGAGAAAAACTTGAAGAGTCGATCCTTGTTCAAAATGAGTCGACCCCCAAAATTGAAGAGTCGACCCTTGCATTTGAAGAGTCGACCCCAGCTCAGTTTAAGCGATAGCCGAAAAATTATGGTATGAGTCGACTCTTGTATTCAAAGTGGCGACTCCTGTAGATGATGAGTCGACCCTTATATTTAAAGAGGCGACTCCTGATGAAGATGAGCCGACTCTTAAGAATTAAGAGTCGACCCTTTGAAGATGACACATCAAAAGCTTTCTTCACGTTTTGAAGAATGAACATGAGTCGACCCTTGTACTGCTGGGACCACAACGGAAAGCTGTGAATGACTTTTATCTTCTTCTATAACAGAAAAGATTCTCATCAGAACGGGAAGAAAGGGATTCAAATCCTGCCAAAAAATCTGTCTGTAAATACGAGGGAACCTCAGAATGAAAACAACAAGAAAAATGAAAAGATTCTATTGAAAACAAAAGGTTTCCACTAAGAAAAAGAGAAAAAAAGCTTAACAGTTCATCTTCCTCAACAGCATTGTAATTTGAAACTTTCTCTTGTGAGGAGATCAATCGAAGTTTCTCACTACATCGTGAAGAGCTGCTGTTCGGACATTGGAACATCCTTCCATAGCCAACTTCTTCATCGGCTTCAGTTTTTACTTTCATTGATTTATTTTTTATATGCTCTGAAGCTTTAAGTTTTCTAGTTACAACATTCTTTTAGTTGGATTAATTGTTGCTGTAACAGTTTCATTGATTTGAAATTTGTAAAGGCTCTTCCAAGCCTCAATTGGAAGTTGCTGAATCGGGAATATTCAGCAAGGAAAAAGTTTCTGGTTGGTTTATCTGAAAACTAACTGGGTTGTTTGTAAGCCTGGGAAAACAAACAGTATAAAGTTTTTGGTTGGTTTATCTGAAAACCAACTGGGTTGTTTGTGATCCGGGAAAACAAATGATTTTCGGTTGGTTGCCTGAAAAAACCAACTGGGTTTTACATTGTGAGCCCGAAAAATAATCAGGCTGTAATCTGCTAGGTTATAGTGAAATCTCAAGCTAGGTTTGAGGAATGGACGTAGGTGCTGGAAGTGCACCGAACGACTGTAAACCTTGGTGTTTGTGATTGTGGTTCTTCTCTTCCTTTTCTCTCCATTTTTCTGACTGCTTTTCTAACTTTATTTACTGTCATATTTGTGCAATCTTATTTCCGCTGCTGAATCTATAACATAATAGTAACACATACTCTCCATACATTTTAACTTTGATTATTTTTAAAGAGACCCAATTCACCCCCTACTTGGGCTGCACCTCTGGGCAACAAGTGGTATCAGAGCCTGGTACTCTCAAAAACTTTTTGATCTAACAATCAAGAGTTAAAGGTCATGGTAGCCACTATAGGATCCTTTGTTGCCGAAGGGCAATCTACCAATAGACCATCTCTTTTCAATGGTACAAATTTTACTTATTGGTAAGCTCGTATGAAAATTTTTATTCAAGCACTTGATAATAATTTATGGACTGTTATTATTAATGAACCTCACACACCAACTAAAATTGTTGATGGCATCAGCTTATTCAAACCTGAGATTGAATTGGATGATCATGATAAAAGAATGGCTCAGCTGAATGCAAAAGCCATGAATGTCCTTTACTGTTCTTTATATGCAAATGAGTTTAATCGTATATCTATTTACATGACTGCTAAAGAAATCTGGGATAGGCTGAAAGTTACACATGAAGGCACTAACCAGGTCAAAGAATCTAAAACCAGTATGCTAGATTCACTGATATTATAAACGGCCTGAAAAGCCTTGGTAGATCTTACTCTAATAGTGATCTTGTTCGGAAAATTCTTAGGTTTCTTCCTAAAACATGGGAAGCAAAGGTCACTGCCATTCAAGAAGCCAAAGATCTCAACTCTCTCCCACTGGAAGAACTGCTGGGTTCCTTAATGACTCATGAGCTTTCAATAAAACAGAACCTTGAGGAGGATGAACCCAAGAAGCGCAGAACCATTGCTCTTAAATCCACTCTACATGAGGATGAGAGTGAGGATTCTGAAACTGATAACAGTGAGGAAATGGCCCTGATTACAAAAAAAATTAGAAAATTTCTCAGAAGAAATAGAGAAAATTTCAGGAAGAGGCCTGTAATCAAGGGGGAGCAAAGCAAAGAAAATAAGGAGCAATATGTTTGTTATGAGTGCAAAAAGCCTGAACACTTCTGAACAGACTATCCTCTATTAAAGAAGGCTCCGAAGAGGTTAAGGAAAAAAGCTATGATGGCTACTTAGAGTGACAGTGATGAATCCAGCTCTAGAGAAGAAGAACAGCAATAAGAAGCTGCAAATCTGTGTCTAATGGGAGACACGAAAATGAGTATATCTGAATACTGAATATGATTTCACTTTCGATGAGCTTCAAGATACTTTTTCTAAGCTTATGATTGAATATAAAAAGCTTAGCCTAAAGAACAAGGAACTGAAGATTAAGAACTAATCATTAGAAAAAGAAAATTCTCTGCTTCTGGATAATAAGAAGAAACTGCATAAAGAAAATTAAAAGTTAGTTAATGAAGTTGAAAAACTGAAACCTATAGTTGATAAATTCATCCTAAGCTCTGAGAAATTAAATTTAATTCTAGGAAGTTAGAAAGTTGTTTATGATAAAGCTAGTTTAGGATATAATCCTTGGAAGAAACAAAAATCATTGAAAAATATTTTTGTGAAACCCAATTATGTTCAACCAAAATCTGTACCACTCAAATTAGACAAACTGAAATAGAAATATTCCACTTACAATTCTATAAGTCAGAATCTTATGAACAATGCTTCAATTAAAAAGATATGGGTTTTGAAAGGAACCATCATTGCTAACATTCAAGGACCCAAGAAAGCTTGGATACCAAAGATAAAGAATTGAAATTCTGTTTTGCAAGTGTGTCTTGTTAGAACCCGCCCATGCCGCAGAAAATTCAAAGAAATTCAGATGGCAGCAGAAGAGGCATGCGCGGGATCAACCGTTCATCACATGAACGTTATTCAAAAACCGTCCATAGATAGATAAGGATTAAAAACTTTTTAAACATTAGGAAGATCAGATCTTCACCTTGTGCGGTAGATGATCACCGCGAACTGATGATCGTGGTTTTGGAAGAAGGTTCGCTTGAAGCTGCACACGTGTCCGGCCTCGACGGGTATCCACACGAAGCAGAGGACCAATCCAAACGCTCCAATCTCCCCGAGGTGCTAGCTCCCTTGCAGAGATAT